>JAQQZT010000033.1:13567020-13582350 GCA_030068275.1 Clarias platycephalus | reverse complement strand
CAGCCATAGCCTATCACATGATAGCAGGGAAAGGCACAGCCAATCAAAATGTTCATATGTGTTTTGGGGGCGGGATTGTATTTTATTTTTGGATTAAATTATTGGTGGGGACATTTCAGTGGTCGGGGGATATTGGTGGGGACACATCCCCTCCGTCCACCCTAAATCTACGCCCCTGGTTCTTTGTACATTGGAAGACTGGTGCTTTTCAGACCATGTGCGTTACTACTTCTGCTATTTCATCATGGACAACAAGTTAGAACAAAGAGCGATTGTGAAATTCCATGTGAAACTGATCAAATCTGCGGCAGAGACGTTTGACAAGATTCGGCAAGTTTACGGCAATGAGTCGTTGGAGGTGTTTTGAGTGGGATGCGTGCTTCAAGAGTGGAAGAACATCACTGGAAGACTACAAGAGATCAGAAAGATCTTCAACGAGCTCAACCCCTCAAAATGTCGAAACCATTCAGCAACCTGTGCCATGTTGCTGCCGAGTTCATGCCCTACTGCTGACCCAGGAGCAGAAGGAACATTGCATCGATGTCCACCATAAACTCTGTCAGCGTGCCGTCCTTCATGTCTCCACGCACAGTGGAAGAGCCCATCATCTCAATAACAGAAAAAGGCAATGCAGGTCCACAGCTCAACCAAGTCCATGCTATTCAACTCTTTTGACATTCGCGGCGTTGTGCATCAAGAATTCGTCCCTAGGGGCCAGACCATCAATAGCGAATTAAACTGCCAGGTTTTAATGAGTCTGAGGGAAGACGTACGACTGTTGTGTGTGAAAATAACAAGGGTTTCTGAAATACTCATACCAGCACATATGACACCAATAACCATGCCATGGTTAAAGTCACAGAGTTCACAATTTTCCCCACATTCTGAGGGGTGATGTAAACATTAATTGAAGCCCTTGATATGTATCTGCAAAATATGTTGCATTGCGCTGCTACAACACACTTAGCTGACTTTATAACTGCATGAATGTGCGAGTGTACAGATATTCCCATTAAAGTGGACAGTGAATGTATGTTGAGTATATAGTGAACAGGAAGCCATTTGCAATAGTCTACCTGTATGTCACAGGATGCTAACAAAAATTTATTCTTGTATGAAGGCAAGTAAAGAAGCATAGTTTTATCATTTGTTTAATGTGGAGCCTGGGTAGCTTGCCTTGTAAATATGTTAATAGATCAGAACAGTACAGTATATATGAAAAATGCACAATTTTGTTTTTCTTTCTTTCTTTCATCTAGACGCCCCCTGGCGCCTCCCATTAGAGCAGCACACCAGCCCAGGAAGTTCCACACACCTCCACAGGTGTGAGCAGTAAGTGCTGCAATGTAGGCTCTGT
Organism: Clarias platycephalus; assembly: GCA_030068275.1. Classification (NCBI taxonomy): domain Eukaryota; kingdom Metazoa; phylum Chordata; class Actinopteri; order Siluriformes; family Clariidae; genus Clarias; species Clarias platycephalus. The sequence goes on along the minus strand of JAQQZT010000033.1, from coordinate 13,580,993 downwards.
GTGCTGTGGGCCTGATTGACACACTTCTAATTGCACTGACCATCTCAGACTCAACACAGCTGAACCAATGGCATGCACCTGAACACATTTTATCTAAACAGAGTCAGCGAGTTAATTCCAACACACGGACAAGCTGTAAAAGATTATCCAGTTAATGCATTGATGATGAAGAAAGGCTCAGACACTTTACATGATGACTGATCAAGTCGTCTTTCATGTGCTAAACAGTATTCTGTATTTATGTGTGCTATCACTGGCTACATTACTCATGAGTGTGTGTAGATTGAATGTTGGTTAAGAACCAATGTTCAACAGTTAAAGGGCTAGAAATTTACCCAGAACTTCCAGCCAGTAACTAAGAATTTTATAACTTAATTTGATTAGGCAGTAGCTATGCACTACTGATTCTGAAATTGACCCAAAAAGGTTTGTTGTATTTGTTTTGAAGCACCATGATGACCTTGACCAAGCTACAGTACTAAATATGTGTTCATCCTAAGAAAATAATTCTGATCATTTTGTAATTTTTTTAAGCAGGTGTTAAGGATTGAACTGATGTTTCTGTGCAGCCCAGGCTGTTTTATGTGACACTTATCAGTGTATAAATCTTACATGTCTATCACTCAAAAGATGGTGGTCATTAATTGCTGAAAAAAGAAAAAAATAGATGCTGCTGGTCTGGTCTCTTTGCCTTTTGTAAATAGTAAAGGTATAAGGGGGATATTGTTGTTTATTTTGCAAAATACAGTATTTTTATGCAATAAAACTTGAAACCTGTTTTTAAAAATGAATTATATGGAATTATTTGTTATAACAGTGTTCAGTTGCAATTAAGCAACTGAAACCACTATACTGTAACAGGGCTAATGTAAAACAACTAAACTGCTCATTAGCTATTTAATGTTTTATTGATGTGTTTGAAGCCATCATTTATTACAACATTATGCCATGGTATGGATATTATATAGAGAGTCTACTTTTAATGCAACAATATAGTATATGCTGTACACACTGCTCTCCCTAGGGGCAGCATGAAAATGGCAGTAGCACTTCTGTGGAGTATCACTTTTTTTTGTCACATACACAGCCATACATAGTATGATATGCAGTGAAATGCTTAATGCCTGTGACCTAAAATAAAAAATAAGAAAAGAATCGTATTTAAATAAAGAAATAAAATATGAAAGCAGAGGAAAGAGAGCAAACTCCCAGAGGTGTGCAACATTGTGAATACATTGGAAGACATTGAGGTCTTTGGAGTAACTATAGACAATCAATGAACAAGGTATTGTCCATTTCTATCCACATAGACTGCTCAGGTGCATTTTAGTTGTCTGGACTACTACATTGTCTGGACTACTACAACTTGCTCCTAGTCTGCTTCTTAGGAAGATCCAACCTCTGCAACTGATCCAGAAAGCAGCTGAATGATTAGTTTTCAACCTTCCTAAGGTATCAAACACCACCCTATTGATATGACCTGGGAGGGTTGCGTCAAAAAGGGCATCCGGCGTAAAACCTGTGCCAAGTTGTTGTGCGGACTGGATGTTCCCCTGTGGCAACCCCTTGCTGGCAGCAGCTGAAAGACCAACAACATAGGTGTGTATACAGTTGTGGATTAGTTTACTGACAACTACTGCCACTCTGAGCACACTAAGTGTGACTGGTGCTGATATGTTTTTTTGTTTTTTTTTACTGTTTGATGAGTGAAAGTTGGGTCCATATGGTTCAGCTCCTTTGAGATGTCTCTCAGACATTATAAGGAAAAGTCATATGTCCAGGTAGAACAAGTAAAGCGCACACTGTCTAACAAATTCTGAGATATGTTTTTTCCTTTAGATAACCCATTTGCACATATTTTCTTCATGTTATCATAAACTGACTTATTAAAAGATTGAAATCCTGCACCAATGGAGAGACATTGGCAGGGCTTCTACAGCCTTCTATGGAGCTGCTCTGCCCAATGGAAAACATGTGTTTTTAGTCATTTGCTTTGCAATAAAAAGTAAATAATAGGTAAATTTCTACATTTAATGTAGACATATGTCTTCGCCACATTTAAATAAAATTTAAAGGGGAGGCTGGGATTCATAAAGCAATACAGAACACTAACCAAAGCTGCTGTCGTCGTTCCCAGGCATGGTTGCCAGATTGAGCTTATTTGGGGGAGAGCAAAAATATTTGTAGTAGCCTACTGTAGTGAATGAAGCATCATTTATTCGTTTAGACGTACTGTAGTTAATATAATTTGAGCTTGCTTTAAATCAGACAGGTTTTAAATAATGTACTGTATTGCTAGAGGTTAAGAAGCATGCCATGGCATCCCTGATTAAATGAAAACGAAACTTATCGGTACACCACACGGCTGCATCGCGCTGATACCTTTGAGCACCCGTACTGTAAGTTAAAAAGTAAAATGTATCTTTTTATTTACGGCGTATATCTCATAGTGTCTCAGTAAAATGAGAGAAGCTTCGGGTATTTAGTGTGTGTTAGCTAGCCGTGGTATAATGGTAGTTAAGCCATTTCCAAATAAGACTAACACGTCGTTTCTAAGGAGAACTTGTTTTTTTTTTGCCGTTAAATGTTTTATAAATGTCTATAATATTGAAGTTTGAAATTAGCTTATTAAAGCTAACAAACGGCGGTCAAAGCCAGACAAACGGCGTCAGCAGCAATGACGTAGCTGTTTGTGGTAGCGGATTTGTAGCCTGTGGGCCTATTTTTATTTTTTACTTTTCCCTTTGTCTTCCACGCTGTACCTGAACACAACGTGTTGTTCTGTTAACTTCTGTGTTCAGCAACAAAGCAACACATCGAAGTTTAACATCAGTGCCATACTTATTATAAAAAATAAAAACATATTAAAAATTACAACTGCACATCCAAAAGAGACCCTTAAATCTGCTAATTATTGCAGTGATTCACAAGTTTCATCTATTCCACTTCTATGCCGCTTATCCTGTGTTTGGGGCCTATTCCAGGAGACTTCGGGCATGAGGCACAGTACACCCTGGACAGCGTGCCCATCTATCACAGGACACACACATGCACACAATTAACCTAATCTCTATGTCTTCGGACTGTGGGAAGAAACTGGAGTACCCAGAGGAGACCCACCAAGCACAGGAGAACATGCAAATTTCACACACTCAGACATGAGATGGGAATCGAACCCTTGACCCTGGACGTGCGAGGCCACAGTGCTAACCACTTTTCATTTCCTAAACAGCTATACAGGAAATGTATCTGGTGCTCATGAAAACATGTTAATATGTTTGAGAAACTATTGGACTTCATGCAAAGAAAACGACTAAAAAGGTAACTCAAATTAGTGTGTGTGCGTGCGCCCAGTGATGGCTTGGCACCCTATCCAGGACGTACCCCGCCTCATGCTGGGATAGGCTCCATGCCCCCCTGTGACCCTGTATAGGATAAGCGTTTCTGTTGTATGCTGAATACAACATGTCATACTTTAGAAAACATCCATAAAAATGTTTTGACCCCGTTATTAAGTAGATTAGTTGAATGTGAGTTTTTACAGTATTTGTGAAATGCCAAATAAAGGAATAAAGCAAACAGTAAAATGTACAATGCCCTATGGCCAATGATCTGCTGACCAATGGGAAATCAGGTCACAATCACATCTCTCCTATGTGCTGCATAAGTTCTCCAATTTTCAAATGTATATGTAAATCAGTTTCTACTGGGTATTTATCTTTTAAAATCTAATAACACTCAGTCAGTAGATTCTCTAAGCGTGCTTAATGAACATTCCTGCTTTTCAGTCACTACTTGTTTTGGGGTCCATATTTTTGAAAAATGGCCACCTCATTGACCACAGATGCCCATGGAGTCAGAGTGCTGACCCCAATCATTCCTCTGGTGGGTTCAGAGGCTGTCCAGTGTCCTAGTGAGAAAAAAGAGTACAAGACTAAAGTCCCTGAATTACCGTACATGACCAGGATGTTCCTGAAGGGAGAGCCTGTTGCATTAGGGGTAAGAATAGCCATCCCACTAACTGAAATAATTCCTTTTATACTTAGTCATAAAATAACACCAGATTGTTTTTTTTTAATACACAAAAGCAAGTTGACTTAAAATCTATCCTTTTTTGTGTAAAGCCTATATTTGCTGATATATACCTGTACAATTGGTACACCAAGTAGCCTAAGTAAAATAGGATGATCTGGATTTTTTGTTTCAGTTTTCACATTTCTCAGTTCAGTTTTTTATTTTTATCTATTTTGAATAATTTTCTAATTTAGAGTATTAAACTTAAATGCATTGCTTTAAAGTTTAGCTAAATATTTTATTACAAGATATGGCAGTGTACGCTAAAGATGTGGCTGATGGAGAATAAGTGATAAATAACCCTCTTGAGTATACTTTTTAATGATCTGTGTTGATTGATTTCGGTTTTGACCTTTGTTAGACTGTGCAGATCTTGATTGGGATCGTAATGATAGCTGTGGGAGCAGTTACCTGGTTCACACAAACTCTGTATGGTGAAATCCCTGTGGGCCTTGGAGTATCAGTGAGTATTTTCAGCTTCAGTGACATCCTTACGCACAACTGCTGAAAGCCTGTGTAAAATTAAAAAAGTTGAAAAAAATTGAACTTATTATTTTCATTATTCTGTAATATGTCTACAAGACACAGAAACCGTATTAGGCGTCAGTTACTTCATTATTTGTGTTATTTGTTTGGATTAATTAATAGATTAGGTTAATTGGTGTTCCCAAACCGCACATAGTGTGTGAATGAGTGTGTGAGTGTGTATGTGTGTGCCCTGTGATGGATTGGCACCCCATCCATGGAGGCACCACGCCTTGTACTCAAAGTCTCCTGGGATAGGCTCCAGGCGACCAACCACTCTGAATACAGGATAATGCAGTATAGAGATGAGTCATTGAGTAAATTGACGATTATAAGATTGGCTAACAAGCTGATATTAGGTCACAAACTACAATATAAACTATTTACTATTATTTTCTAGTTTATCTTCTCTGGATCAATAACCTTGAGTGCACACAAGGGAACTAGTTCTCCTATGGTAAGTAATCAATTTGATAGAATTCAACAAGCATCATCGCATTGAAGTAGATTTCTTCCAGAAATGTGTCATGTTTGTGCCATTTCATTGTAAACTACATATACAAACTTATATATGTGTTAGAAATCTAAACATCATGTTTTGTTTAATTCTGAACGAAAGATGAGGTACAGTCTGTCTAATGTGTTGTCTTTTGTTAGATCAAAAGCACAGTTGCCCTGAACACCATCAGTGCTCTGCTGGCCATATCTGGCTTCTGCTACTTCTGCTTTGCACTTACCGTAAAACTTAAATTGAGTCCTTGTCACAAAGATCAGGAAATCGACTACAACTTCTATGACTGCACATTTGTAAATAATACTCTGCAGGTACGTATTCTGAGTGGCACTGTTCTTTTTCCCCCAAACTTTTTTTTACAGTACCTGTGTTTTAATTGTTATATTGTTCACAACCAGTTTGTTTGGATTGACTTATAGTTATTTTCATTCCTGTTTTATCCTTACATTGTTCAGGTCCTAATAAATGGAATAAATGGAATACTATTGGTTTTGTCCGTGCTGGAGGTGTGCGTGTGCATGACGACTATTGTCTTTTCCTGTAAGGCCAACTTACAAGCCTCTGGGACCAAACTGGTAAGCCTTTCAGAAGGCTAACTGGCTGTACAGTATATCTTACTTCTTCTGTCATTCAGCAGCTCGCCTCTCTCGCCTCTCATACAAAATATGTGTTCTAAGCATACTTAGCAAGTCACTGATAAACAGGAACATAGTTATGATACATTTTGGGTACTATAATGCAAATTGCTCAGAAAATGTTAATACAAATTCTCAGAAACTAAAATCTCACTCTTGTTGATGCAAGATGACGAGTGCATGATAGTTTATAGCAGTTAACTAACTTGCTAAATATGTACTATATGTTACTTAGATAAAAAAAAAAAGTCGCACACTCTAAGATTTTACTCCATCACCTTTAGCTTTGATTACAGCACACAACGTGGTGGCCGTTCCATGTGTGAAAATGATTCCAAATGCTCCCAGAAATACTATTTCACAATTGAATATGCCCATACCATCAGGGAAGAAGTACTCCATTGATGTGATAACTTGGTCATTAAGTACTGTACATTCAGGTAATCTCCTGACTTCATTTTATTCTCCTATGCCGTTTCTGAGCCTAGACTCAACTAGGCTGAAGCAACGCTGGATTATAACCCTGCTTCCAGAGCCTTCATGCACGTTCCTTTTTACCCTAAAGCACCGATTGCTTTGGAATAAGGTCAATCTGTTTATCAGACCACATGACCTTTTCCATTGCTCCAAAGTCTAATCTTTATGGTCTTTAGCAAATTTTAAGTTTTTTTTCTGATTAGTCTTACTAGCGATTGGTTTTCCTTTACCCACACAGCTGTTTAGTCCCAGTCCTGTGAGTTCTCATCACATTGTTTGTGTGTATGGAAATGCTCTTACCTTAATTATTAAACATAGCCATGAATTTTACTGGTGATTTTTTGGGTTAAAATAGTATTTCACTAATATCCTGACTTGGAGATGTGTGCCCTGCAGATTTTATGACTGCATTTTATTGCTGCTTTTAATTTTTTTTAAATGGCACACTTTTCCATAAACCATATTGAAAGGAACATTTAAAAAAAAAAAAAAAAAAAAAAAACGAACTAATCTCAGTTATGTTCACTGCCACCAAGATTATGGACTATGAATGTATAATTTCCTATAAAAGAAATTTACTCAATTTGGAAGTCATTAGTTATTCAACGTCATACATTTTTGTCTTAAACATCTAAAAAAAAACATAAATATTTTTTACCAATTGACTATTTTAAAAAGTATTTAAGTATGTGTTTACCATGCTGTGTTTTACAAAAGTATTTACGTACGTGTTTACCATGCTGTCATTTGACTATGTGTAGCAAAAGCTCGCACTTGATGTACGTACTGCTTCAGTAATCGAAAAGGTTAATTATCTGATGCAAAAAAAGTTTGTATTGGATGTGACTATCTAAAAGTCAAAAGCAATAGGTGGGATGATTTTCTTCAGCAGATTGCCTGTTTTTATTTGTCCTTTATAAATAAGCTGCACAGAGTGTTAAGCATCCAGGGATATACATTACCCCATCACACACACGAGATCAGTTTACATATTGATAGTAATCCTCTATTAAGGCTCAAATTTTAGTTTAATGAATCCATGGGATTGTGTTTATACAGTGTAGTTTATTTACAGGTGCCAGTGTTAGTGAAAGTGCTTTATCATTAATCATTCCCTCTCTACCATGTCATAGAAATACATTGTTGACATGCATGCCACATACTGTAAGTGTTGTTTTGATTGCAGGCCGTGGTGATGATCCAGGACAAGGAATTCAGCAGCCAGGAAGCTTTGCTAAACAGAGAAGTGGCTTCACCTTCAGCTTATGAGCCCTGAGTGAACCCATACTATGAAAGCACCTGATGGTTTAGAGCAGTGGTGTCCAGTGTCCTCCAGAAAGGGCTTGTGTGTGTGCAGGTTTTCATTCCAACCATTCAGAAGCCACACCTGATAGTTTATTGAAAGTCAAAAACAATTAAGTAAAAAGGTGGAATTAGGTGTGGCCTCTGCATGGTTGGAATGAAAGCCTGGACCAACACCGACCTTTTCTGGAAAAGATTAGACACTGTTGGTTTTGGTATTATATCTCATATTTAATGGAGTACTTGCACCTTATCAGTTAATCAAACACTGGTGTCCAATATCACACTTATTTGTCATGTATTTTGCTTTTGACATTGCACCTTTGCACAAATGAATCTAACCTTTATGACTGCCTGCTGTAATTTTGCATCTCTGTTATTCTTCAATAAATTCTGAAGTGCTTTACATGTACACCTTTCTTATCATTGTATTATTTAGTGAGATATTTTTGAGATATATTTGAGAAACAGCGTCCATGGTGGCACAATGGCTTAGTGGTTAGCATTGTCGCCTTGCACCTCTATGGTTGGGGTTCGATTCCCGTCTTTGGGTCTGTGTGCGTGCAGTTTGCATGTTCTCCCCATGCTTGGTGGGTTTCCAGAGACATGCAGGTTAGACTAAATGGCGTTCACAAATCGCCTGTAGTGTATGAATGACAATCAGGCTTCAACACAACCCCTTAAGTAACTGAAACAGATACTGTATATCACCGGGGTTGGGATTATCCATCGCCCGATGTGCAGGATGGACCAAAATATTGAATGATGTCCAGCACTCTGTTGTAAATGTGCTCAACTTGACTAGTGATACAATTCCCAATCAAACTGATTTTTTTTTTTTTTTTTTTTTTTTGCAGCATAATAGTGGGATGAGGCACCACCTTTGCTCACTTGCTGTGTCCGCATTTAGTGAACCAGCCAGTGTTGGCTCTTTAACATCCTAATACTTCTCCTTCTCCTCCCACACCCACGACGTAGCACACTAGTGTAAATACTCTACAGCAGTGGACCTTGCTGCAGTTTGCCACACCAGCTTATCAACTGGGCTCTGAAGCCCCTAGAAGAAGCGTTTACATAATTCATAATTCATCATTCATACCCAGGATTTAGAACCCCAGCTCTAGAGTAAGGTAGTGAGCTCGCACTGGTTCGGCTGTGTCTGGATCGTCTCGCCTCTTTCACATTCAGAGTGCTGCAGAGGTTTGGACTCCTAGTCGGGGTTGCTTTTTTTTCCCCCCCCCCAACACCGCATCTGCACAGTAGAAGGTAAGGTGTTTGTGCAAACTCTGTGCATGCAAAATCGGTGAGTTTTGATTAGCAGGATGACTGCAGTAGGTTTAAGTTGTTACATGCGCGTGTGTGATGCGGATCAGTCCCAGATCAGGATGCTCTCTCTCTCTCTCTCTCTCTCTCCCTCATCTTGCTGTGCTGATCAATGTCGTGTCGCTGCCTGTGTTCGGCTCACACACAGATCACCATCATGTCGCTGTACCCGTCTCAGGTTAAGGCGTTCAAGAGCAGCGAGCCCAAAACCCTCGGGGTGAGTCGGGCTTTTCCCCCCCTAATAGAAAGGTATTAGATTCTGCTGGGAAATAGTCTATACGCCATGACTAACGGCTGCAACACGTCCAGTGACCTAAATATTACCGAGTAAAGCTTGTGCATCTTAATGTGTGTCAAAATGTACGCCTGTGATTGAATTAGCACTGACTACACAAGGAAACGCCCATATCAACAAACTCTCTCTCTCTCACGCACATAAACAAACACGCAAGCAGAGATGCAGCAGTGTTTTGGATCAGATCCATCAGCCATAATGCACATTTAGAGTATGTGGACTGCACATGTTATTAAAATGTTTTGCAGCCCACTGACAATTTATATACCTGACATCTGCATTTAGTTGCTGTAATAACCTATAATGACCTTTAATAGGCATCTTATATGTTTTGCATATATATGCATAACACAGGACAAATATATACACATGATGTATCAAATAGTTCTGAAATCCATAATTTTATTTTTAATTTTTTTTTCTAATTGTACTGCAGTTGAACCAAATCCTCATAACATACTGGTGTATATGCTGAAATGTCTGTTTAAAAGGCAGTACAGATCATCATCGGCTTGTTGGCCGTCATTCTGAGCACGATTGTGTATAAGCTGCACTATCACATCCAGAGGGAGGTCATCATCCTCATCCTGAATGGAGCTCAAGTAAGGCCTGGCCTCTTATCAACTTATCAACTCATTATAAAATGAATTTTTGCTCACTACAACATAGAGTTGTGATAATAACAAAATAACTCAAGCAAAATATAGATTGACCTGTTAACACTTTGTCGTAACACGTTGTCATAGGACCGGAAATTGTGTTTCTACAGCTACTTAAACTTCACATATGCATAAAGCTTATATATTTTTATATAACCCTAATGTCTAGGGTTATTAAACAATTTTGTTGTCTTTGCTCGATTTATTGAAGTGATGCAGTGTTCTGTATTGCTCTTCCTTGCAGCTAATTATCACCGGAATTGTCTTGGTGCATGCTGGTAGGAGACCATCTAAATGTCTGGTATGATTTTTGTATCCCCTAATGTAAAAGGAATTCTCCATATAATTACTATAATAAATATGTAAAATCTGTTAAGCACTTTTATTTTAGAAAATGCCACGCAAGTGCAATCTTGCCCCTTGGACAGCACCCAGTGCTGACTGATACCTGAAATCCTGTTTCTTCAGCACCCTAGACATCTGTGGTTTTATCATTTTATTTTGACCAAAGGTTAAATGAGTATTTACATTATTTCACATCAGTGTTGTGAGGATGGTGATTAGAAGTGTTAGCACCGTGACTGAAATGCCACTTAAATGCAGTAATGCATTCAGTAAGATTTTCTCTGCTCAATAGTTCATCTTTCACTGCATTTCCTTAATTCCTTAACAGTTCAGCAAAAAGGCAGATATATTGTTGAATGTTTCTCTCATAGCTTTATAGCAGTCACAATGTGTAAGATCTGCTGTTACTTAAATTGCTTTATGATCTCTGTACCTTTTTACTTTTTATGTTTGTTATATATTCTTGTAATCTGATCCTACCAGTTTATGCCAGTATCAATACTATCTGTGTACAACGCATATGACACTCTGCTGCTCAGTCTGTTCCTTCTGGGAATGTGTCCAGTGTCATTCACTCTGGACTCTGTTGAACTCGACACTGAAGTATAGAGCAGAGAACAAATTAAATTTACAAGTAGATTTGGATTTTTGTTTGCAGCACCTTTACATTTGTATTTTAAATTTTTGTATATATATATTTTTTTCATTTTGGCAGGTTGGTACAACCATTGTTTTGCAGTTGCTAACCGCAGCATTTGATATTGTCGGATTCGGTCTCATAGCCCGACATGTACCCTTTCGTGGGGAATCCTACTATTACAGAGACTCTGAGGTAAATAAAAGATATTTGCAACATCACAAACCTCAATCTCTTCCCATCATTTAATATGCTAATGGACAGTATGATATGATACAGATATGAACAGTAACTTTCCATTATATACAACAATTGTGTGATGCTCACATTGGAAAATTTTATACTTCCTCATATTTATTAATGTACTGTCAATCTCGTACCAAAATATATAATCAGTAGTTTTTGTTTTATTTTGTTTTGTCAACCCTAATCTTTGAAGCATGAACATTCAAATTAATTAATTGCATTATCTTCTTGATCATGTTTAACGTCACATATACAGTATAAACTGCCATCCAAAATAAATAAATAAATAAAAATGTATTTGGTACATCACCACTTGGAAATAACTAATCAAGGAGACTTCCGTTAGATAATTACTGCAGTGATTAATATGGTTGTAGTGAAAACTCATGCAGTGAGGAGCTTCTCATTTCCTAACCAATCATGTCAGAAGACATATACTGTGGTTGTGGCAAAGATGTTACTCTGTTTCAGAAAGGTCAAATTATTGTCCAGCATCAACCAAAGAAAACAACTAACGAGATTGTTGAAACTACTAAAACTGGTTAGGAACTTTAAAACGCATTATTCAAACCTGTAAGGATAGTGGTGAAGCATCATCTGTGAGGAAGAAATGCGGTTGGAATAATATCCTGAATAAGCGTGGTGGAAAATCACTTAATGGCTTAGTGAAATCAAATAATAAAAAAATCAACAGTAGAACTCATAACTGTTTAATAGTTAAAGTAGGTGCAATTCCATACACATAATGTGAAGAGAACTCAATGGATTGGGACTAAACAGCTGTGTAGAATGGATTGTACTTTAATAAGTACAGATGTACCCGCTTAAACTGTGAAAGAGTGGTTCTGGGAGAATGAGACATGGATTGGTCACCACACAGTCCAGACCATAACCCTGTTGTGAATATTTGACATGTGCTGAAAAAGGCTTTACGCTGATGTCTGATTCTCCCTCATCACTATTTGCAGTCCAATAATTTGACTCTTCTGAAACAGTTAGTTCTGACATGGTTGTTTAACAAATGATAAGCTCCTCACTGCATCAGGGGTAGATCATTTGTTGCCACCTGAACCATATTAATGACTGCAGTAATTATCCCACGGAAGTCTCTTACCTGGTTGCGTGGTTAAATCCAGGTGGTGACTTTTCTTTCTTGTCTGTGCAGTAATGCATTCAGTATATAATAGAAAGAAAAATAATTTATTAGAATGTAAGGACATTCCCAGGTTGGATGAACCAAATTCCAAACTACATAAATAAATGAAGGATATCTAAAAAGGTGTGTATCACCTGTGCGGAAGGTGTGACTCTAGGCTCTACCCTGCTTGTTTCAGTGGTGTTGTGACCCACTCCATTCAGTGTGGGCTTGCTGTGGAGAAGGAGATAAAGGGGGGCATAAGGAGGTGAGTTACATTCTGTGATTTTTTTTTTTTATATGCACCATTGGTCAGATTGTACAGTACAGTATTTTTGCCTATGAATTCCATTGGGATTCTTGGCATTTTTTAAAAAGGTTTGTGAGACCCTAAGAGTTTTTTTTTTATTATAACTTTCACTTTAAATTTGCCACTGTGCCAGTAACAAGTTTATTTATCTATTTATTTATTTACCTGAAGTATAACATTTTCCAATGTGGCTGTTGAGCATCGAACACAGTAGAGTTTTTATACTCTGACAGAGCACTTTATGAGAAACATGTACCACTACGTACATATTTTTGCAATTATCTAATCAGCAAATTGTGTAGCTGCAGTGCTTACAGTAAAATCGTGCAGACATGAAGAGAGAGATTACAGGTAATGTTCACATCAGTTATCAGAATGGTGATTTTGACTGTAGAATGATTATTCCAACATCAGAAGACAGCCTAGAACCTTTACTGGAAAAATGCAGCTTTATTTGATGAGCTTTAATTCCTGGTAAACCACACAGATGTCTCAAGGCTCAGGAAGGTAATGTAATGGTGCCTCCTTTAATGGCCAACCAATTTTCTAATGGCTAATTCTACAATAATATTGCACCATGTAACAAGCAAAGGTTGTCTCAAACTGGTTTCATGAGCATAACAATGTCATATAAATCCAATAGACAACCTTTTGGATGTGGTAGAACATGAGATGCTGAACATAATAGTGGACCTATGTGTGATGCAATGTCAACATTGACCAGAATCTCAAAGGAATATTTCCAATGTCTTGTGGAATTCATGCCATGAAGAATTGAAGATGTTTTAACAGTAAAAGCAGGCTCTACCCAGAATAAGTATAGTGTTCCTAATAAAGTGCTCAGTTGGTGTATGTGTCTTCATTGAGGAGTAAAATCCTGTTTACGTTTCTTACATATATGCTTTTGTAGAACTTGTAACTATTGTGCCATTTCTGATATCATGTTTGCTTACATCTTTTTCTAATCTTTTTGCAGTTCCTGGTGAATGGCATTTTGGGCACCTTGATTGGCTCTTTGGTGTTGGTCTGCATTATCGGTTTGGTTGTGGCACTTTTTGGAGTGTATGCCCTGTCTGTTAGTGCTATTAAGGTAAGATGTCATTTCATATACAGTGGAACCTCGGATTACGAGCATAATTCGTTCCGGAAGCGGACTCGTATTCCAAAACACTCGTAAACCAAATTAAATTTTCCTATAAGAAATAATGGAAACTTAAATTATTCATTCCACAGCCCAAAAAAATAAATACATGAAAATAATTAATACAAAATATAAAGTAAAAATAAAACAAATTAACCTGAACTTTACATTTAAAAAAAAAAGTAAAAATAAATCCTGACGGATAAGTGTTTCCGTTTGTGTGCGCAGGTGCTTTGTGTGTGTGTGTGTGTGTGTGTGTAATGATGAGATGGACAAATTGGTCGATGCATGCCCGTTCTTTTATTTGCTGCATTGTCAGGCTATAGTACAAACTTTCGGGTGGATCCTGCACTTA
>JAQQZT010000033.1:13547623-13566920 GCA_030068275.1 Clarias platycephalus | reverse complement strand
GCTTTTGTATTTGATTTGTTGCATCCCCCCCCCCCCCCCCCACCATTTGCCTCTAGGAGATGACACCTATTCCTAATTCCACTGCAAACGCACAGTATGGAGCTGGAGGACAGGCCAGGACTAATGTGCGTAATGGGAACTGATGGAACAAAACACTCTTACAGTACAAGATCCATGACATTAGCACAGTTTCATACCAATCAAATGAAACATCTGTTTCACCTCTAAACCACACAGTAAAAAAAAAATTAATAAAAAAAAAAACTTTCGTGACAATGTAAATAATTTGTAAAATTGTTCTTAGCTCCTGATATTTGGCTGTTTTCTCACTCTGCAATGAATTTTGATGGCTAAATAGTTGCTAGGATGTCATTTATTATGCACTAATAAACAAGTTTGTTTGCATGAAATTACTTATGTAGCATCAGTAATGAACCTTAGATAGATTAGAATGATTAGAAACGTAGATAGTACAAATAAGAATGTAAAGAAGCAATTATTATTTGCATAATCCATGTTCGTACTAGACGTTAACTGCTATAACAACACAGAAAGAAATATGAGAGGAAATGTATTATATAGAGTATTATTAATGCAAGTCTGTGCTGGGGTGCTGTAGAACATCATTTGCATGAAACATCAGTCTAATTTCAGGCAAGCAATGATAAAAACACTGAACAACATTTATTAAGTTTTCCCTCTAAAAAAAACTGGGTCCAAAAATATTTGCCAAGGAATTTATCTGTCCAAATCAAAGAAAAACCTTGAGATTATACACTATAAATATGTATTGAACACTAGCAACAGCAGTGCATTTGTAATGATATTTGCATTTATATGCTAATTAAAGTCACCTATAATTGACAGAATTTACAAAAGAATGAAAGCTTGATAAATATTGCCCAGTGTCTAAATTAAGGATGTTTCTAATAAGGGAGAATTGTGTCAGATCATCTAAATGTTAACGAATGATTGGCATTGCTTGGCTTTTTTGTCATCCTGTTTTATATTTACTGATACTTCAGGAAAGCTATGATGACTGCCAACTCTGTAAGTGCCACCACTTGTGACCAAAATGAATGGACACTAACAACAAAGAGTAAGAGGTTGAAGCCTCACTCAAGGGCTCAGCCGGTGTAATCTCCTCTCGTGGAAGCATATTACCAGTTCACAGTACTGTTTGTGTCAGTGTGTCATTGCCTTTACAACAGCATGTCAGATTTACATTTTGCCTGTATTCTCCGACTTCTTTATATGTTGTAATGAAAAATCATAGACAGTTTCATGCGTGTTTATGGATGATTGATGTTTAAAATAAACATGATTTGCCAGACAAAAAGCAATGGGAACTTTCTGCATAAAAAATAAAACAAAGAAAAATGTTACACCCACAAAGTAAAATAAATATTCACTATACATGCCTACAATTGTATTATGGATCAATGTTTCCTTTTTAAAAAGCAGATAACAGTAATGTCAAATGTCAAATTAGTACCCTAGAGGCCTTCAAGAAAACAATGTGAGTTGGCTTAATGATGCATCTTCACATATATTAAAGAAATAGTTCAGGCAAAATGTAATGAGTTAAAAGAAACACTGTTTCCCCTTGCCACAATCAAAGAACTCCTATTTACTGTCATAATGTGGAAATGCACATCAGATCAGCTACAATACAAAACATCTGAGAGACATAATGTGTAAATCATTCATTGATGCATCAAGACGATTGCTGGTGTTTTTAAATAATGAATGCAATATGACAGACAGACAGACAGACAGACAGATAGAGATAGATAGATAGATAGATAGATAGATAGATAGATAGATAGATAGATAGATAGATAGATAGATAGATAGATAGATTGATTGATTGATTACTTTATTAATCCTAAAGTAGAAATTGTAATGTTACATCACCCAGTTAACAGATTATACAACAACATACAAGCAAGTATAATGACAAACACTTTAATGCCTTATCAGCCATCAACGCCTGTGTCTAAAACTATCATCTATTATAGTGTAACAATTTTTTTGTGTCTGTCATTTTATGGTTGTGTTTAAATAAAAATGGGTGATTCTTTCTTTTTTTAATGCACCTCCTTGGTTTTCATTATTTCTTATAAGGGAAATTCACTTTGATACATGAGTGCTTTGATATACTGTACAAGCACACTTCCGGAATGAATTACGCTTGCAAGTCAAAGTTTAACTGTATAGACCCAACGCATTAATATTAATGTTTTAGCCAATATATTACTATTATTAACCACTGACTCAGTGGTAGGTTTCTCATCTTCCATGCAGAAGGCCCGGGATCAATTTCCAGCCACTGGATGCTGTGCTGGTTCCAAACCCGGATAAAATGTGAGTTTCATCAGGAAAGGTATCTGGCGTAAAACCTGTGCCAAACTTGTGCGCGGATCGGATGGTCTGCTGTGGCGACCCCTCGACAGGAGCAGCCAAAATGCTACCAACAGCAACAACTGTTATTATTAACTGCTATTACTACTTTATATGGACTAGTTCTCTTGGAAGTGTGGTACATTAACACAGGCATGCATCATAAATGTAATACCATATTTTACACATATGTATATGTAATTATTGAGAAATACAGGTAAGAAGGCACTTCTCCTCAGACTCCTTAAAATGTAAGGAGTAGATTATTGATTGTCAAGTAACACATGCATTGTTTAGGTTTAGATACTTTTCTGACCTTGATATATGCTGACATATGACTTGATAACAGTAGTGCAGAGTGAGGAACAAACTCTGCGCTACGCGTAAAGAAGTAAATATTTTTTTTCTTTAATACCCATTCATGTTCCTGTTACAATACTGTTTTATTTACTTTCTGTTGTACATTAATGAATAAATTACCTTTCATGCACAGCGGGTTAGAAAGAGTGGGGGCTTTTATTCTGGAAAATCGGCAGCCATCTTAGAGGAGAGTCTAATAGCAACCGCGACACAATGTTTTTGCCACAATTGGGCTTTTATTGTTTAGTAATTTCACCAACTGACAACTAATTTTGGATTACTTTATATATTACACTCATTTTGGACTAACGTCTACAATACATGTATGCAAGCTAAGGTACATTTCGGGCTATGTCCGGTCTGTTGTTGTTATTTGGCTAAATTACTTAAGTAAACCTATCTTAATGAGTTTAAATTCTGTTTAATTATATTGGTAATAATGGAGAAAGTACGAAGAATTTTGGTGCATTTATCCAAAGACAGCACAGCTCCATACTGTGCCCAGTTTGTACAGGTCAGTCAACCAGTCTCAACCCTTCTACACACATGTAGACTTGTACACATTATCTGACTGGTGTTTTGTTTTTCCTAGAGCATTACTGGACATTTTACTGGAAATCTTGAAGACCAAACAACTGTGAATTTCGCCTTGGAGAACAACAAATTTATTTTGTTTGAGGGAAGTCAGGAGAGGGGCGTGCCTCTTCAGGTTAGACTTCAACCCGGGTGACGTCATTGCGCTCTACCCCATTACGTCATTTAACTAATATGTCTTCTGGCAATTATCTGCTATTGTCTCAACATTATGATTTAAACACTGATTTCTTTCCTGCTATTTAGTTAGTTATTTTTTTCAAATCTGTTTTCTTTTTCTCCCTTTTTTTGTTTATTTATTTGTCTGTTTATTTGTTGGTTTACTCTATCTACTGTTATTATTTAATTGTATATTTTTGTAACAAGTTCTGTATCAGGTTTTACGGTATTTGCTTGTGGATTATATTTATTTTCTGCCACTAGAGGGCGCCGTTCTGCCCAATCAAATTGCTGTCTCCCTCAGAGGCGGTCTCGCTCCCTCCGTGCACACTCAGCAGAGGCGTGGATGTGGGCGTGGCCATACTGCTCCAGTCAGCCAATCAGAGGCTGTTGCTGACCAGGCGTGCTCATACCCTGAGGATTTTCCCCAATGTCTGGGTCCCACCTGGTGAGTGTGATGCTGCTAAGACTGCAGAGTTGCTTTGCTTTTTTTTTTTTTTTTTTTCATTCTAAGTGTCACATTAAACTGCAGCTTTAGGAGAGAAAAAAATGCATGCTTTGTTTTTGTAGGCTCAGGCTTTATAAGCTCTCTGAGCTAAACTGTAAAGTGAAAGAACTGCTCACTGTTAAGACATTTTTTTTAACTCATATCGTAGACAAGGTTATTCCCTGAAATGCCTTTAATTTTTTAAATACCTAAGCAGTTGTGATGGTTTAATTTTTTTCACATTTGTGATTGTTGACATACCTAAGCAGTCCTTACTGTTGGCTAAATGCCATTCTTATATCCTGCAGGTGGCCATGTGGAACTGGATGAAAAGGTACAATATTGACCTACAGTCAACAAAAACATTATTGGCACCCTTTTATAAAATGGTTAAAAGGTATTTTTAGGCAAACCAAGGAGAACCTAAATGGCATGTTTTTATTATTTGACAGTTTGTTCAGTGTTGTCACTATTCACATCCATGACATCAGACTAGGCGGCACAGGGGTTAGCACTATCGCCTTGCACCTCCAGGGTCCAGGTTCGATTCCCGTCTCTGTGTGCATGGAGTTTGCAGGTTCTCCCCGTGCTTGGTGGGTTTCATCCGGGTACTCCGGTTTCCTCCCACAGTCCAAAGATATGCAGGTTAGGTTAATTGCCGTTCCCAAATTGCCCGCAGCGTGTGTATGAGTGTGTGTGTGCCCTGCGAAGGGTTGGCACCCTGTTCAGGGTGTACCCTGCCTTGTGCCCTAAGTCTTCTGGGATAGTCTCCAGGTCTCGCGACCCTGAATACAGGATAAAGCAGTATATAAGATGAGTGAGTGAGTGAGAGTGACATCAGATTAGTTGCATGATTGACGGACAACCCAGAACAAGTTGAAACTGCTGTTGCAATCCTTCATCTGGGTTAATCCAAATGTAAACTTTTTGGTAATGCTTAGCAAGAGCATGTTTAGTGAAAAAACTGCAACACTCGCACCACCGACAGGTGAACTGAATAACACTGATTATCAGTTATAAACCAGTAAACTGGTGACAGAATCATGGCCACCCAAGGTATACCTATGCCTGTGGGGAGGAAAGGCCAGCTCGCCTGGATCAATCCGAAAGAAAAGCCAATGTAGCACAAATTGTTGAAAAAGGGTAATGCTGCCACAATAGAAAGGTATCACAACCTGATGCTTAGGAGGCAAAGAGTGTAAGGTTGTTAATTCGGTTTCCAAATTCCCCAGCTGTTAATCTGATCAAGTACCTATGGGATGCCAAGCGATGCTAAGTTCATGCATGTGTATAAAGTATATCATGATATGATTGTTTTTATGTTGTTTCTTTTGATAAATTTAACTTGTGACTGGAAGCAGCTGTTGTTTTTATTTCTTTTTCAGTGTTAAATTTTTTTTATGCATTTTGTATGAATGCATTTAAATGCTTTTTTTAAATATAAGAAATAAGGAATGTATAATTTAAAATGTAAAAATAAAGAACAGGTTTTTTTAATGCTACGCTCATACTGTATATTCCTGACAGTTTGTGAGCAGGCATATCTATTGTGATAGTCTATAACAGGTAGCTGGGTATTTTTAAAAATGTAGATTTTTCTCTGTGGTTTTGGCCTTTCATCCACATACAAATGTAGTTTTGGTCAACTTTGGAAGGAGCTTTTGGAAAACTTCTTCCAAAGTAAAGATTTTCCAAAACTCAGTTTTCAGTGGTGTTGTGTGGACAGGATAAACAGAGATTTTGGCTTGTTGTAATATCACCCAAGCGGGATATAGACGATGAGTGAGTGAGTAACGTCACCTTGTGTGCCGATTTTGTGTCACGCCAAACAAATAATTGCGAAAAAGCATAACGCAAGCTTTTAAAATTAATTAAAAGAAGCTTTGAGGCAGAAGATTTTGCCTCGATCATTTTTTGTAATCGCATTACTCGAGTTACTCGAGGAATCGTTTCAGCCCTATTTTGAACGAGACCTGTCGGACTTCTTCATAGCACAACCGGTAATGACGTTTTGTCTAGGCTTCTGATTGGCCTCCTGTTGATTAGGTACGATCCTGACAGCACTTGAATTCCTTGAATTTTTCATGTGGACAAAAATATTTTTAACACGTAGGTCACGTGGACAGAATGATTAAAGTAACTACTGTAAGTTTTTTAAAATACCCAGCGGGTATTTGTGTGGACATGGCCTAAAAAGCTTTAAGATGTTCTGCTCAGAGGAGTAGACAAAAAAATCCATCTAGAAGTTCATAAGACATTTCAAGTCCAGGGCAGGTGTCGCAGATTAGTACTTGTAAGGGTGGTAAGAATTTTGAAACCATCTTATCTTTTAAAACAAAAGAATAAATCTACATATGGCCATATGTATGAAAATGTATCTGGAATTCATTCTTGCACGTTTTATGAAGAGCGCCAAAAAACCATGGCAAAGTGTGTAAACAAATTCTTTTTTTTGTTTGTTTCTTATGTTAAAGGTAAATATCCTTTATTAACACATTGCTTGTGCTCATTAACCAAATAAAAATCTGAGGACATTTCCCATCTTGTAGACATTACGTATGGCTTCTTTCTTTTCACATGTTTTGCTGTAGCTGTTGGACGCAGGCCTGCGGGAGCTGAGGGAGGAGACCGGACTTAAACTGGATGCTGAGGACATTTCCTCCACTCAGCTGCTGGGCCTCTGGGAGGTGAGCTTAGAGTGCTGATGGGCCAAACCATTGCACTATGAAATAAAAAGGAGCTATGTAAACTACTAAAGAAATAGTAATATGAGAGAATATGAGTTGCACTGAAACCAGAGATTAATACTCTCAAAACATCTCCACATATTAGGCCATGTACCCTTTTACTTAGGTTTTTGCCTTTCTAATCCAGCGTTTTTATTCAGTAGATAATATCCAAAATGATCTTTTTTCAGTGGGACATTATAATAAGACTCTTGTCTGATCCACAGTCTGTATACCCGCCCATGCTCTCCCGTGGACCACCCCAGAGACATCACATTGTCACCTACATTCTGCTTTGCACTAACCATACACACCTGCAGCTACAGGTAATGCTAGCCTATATCAACTAAGCTCAACTACCTAAAATACACTTAAAATGCTACTGTATGTAACTAGTGAGGGAAGAAGCATGCAACTGTACTGTATGTGCTTATCTTTATTATATGTGTGAATGTGTTTCTTCTTTTCTTCTTAGTCCTGTATTAGGCCAGATCCTGCTGAGGTGAATGCGTGTGCGTGGGTTGATGCAGGACTGGTCAGGGCTATCGTATCTGCTGTGGATGGGGAGGCAAAGTCTTTTCCTTTACCCGCTGACCTTCCTCAATCAGTCAGGTATTAAGACACTCAGTTCCTAATTAGATATATGCTTAAGAACACATCTAATCCAATCCAATCCAACTTTATTTATAGAGCACTTTAAAAAACAACAAAGTCAGCCAAAGTGCTGTACACAGCCTAACAAGAATAGGTTACATCACAAATAAAATAAATATCAGTTTAATAAAACACAGGAATGTCAGTCAACAAATCAAACTGCCAAACAATCTACTTAAAATCTGGACTAGGGCTGGACTTTATTAATGTCACAGAAACCTGTAGCATACAAATGAGCAGTTCAGCAAACATTTTACTGCCTTTTGTAAACATCACATCGATTTATTTGTCTGATTAGTATTTTACTCCCGTAACAGTCACTCTGGACACATGATCAGTGTGTCGTGCTAAGAATAGGACATTGGCTGATCAGGTTATTGGAGACCTTTCTGTGAAATTCCTTCAACAGCTGAGATTCTTTAAGTGCAGATCACAAGTGCAATGTCTTACTATTAAACGCTTGTGGCTCGTCCTAGTATTTGTGACATTGTTGGTGTTCTCTGTGCTAGTGTTACTGAGGTGTCTCCTGAGGGTGAGCTGAGTGAGTCCACAGTGCCCGTATCAGTGTTCTGTAATCGCGTTCCAGCTGAGGGCGAGGATTTGGAGCGGGTCAGCACCGGAACCAAGTTTGCCTTAGAGCTCTGGCTGAGAACCCTGGCAGCTAGATGTGAGAAGAACTAACTGTCGCAGACACTTTCTCAATCTGTGGAACCCAAATAATCACTGTATATTTACCTTTAAAATGCTTTTTATCTTTAAGTGCAATCAAAAAGATGATTGTTGGATCCTATAATTAAGCATCAGCGCTTTCTTCCTAAACAGTTTAATTAATCTAATTAAACATGCAATGTTTGTCAGCCACAAGGGGGCGACAAAGACTCTTGTTCCCTCTCAAACAAATGGTGAATACAAAACACAGGACTACAGTTGCTTGAAATGTAAAGTTTTCCCTCAGATAGACGCTTAGCCTACTAATTAAGTAGTGTAGTTAATGTTTTATGTATTGATTTATTATCGTTTATTATTATGTTTTTTCTCATATTAATAAATCATCTTAAATTCATTCTAATGCAGTGTGAACCTTGCATAACCTGTGAATACTGCAGGATAAAGACACAGATTACTGTATGTCACAAAGTCAGCAGGCTGAATGGTCTTTTTTGGGAGGGTTCTTTTCTCACAAAAAAAAGCAGTGATACAGGTCATGTTGACTTGTCCTGGTATTATAAGGACCATGATAATTGTTTAGACTGTGATATAGCTTATTTGAATCACTGATAAGCAGCTTGTTTTTCCCCTTAAGTTGCATAACTAACAAATGACTGCTGAACGAATAACTGAGACATTTTTTGCCCAAGTCATTCTATGTTTTTTTAAGAAAAGAGAATACCCTAAAATAATTTAACAGAATAGCGTAATAAGAAATACTATACATGTAGGCACATCATGAGCTTTTTACGACAATGTTTTATTAAGTCATTTTAGTTAACACTTCAGTTTGACTCGAAGAGACTTGGTAACGGTACAGCAGGAGCACCTGCATCTGTGTACATTTTACATTTGGCTTTAAATACCATTTCTCTCTAAGATACACACACATACAAAATTGTTTTTCTTCGGCTAGGTAGATCCTAATTCTAAATAAAGTACTCATTAATAGGGAGACATTTAATTGTGATTCAAAATGGATTTTTAGTTACAGGAGCATGAAAATTCCACCCTGTTCCACCCTGAGTGCAACCAGTGAGTAATGCCTCAAATGGCTTTTAAATATTTCAGTATCATGCCATACAAGTGTTTTCAATCACCTCGTTACAGGTGAATGTTTGTCAGTTTGCGCTCCGCCTCGGCCGGATAGTTCTGGGTGTAACAGGATGTAAGCAGAGATAGGGAATAAGCCACAAAAGAAATTTTGATTTTACAAAAAATGTCAAGGAGGACTTTTATACATAGATTCAATGAAATTCAGATTTGCTGATTATTCTGCACACTCACACTCTTAATCTACTTCTGGGATAAACTTTTTAGGAGAAAGGTTCCACTTTTCTGGGAGTACTGACAGTCTGTCTATCAACATTCTCTCTCTTTCCATCTTCTTTCCTTTGAGACCGCAGGAGAATCTTTGAGCTGGTCGTTTCCACACAAAGAAACCTTTTTATTAGCACAAAAGCTCCAGGAAGCAATGACCCTCGGGGCCGAGGTGATCTGGACACTGGCACAGCTCATTATCCCTAAACCTGCCCCCATTCAACAATGTTTAACCAGAGGAATCCTTGGTTAAGTTACCAAAAAAAATTTTTTTATCTTCGTATTAAACATATTCCTTTTTAAAATAAAATGATCCATCAAAAAAAAAGAGTAAAGCTTGTTATTGATCCTCCTTCGTTGCAGAGAATCACAGACCAATCTGAAATGACATTTCGCAATATATAACATTAAGCAATGTGGAAGCAGCACAGTTTATTTATGCAAAGCACTGCCAGAAAATCATTTTAAAGGTACAGTCACAGAAGATTGAATTGTCCAATGTGACAATTATATTGTATTGTATGTAGTGGTTGGTGATTGCTCTGAAATCAGTGTTATACTTTCTGAATATTGTACAACAGTATCCCTGCTGGTGATCTGTCATTAGAGTCTGTGAACAGCTTTTATGTGGTGCCTCTTCAATAGCTGGTCTGGCAGGTGGAAGGTAGAGCATAGACGCCAAACAGCAGCTGCATGTTGATGCTCAGTATTGGTGAGTAGTTTGTGTCTTTAATTGTTTAATTCAAAAGTCATACCATTTGACTTTAAGCCCTGGGTGTTCACTTGTTCACCTTGTACGTTCCAGTCCGGTTTTTAGGAGTTCTCTCTGAGTTTGAGTCCTGTTAATTAAGATTCTGTTAGAGTGTTAGTACCTAATAGATTCCTCAAATGACTAATATTTGCAATAATTTCACAAACATTTTTTCCACGGTTTCATAGTTCATTGAATTTGGTTCCGGTGTGTAAGAAAGAGCTCGTTTTCCAGGAGCTGCGGTCTGTGTGAGTTTGTTGTAGTGTGGACAGCATGCAGGCTTATTTATGGCCTATCAATGGCCTCTTTGTGTGAAGGAAATGGAGCAACAGTCTTCACTGACTTCAAACAGAGTCCGAGTGTAATCGTTTAAACAATGCAACATCATATGTATAATGAAAGGTAAATAAACCTGTGAATTTCTTTAATAGGTATGTAGCTTGTGCTCCCATTAATATACTGTACATCACCATAAATAACATCCTTCTTTCTTAATGGCTGTTTCAGTTACTAACAGTTTTAATAGAGATCAGTTATAGGGCATTTAAAGAAAATAGATGTCAGAAATGTTTGTGAGAGTGTGACATTCTCAATAAAGAACACAACTGTGTATTAAATGATACTGGTCTGTATGTATGTATGTATGTGTGTGTGTGTGTGTGTGTGTGTGTGTGTGTGTGTGTGTGTGTGTGTGTGTGTGTGAAAGCAGAGTTCTTACTATGCGTAGTGTGCAGTGTGAGGTCTGATAAAACGCAAGCTCCAGGGCAGTTGCGGGAAAGAGAAATACAGAGCGGGAGTAGAGTTTCCCACGCCTCAGGTTTCCCTGTCAAAGCTGGCTGGGCACAAAGAGAGCCCTTTACAGGTGGGAGGGAAGTGGGACTGGGGGCTGTTTAGTAACTGCAGCCAGTTATGCCTGAATGAACCTGGACATATGGGGAGTCCATGTAAGAATCCATTCTTCGTTTAGATCTTTACATGTGATTGCCAATGGATAAGTATGTAGGATATATACTGTAGCTGTGTGTATATAATGTGTGTATATTTGTGTGATTAAAGGAGGCGCTGCGTAAATTGCATTACAGAAGAAATTGTCAGAGCTGAATAAATTTGTATGAATGTATAATAAATTGGATACTTTTTACGGATTACTTGATTACATTTTCATATCAATCTTTTTTTTTTTTTTTTTTACTTTTTATAAATGTGTAATTTGAGTGTTGTAATAAATTACATAATTATATGAGTCTTATAGAGTCATTTGTGGATTTGTCGCAAAATAAAAAAAAGTCCAAAAGAAGTGGCCACAAACATAATCCAAAGGCTGTTACAACTTTTATATTGTCTAAATAAATGACATCACTGGTTACATCCTTATTCATTGGTAATTGATGCCACTGGAGTCCCAGGCCTTCTAAAGAGAACTGCTTGTTTGTTTGCCAAAGTGTCATTATCAATCTGTGGTCACACTAAATACACTTTAAAACTTGCTTGTTGCTTGTCTCACTCAACTGCATCGAGTTAGCAAATGTGGAGGTTCTGGTGTGAGTATTACCCCTAAACTGTGTTATGTAAAGAGTGTGAAAAATTAAGACGATGGAGGTATAGATTGAGATTCACTCACCAGTGACTTGCCGTTGTGTGAGTCATACGTGCTGTGAGTGGAGTACATAGGAATGTCGGGGTTATAATAGCCCGTCGGGTCTGGATCAGACACATTCATGAAGCCACGCTGTCTCCACCAACAGCACCAAAACAGCAACTGTGAGGAGGAGCATGCTTTATTTTACGTTTCAGCAAACAATTGGGACACAACAGCCAACAGCCATATTTCATTTCCAGCAACAGAACATCAGTGTGAACAACATAAACATGCATTAAACACAAGTAAAAAAAAAAAAAAAAAAAACAATAGCAAGACATTAATGGTTCAGTGCAGAAATATCACATGATCTTCACTATTTCATAATGTATTTAAGACAAAGAAGGAAAGAAGAAACATAAAGAAATGTTACAGTATCATACACCTTAGGCCAAATTTGGAATTAATTGGTAGTCTATCGGAGGCTCACCAGGAGTATGAGGAGGACAAGCATGAAGAAAAGTATGACAGCTGCCAGCACCAGGATGGCAATGCCCCAACCGGGCACACCCTGCTCTGTTGCCACTATATCTGACCCTTCATGTCCTGTTGGCTTTTGGGTTACAGTCTTTCCTGGACTGACTGAAGAATTAGAAAGAGACATGTTTGTAGTGTTCCTGCCTGGAAGTACTGTCGTGGTTGAACTGGAAACGGGCATAGCTGAAACTTTGCTGCTTGTATGTACTGTTGTGGTGGAAGAAGGAATGGGTGAAACGCTGGCTCCACGCACTGACGTGATCAAAGAACTGGAAGCAGAAATTGTTGATGCGGTGCTGCTTGGGTGCATAGTTGTGGTTGAAGCAATGGTTGCTGATGCGGTTGAGGTGTCGTTTGGATGATCTGCAATACTGCTGCTGCTGTTGCTGCTTGAGATATTATTTGAAATAGAGTGAGAAGATTTGGTTGATTCAATAGCTTCTGTGATGAAAATAGATTGTGGGGTTGTACTTGTAGAAGTATTAATGTTTCTTGAAGTGTGTGGGTCACTGCTGGCTGAGGTCAAAGTTGTAGAAGGTACATCTGTGGTGGTGCTGCTGTAAGGGTTGGTGCTGGCTGAATCCAAAGTGGAGATAAACTCAAGAATGTTTGTTGAGAGAGCATATGAGACAGGAATGGGTTCATGATCTGCAAGGAAATAAATGAGAGTTATGTTCATGCATGGCTATGTAATGTATTTATAAGCTGGTGAAAATGTATAGTTGTATAATGTACATTGTAGGCAACATTAAGGCATACAATGGCTTCAGAACATTGTTTAATTCTGTACTAGGACTCAAACCACTCACTGGCTTGTATTGCAATAAAAACATATGAGAAATAATAGGAAGCATGTTTTTACCTGCTGTATGGCTAATGTTTAGAGCCAGTGTCAGTGAGGGATGTTCTTGATAATTGGTGACAAAAATGTTCTTCAAAGCCTGTCCACTTTTTTGCTTGCTTCCAAATAGCACTGTGGCATTAGCAATGACGGATCCATTGCTGAGGAACATAAAATTAATACATTGTAAAAAGAACACAGAAAGTCATGGCTTACAAAAACAAGTCGATGGTTTTGTTTTACAAAATAAATTAGAAAGTAATTGTAACTGTATAATTGTTTGAAAGATATTTGTTGTTTAAGCTTCTTTTCTTTTTACCTGAATGACATCTCTGCAATCTCTTGATACTGAGCCGATGGCGTAAATCTATATATATCAAAAAACTAAACAAATATAATACATTTAATCCTTAAGGTTTAAAATTAATGAGGCATGTAAAAGTACAATACAAAAATGTTAGTCTAAGTCAGTTACTTTGGATACACATTTCTTTGAGTGTAATATATTTGTCCTCTGATGTTTTCTTCCTGTTGAATAAGAAATAAGACATCTTACCACATTCTCAACATCCTGGCGCAGTAGTTTATAGCTCTCTGATTGGTGGTCCTCAAGTGAGTCGTTATAAATACGGTTAGTTATCTTGATGCTAATGATAAAGGCAGAGATTTCATTTGAATTGGTTGTGCCAAATCCAGGCGCTGCCGTGACATTGCTAGCTGTGATAACACCTGGACAAACACAGATCCATAAAAAAATTTTCATCGAGATATTCGTTTCTCTTCCAAATGGTTAAATCGTTCATGTTTCAACGTGTAATAGACACAAGTTATGCTGCATTGTATTCAGGAATTTTTATTTGACATTATGTGAGAATTTTTGGATAAAACTTGCAACAATGACTTTACATAATATTTTACAAAAACTAAATATATTTACTCTGTTGCTGTTTTCGTTGTCAACGGACAGTAGATTTTTAGAAATTTTAATAACTGTAAATTCCATAGTAGTATATTTTTTTCATACATACTTCCAAGTGCTGATTGAAGAATATAAACGTGATACATTTTAGTGAACAGGTTGACTTGAAGTGCTGTTCTATAAACCTTTTTGTAATGTGTACTTTTTAAAGAGGCATATAAATGCAAAAAATGCAACTTGACCATTATTTATCTGTTTTCATCTTTGTACATTAAAAATGTATTAACACCTTACCTGACTGAAGCATTAGGAGCACAATAATCCAAAAAAAAGACATTTCTTTAATGAGAATGCACATTAGTGCTAATCCTTCAGCCTGTAAACACTTCTTCTCGGCTTTTGTCCTAATGAAACAGTACTTTAGATGCAGTGCCTCACTATGAGCCTGAACAGTCCCTTTATTGTTTGAGCACCTGAGCAGGAGCTGGGGTGGGACCCATCTGCCTAATCAGTGGGCCACATCCACATGGATAATTTATTTTACACAGGAAGATAAATATAACTGTATTTCTCTAAAAGAACTATCAAAAAACACAGATTGGCATTGAATAATCTTTTTCTGTTATTCTATGATTCCTTTATTGTTTTAAGAGGCCATAGTGTCGGTAAATAAGTTAAAACCTTTTCAGTTAAGTGTTCATCTGGATACTGTATGATGCTCAGTACTGCCCGCTAGTGATTCATATTGGAACTTCCTTGCCAATGACATGGCTGTTAATTTTGATTCAAATGTCAAAACCTATAATTTTATTGTTATGATGGACTGGCTATTCAAAAAAGTCTCTCAAATAAAGCTCATGCATAGCTTGTGGCATGCATAGCACAAACAAGATGGCTGTATGTGATATAATTAACAATCAAAGACAGTTACGGAAAATTCTAAAGTAGGTAGCCTATTTGCGGTTTTTAAATTAAGGTCACACAACAAGAGAAGCTTTGTCAAAAGACGCTAACATGCCAGTGTTAGCAGTTTTTTGTTTTTTCTTAAGTATCAATAGACATCCTTAGCCAACATAACAAGATGCTTTACAGCTTCTCTCTGATTTTTCTCTTTCACCTTAGATATACTGGTAAGGCAGTAAATTAAAAAATATTTTTTTTTATTTATAAATAAATATTCAGTTTCTTTACAATCAAAATGTTTTTTTTTTTTTCATTATTGTTAATGTGTGTTATAGGTGGGAGTGTGGTCTTTCAGTCTTCCAGTTTGACTGTGGATGTCGGTACAAATGTCACATTAACATGTGATATCGCAAATGCATTTGGTCAGTGCTCCTCAGTTAGGTGGCTCCTGTACCAACATGAAAATGGTCTTAAGGTCTACATCTTAGGCTCGAGGACCGTTTCCAAAAAAGCTTATCAAGAAATACTATGTACACTGACAATTTCCCAAGCCAGGCTTTCTGATAACGGCACATTTTATTGTTTGCTTTTGAATGACG
Source organism: Clarias platycephalus (assembly GCA_030068275.1). Taxonomy (NCBI): domain Eukaryota; kingdom Metazoa; phylum Chordata; class Actinopteri; order Siluriformes; family Clariidae; genus Clarias; species Clarias platycephalus. Next base: position 13,551,380 of record JAQQZT010000033.1, on the reverse strand, counting down.
GTGTGGATTATATGGGTAATGGAACAGCGCTAACAGTCATGGGTAAATGTCCTTAATAAATATACATTGATTTAAAATTTTACAAACATGTTTTTCTGGTCTCTAGAGTGTTTGGTTTGGTGTTTAATGATATTTTTTTGTTTATTTTAGTTACAGATAGAAGTGACAAGCAGAACATGAACATTAATGACCACAAGACAGATTTACAACAAGGTATTGTTTTTTGTTTCCTGATTATAATTATTGTAGAATTGAGTTTTAGAGGTAATTAGTTTTTTTCTATCAAATTTAGTATAAAGTATGATTAATAATAATCCATTAAACATTTATTTTTTACATAGAAATGAGAATTGTAGTGTCATAATACCTAATACCATAATCTAACTTGTGATTTTATTCATTTTATTTTATTATTTATTAAGTACAGTGTTTGAGTAACTTGAGAACACACCACTGTGTTACATACTGGTTTAATGATTTATTGCAGTTAAGGAATATCAGTGTTTGGTCCCCTTGGCTGTTTTGGGAGGGATCTCACTTCTGATCATCTTGGGAATGCTAGCCATGTGTGTCTGCTATAGAAGAGGTACTTCATCAATGTGCAAAGTAAAAAAAGAAAAAATATATATCCAAAATAAAAAATTATAGGTACATGGTAATATTAATCCATTTAAGTAAACTGTATACACCATACTAAAAGTGTAATTCAGGTATGAAGTATGAAGGGAAAATATGAATGTTTATAATATAAAGTATACAATACAGTATATAGATGCAGTATATTAACAATGATGTGTTTATTTTCTTCAGCTATTTTGATGCATCAGAGGGACTGTAATGCATCACAGCAACATCAACAAGTAAGAAGTACAAATATTAATGTCTTTTCAAATAACTACAAAAGGAATATCAGTGTTTGTATAACTGATATAATGTATGTACTGTATAATAAAGTATATTTACATGAAGGTTGTTCTAGTAAATGTTATAGTATTATAACAGCTATTTAATCGTGGTCATTTGGTCAGCACCACATCGTGTGTAAATTATATTGTGTCAATTTACCAAATGATGTAGCTGTTTTTGACACCTAATAAATATAAAATAAATATACTTTATATAGTAGAAAACTGTACATTGAAACTGGCTTTTCTAATTCTTATTTTACTTTCAAAAATAAACACTCTAATGTACTTATGATCATTTTTTGCAGTCTTCTGGTGAGACCCACTATGCTATCCTGATGTTTGAATCTAGGAGACATGACCGTGTTTCAAAATCTTGAGCCTGTGGTAAATCTTCAGTGCTAACCATTATTTTGGTTAAATTTAACATTACGATGGTCCTGTACATTCTATAATTCTGTTTGGGTTTCTTTTTCTTTTTTTTTAAACCTTAGTTTTCTAAATCTTAGTTTTATAATCTTTTGCTAAATATCATTAATATCACCTCTGCAAATGAAAAGTATTTAGTGCTCATTGCAAGTTATGGAACCTCATGCACTATAATGTTTCTTGCTTTCGATACTACAGCAAAGCTGATTTCACTCTGTGGGTAGTTTTATAGCCCTTTATACAGAGGTGGAACAGACCCTCTAGCAGATGGAAAAAAAAAAATCTACACATGAATTCTCGAGGACTTCAATTATGAAGCAATGCTACTACAGCCTAAACCAGTAGTGAGTGCTATATGTTACTAACTTGTTAAATCACTTATGCTGTTAGGAAATATTTTATCCATAGACATAGACTAGTGCATCTAAAAAAAACTGAATATGGTGGATTTTTTTTTTATGAACTCAAAAATGAAACTTCTCATATATTCTAGATTAATTACATATTATGGCTTACAGCTCATGTAAATCAAAATCCGGTGAACAGGTTTTAAGTCCTGCTGGAAAAGGAACCTTGGCATCTCTTTAAAACTTGTCTGCTGACAGAAACAGGAAGAGCTTTAAAATCTCCTAGTAGATGGCTGTGTGACTCTGGACTTGATAAAACATAGTGGACCAACACCAGCAGATGACAAATCATCACTGACTGTGAAACCATCACACTGGATTTGAAACAACTGGGATTCTGTACAGTACCTCTCCTCTCTTCCTCCAGACGCTGGGGAATTGATTTCTAAATAAAATGCAAAATTTAGTTTCATTTGAAAAGAGGACTTTGAACCACTGTGCGTCAGTCCAGTTCTTTTTCTCCTTGTTGTCTCTGGTTCAGGAGTGGCTTGATACTAGGATTTCAACAGTTGTAGTCCTGATGTCTGTGTCTGGTGGTTCTTGATACTCTGACTCCAGCCTCACTCCACTGATTTTTGAAGCCCTCCCAAGGTCTTTAATCGGCTTTGCTTGACAATCTTCTTAAGGCTGTGATCATCCCTTCAAAACCTCTTTCACTGATGACCTTCTGTGGTGTACCCTCAGTTGAGGGTGTTGATCACGATCTTCTAGACAACTGTCAAGTCTGCTGTTTTCCCCATGATGTACTGTATTGAACTAGGCAGAGAAATACAAATTGTTCATACTTTATGAATTGCAAATTACTCAAACTCCAGAATAAAATATTGTACTATTCTGAGATACTATATTTATTTTTTTTATGTGCTGTAAGCCACAGCCCCCCAAATTAAAATAAAACTTTTAAAACTTTATATGCGCACAATCTATTTAAAATTTTGTTTTCATTTGGATGGCTGTGGCTTACAGCTCATTAAAGTAAATTAATCTAGAATGTACAGTATAGTGTATATAGTACAATATGAGTTGAGTCAAATAAGTTCAATCATTAGGTTTTGGGAAGGAAATCAAGAACAGTGCTGGACACTGGCCATTTTTGTCAAGACATTGTCTATCATCCTGTTCCCCACTAGAAGGCAGCAGACTTTGCTTGATACATACTGTAGGCCACTGAGGTGCATTGCGTCTAGAGTAGACTTTGGTAAACTTTGATCCGTGATTTTGCTGTTTTGTAATTGTCCTAATGTTTGAGCTGGAATTTTGTTTCTTTGGCATCTATTAAACGAATAGAATGCAATGCAGTTGTGAATGTGGTTTATTTCTCAAGGAACTTGAGCTTGATTTGTATAGTAATAAACACAGGACAAGACAGAACAACATTTCAACAGTCAAAGGGACCAAGTTCAGATGAGTTTTGCAAGAAGTGCGGAAACATGGAGATCTTTCTGTCCTCCAAGCAAACAAACAGAACTCCCCTTTATCTCAGAACACAGCATGTGATGTCATGTCTTGTGAATGTTCAGGCCCATGTCTTGCCAGCAGCAGTGTTGAACTGTTGCAACACAGATACAAATGAATGGCCAGCTTACGGTCCCTCTGCAGCTATAAAACAATATCCTCATGTATGACAGAATAATGTGCCTAAATTGTTTTCAGATTTTGGGTTACTAATACTCGGCATCAGATAAAGCATCAACTTCTAGCATCTCGGCTAGAGAAATGTTATAGTAATTGTAAGAATAGGTTTCGTCCAACAAAAAGAGGAATAAACAGTGGCAGCTGGGGAAAATGTAGATGTTACTGACATATATTTTACAGTAAACCAAACTATTAGAATTTCTGTGTATTCAATGGCAGACAATAACTGTATATGATTCTGTTTATGATTAAACTTTTCAAACATCTTTTTATGATTAGCTGCTCCACCCTTTTTGTTTTCTCTTAATGCAGAGTAGACTTTCCATTACAAATACAGTACATGTAGAATTTCAGGCAAGAGTTCATTCCTCCTTAAGTAAC
>JAQQZT010000033.1:13498505-13519668 GCA_030068275.1 Clarias platycephalus | reverse complement strand
TAAAAGCACGCTTCCAGAACAAATTGCTCGCAATCCAAGGTTTAACTGTATATATCAAGACCACTGTGGTACATCATCTGAGACATTAGCATCAAGGCATCAATTTGGCATCAAGACATTATCAGCAGACTGTTTAAGTAATGTAAGCTGTGAGGTTGGGCCTCCGTGGATCAGACTTTTTTGACCAGTACATCCCACAGATGCTTGAGGAGATTGGGGTTTGGGGAATTGATAGGCCAAGTCTCCACCTTGCACAATCTGCCATGTTCCTCAAACTGTTCATAAACAATTTTTGCAGGGTGTGCAATCTTGTTAAAAAAGGAGACCGCCAGTAGGGAATACAGTTGCCAAGAACTGGTGTACTTGGTCTGGAGCAACATTTAGGTAGGTGATATGTGTCGAAGTAACCTACACATGAACGTCTGGACCCAAGGTTTTCCAGCAGAATATTGCCCAGAGCATCACACTGTATCCGCCATATTGGCACCTTCTTATAGCGCATCCTTGTGCAATGTCGTCCCCAGGTTAGCAACGCACACACACCCAGTCATTCAAAGGATGTAAAAGAAAACATGATTTATCAGACCCTTTATGAGTTTCACCGGTGAACAGGTGATTGTCACCGTGGGCACTCTTTACTTCTTCTCACACTTCTTTATTAAGGTTTGCTATTGTAGCTTTCCTGTGTGATTGGACCACACAGACTACTCACTTCCCACACATCAGTAAGCATTGGGCATCCAAGGCCCTTTTGCTGGTTCACTAGTCCTTCCTTGGAATATGCCACAAGGCCATGAAACCATCATGTTGATTAATTTCAGCATCCAACACATCAGTTTTTTTGCCCAATATATCCAACCCCTTGACAGGTGGCATTCTAAAAGATAATCAGTTTTCTTTCAAATTTTCTTTATATTACTAAGCAAGTAATACACTGATTTGTCACAAAAAAGGTCACCACCTGGATTTAACTAAGCAAACAGGTTTCCATTGGAAAATTACTGCAGTGATTAATATGGTTCAGCTGGCAACTACTGTAGTTATTTAACCCTAACTGATGAAGTGAGCAGCTTCTCATATCTTAAACAGCAATGTCAGAAGACATATCCTGTGGTTGTCGCAAAGACGTTACATCACTGCCAAGATGTTTTTAGAAGGGTCACAATATTGGCCTGCATCAAGCAAAGAAAGCAAATTCTTGAAACTATTAAAATTGGGTTAAGAACGGTCCAACACAAGGATAGTGTGGAGGAAGAGGAAGAAATTTGGTTGGAAATTTTTTTTTATCGAGGATTATTTAAATGTGTGTTGAAATCAAATCATAGAAAACAACAGTAGAACTTTTGATGTTTAATATTGAAGCAATGATGAATAGTGAAAATAATTATCAGCAGCTTATCAGTGAAGAGAATCAGAAAAAAGAAGCGCATCAGGGTAAGTGGAGGGCCACCAGGGCACCCATCATACCTAGTGCCTACTGTACAAGCCTGTGTGGGCGGTGTTATGATCTGGGTTTGCTTCTGTTGGTCAGGTCTGAGTTCTGCACTGTTATCTTCCCAAAAATGAGGTCAGCTGATGACCTGAATATACTGAATGACCAGGTTTTTCATTAATGCATTTTGGATTTTAACAAAATATTTTGTTAAACCCAGGAGGACTAGATGATTTCTGAAGGCAATTCACTGGATTTTAGTTAGGGGTAAAGATCAGAGTAAAGGGGGCTGAATACAAATACACGGCACACTTTTCAGATATATTTTTTTTTTACATGTTGAAAAACGTTTATTACTTTTCTTCCACTTCTTATGTGCCACTTTGTGTTGGTCTATCACATTACATGTACATTTACATTTGTGGTTGTAACGTGACAAAATCTGGAAAAGTTCAAGGGGTATGAATGCTTCTGCAAGGCACTGTAAATGTTAAGTACTGTAAATGTACTGTACAGTATATGGGGCTCCAAGGTAGAAAGGACAACTACAAAAAGCGCACCAAAACCCTCAAATATGCAGATGAAAATAAGAAAAGACGAGCATTATTACTTGAAATTATGATAATGAAGTTATAATAATTGTGGATTAAGTGCAGAGGCTTTCTTAAGTACTAATATCCATTGTTCTTGTATTACAGTGATAGACATGTTGGCGCTGCAAGATATCAAGCAGAATGTGGCTGCGGTAGAAAAGATTTCTGGAGCAATTAAAACTCTTAGTGATCTCTACATCGTCTCCACCTTCCGACTGCCACCCAAACTTGGAGGAGTGCTACTTGGCTTCTACAATAAGCAGGACAATAAAAAGTACCTGGAGCTTGCCATCATGGGCAAAATCAATAAAGGTACTTTTAGACATAAGAGTAACTCTAAATGTGATGTGATGTCAGTATTGAGCAGGGTGCTAAGGTCTGTATTGGGCTCTGAGAAGGCGGATGAAACATAACTAAACCATTATTATTATCCAATCAATGCTTGTACTGTTCTATTAAAAAAAAGGTCAGTGTACTGAAGTCATTAAAGGATAGGCTTAGTACTCTGTTAGTATACACGCACACTGATATTCTTTGACCTTCCACAAAGGCCCCACTGCCTTGCAGAAATCACCCTTAACAACATAATAACTTTGTTGCCTGCACTATAATCTTTGAATCATTATTAACTACTTAATTATAGGTATCAACATTTAACGTCACTGATAATAAATGTCACTGTTCTGACAGCCCTTGTGCGGTATGTTCGTGAAGACGGCAAGCTGCACACAGTAAATCTGCAAAGCTCTAACTTGGCGGATGGGCGTGCTCAGTCCATCATTCTCCGCGTAGGAGGACTGCAAAGACAAAATCTCAGCCTTGAGCTTTATGTCAACTGCCGCCTGGTTGATTCTGCCCAGCGCCTGCCTCAATTGGTTGCCCTTCCTTCAGAGGCGGAGTTGGTGGAGATAAGGAATGGTTTCAAGGCATATGCTAGACTTCAGGTAAAGTAACTTTACTCAGACACTGTTTTACTTGTTCTGTATGAAAAACATGATCAACAAAGCTGTTGTGGTCCTGTACCTGTATGAGTTGTGCTCAAGTCAAACTGAGACTTTTGATTATGAAGAATAACAGAACAGTTATGAAAGTTAAAACTTCCTTTATTTCTCTATAAAGTCCCCTAATATACTATACTAATGCATTTACTTCAGCGTTTAACTAGTGCTTGGATACCACGATGGTAGAAGGTTTTCTCAGTACACCGTAGCCATGATCGGACTGCCTGCTTCAAGTCTGAAACGCTGGCCTCCCAGGAACTTCTTTAATGGCAGAAACATGTTGAAATGGCTTGAAGCGAGAACAGAACTGTAAGAAATAAATAATTGGAATTAGTTCCGGGATGAGTTCCTGTAATGAGTAAGTAATGTTCTTAAATGATTTTATGTACAGTTCCCACAGTCAGAGTCGCTTCTTTCACAGGTTGGTGACTAGTTATCCATAGATTTTCAATGATTAGGTGTTCCACTCGCTGAATACACACAGGAACGACTGTGCTGGGCTCCAACCCCCCTTGGGTGGAATCATTACTCATGGCCATATGGCCTTCTTTAGCATTTGGACCATTCAAATGTTTTACTTAGGCTGAGATTCTCATCGCTCTACTGTGCTTCTGGTTTTTCACCTTCACTCATGAGAAGGTTCATCACAAGTCCTGGTTTGACTTAAACTCCCCTCGTATTTTGAACTGAAGCTATGAAAGGAGGGCAACCTGAGTGAGTAACCTGGAGATATTAGTATAATGTGGAGAATGTTTGTTTTTGATCACAGGGATCAGTGGAGAGCCTCAGAGTAGCTCTTGGGGGAACTGTAGCCAGTGCAGGCGCACTCACTGACTGCCCTTTTCAGGGTGACGCCTCCTCATACAATATAGGTAATACAACATCACATACTCGGCTGGACAATGAAACATAGAATACAATTTTTTTTTTCAATTATGTCAGTTTACTATAAGAGTATTATTGAAAGTCTGTAGTGAATTCCAGCTGCATATTCTTTCTTTGTATTCTGTTGTAATAAATGTACATCTCTTTGCTCTGCTCACAGTAAATGGGGAAGTGAACTCCATTCTTGGTGAGAGCAATTAACCAACTATAGAACATTTATATTTGTGTGTGCATATAATAAAGATTTATGTTTGCTGGCCACAGGTGATCACACCAAAGTTCTTATTGGACAACTCATTATCTTTAATCAGATCCTGGGTGAGCTTCGACAAGACATCAGAGAACAGGTGTGTGTGTGTGTGTGTGTGTGTTTTGGATCATGAATAGAGAATATCAAGAATGGATCATGATAGATGTCTGTTACTTTTGCTGTCTTTTGACTGTGTGTGGATGTGCATATATGTCTGTTATAGGTGAAGGAGATGTCTCTCATTAGGAATACCATACTGGAGTGCCAAGTGTGCGGTACGTCTTCTCTGTCTAGGTCCCACCTTCAGTTCAAGTCAGTCTGGTTGCCCTAAAAAACTACACCTAATTCTGTGAAAGCTTATGTTAATTAGCCTGTAAGCCTGTAACCTCACCTTTAAATGTGAGGACATTTTGATAATGAAGTGGCAGACGTGATTTAGTGCAGCATTTCATCCACACCAGAAATGGCAAAATCAGAAACAAATTGAGTATTGCAGCATTTCTTTTTCATTTTTGTTGTTTTCATGTGTTATATAGGATTCCATGAGCCTCGCTCTCGCTGTCATCCCAACCCATGCTTTAATGGTGTTCCTTGCATGGAGACTTTTGAGTTTCCAGGATACCGCTGTGGGCCTTGTCCTGAAGGAATGACTGGCAATGGCACCCACTGTCAAGACCTTGATGAAGTGAGTGTGTTGCTATAACAAAAAACAAATACTGGAATATATAAATGCAAAGCATGTGTATGCTAGTGTTTTCTTTCTGCATTTATTTCAGTGTTCACTGGCACAGCCCTGCTACTCTCCAAGTGCATGTGTAAACACAGTGAAAGGTTTCAGATGTGAGCCCTGCCCACCTGGATATTGGGGGAAACCTGTCTTAGGGTTTGGTCTAGAATATGCCAAGAACCACAAACAGGTGCTCACAAGGACACACAATCACATTTTTATAGGATGCACCTGGATGCTGTTGAAAAAAAAACAAGCAGTAAAGGCATATTAGTCAGTTCTTTTGTCATTCCCCACTTTTCACATCCTAAATAAAACTATTGTGAAAATTGTGCCGTTTTATATAATTGGCAAAAGCAACAGCTGCTCTGTGCCACAGTCAGTGTCTCCATAAATATACAAAAGAAGTGCACCAATGCACAAGAAAGAAAAATAAGAGGCTGATGCAAATTACAGAAGAAACCATTAGGTTGTGTTTAATGGAAACTTATGTCATAGGGTGTCCAATTTTAGCATGTTGAAACTACATAATTATATAATTTATCTTGGCAGATGATAGATCACTTGCTTCTTTTTTTGGCAGAAAAGCATTCATCTTATAATAGAGATATTATCCTATAATAGGGTAATCCTGATAATGCTACATCCATGTATGGCCAGTGGTTCGAGAAAGCATCATTTGTCCTGCACTTTATTCGCATCACAACACTATCTAATCACAGGGATATGTGAGCTTATGCTTATGGAAAATGAGTATGGGGCGAGGGTGGTTTTTTCCCCTGTTATTTAGATATACATATTATTATTATTATTATTATTATTATTATTATTATTATTGTTATTATTATTAGGATATTATACTTTGGTGATGTCTGTCACACTGTACTTTTCTCTCATGGGGTTTTCCTTCACAGGAATGTCTAGACATAGATGAATGTGTGGAAGTTGCCAATGCATGCACAGCCAATTCTGTCTGCATAAACACCATTGTAAGTATTAAAGCTTTTGTTTAGACCTTAGCATCCCAGTTTCCAGTACAGACAGTTAGAATACAGTAAAGTGCCAAAAACCTTTTTTTTTCACACTCTCTTTTTCCTCAGGGGGCATTTAAGTGTGGTCAGTGCAAAGCTGGCTATGTGGGAAATCAGACAGCAGGCTGTTTTCCCCGGAAATCCTGTGCTACACTTGCTTTTAACCCATGTCACTCCCATGCTCACTGTAAAATTGAGAGGAACGGTGATGTGTCCTGTGCGGTATGTTAACAGCTAATATCAGTTTTACATTAGAAAAAATTTTAGGAAAATGCATGTTTTATTGTGCCTTTGGTGTGTCTGGTATGATTGAGGAAGTGTGTGTACGATTCTTATGTCTTGATTTATTCTGTGTTTTTCAGTGTAATGTTGGCTGGGCTGGTAATGGGAACACATGTGGTATAGACACAGACATTGATGGCTATCCTGACCGTGCTTTGCCCTGCATGGACAATAATAAACACTGCAGACAGGTTTGAAGTTATACATTTAAATTTCTCTAAGTTGCAGCTAGAATGGGCCAAGTTTCAAGTTTTTTTTTTTTTCAGACTTGCGAATTGGCAAATTTGCAAAGACATACCACTAAAATGGGACTGTGTTTAATTCCCAGTAATGATCTACTTTCATTAAAGAATGGTTGGCTGCTATATGATTAAGTATTTGAATATCAGACGTATTTAATATGTCACTGAAGGAGCATGTGTTAACCCTCAACACACATGAATGGATATCCAGTAGAAGGCTAAGTCTAAGAGAGGTGGTCAGTTGCATAAACAATAACCAAAAAACTTATCCTTTCCAAATACAAATAAAATCTTGTGGTGTACATAAGCTAGATGCACCTAATATGTTTTGTGTCCTTGTGTTCCTGGAAATTGTATTCTATTTAAATATCTTATATTATATCTCTGTGTTCAAATTGTGGATAAAATTTTTTATACAGCAGTAATAAGGATTCAGTGTTGAATTACTGAACATAATACACAGCTCTGATTCTAATGATCTGCCTTTATATATAAGCAACTGCTGGCAGAGGATTCATTATAACATTTTTAAACAATTCATGCTTTGTAATAATAAAAAGAACACTCCCTATTATTTCTCATTTGTTTCCCAACATCTGTCTTGTTGACTTCTCACCTATTATAGTATATAACATATATAATGTTGGTATTACATTTTTTTACAGGATAACTGTATATATACACCAAACTCAGGCCAGGAAGATGCAGATAATGATGGCATAGGTGACCAGTGTGATGAAGACGCTGACGGGGATGGCATTAAGAATGTGGAGGTAAACTGATGGAGGCTATTCTACCATGAAGACACATCTATATTTACAGCATCTTTACCACGTTTACTTGCTGACTGTTTGAAATACAGTGTAAGAAGTCCATGAATATGTTATGCGTTAATCTTTTTGTCCGCTACTCACATTCTTTTAGGACAACTGTCGGCTGGTACCTAATAAAGACCAACAGAATTCAGACACAGACTCCTTCGGTGATGCATGTGACAACTGTCCCAATGTGCCCAACATTGACCAGAAAGACACAGACAACAACGGAGAGGGCGATGCTTGTGACCAAGACATCGATGGAGACGGTCAACATGATTTCTCTGTTTCTTTTGAATGATGTGCTTGAGGATTCTCTGGTTAATTTGTTGGTTGGTGCTGGATTTTTGTTGTTCCTGTGAGACATTACAGAATGTCTGCTTTTCTGACATCGCAGAAGGACATTGCTAACATGGTGTTTAATAGGAGAAAAGTTTTAACCTTAAAATAATAACGGTCAAGTTTCTTTTCTCAATCACCATTTTCCAGCACTGTTGATGTCAGATATTTCATAATTCAATTCAATTTTATTTTTATAGCAATGGTCATTGTCTCAAAGCAGCTTCACAAAAATGAAAAGAAAAACAAGAACGCCAATGTACAAGTAAATAAATGCAAAACTCAAAAGTTACAGAATATAATGTACAGTAGTTATATAATAGATTAAATATAACGCACAGACTCAGCTTAGTTAGTTAGAAATCTTCAACATCACTTGTATTGAGTAGCATAATTAGATTTGATTATGCATGAACGTTTGAACTGATTGTACACATGAGGAGGTGAGAGAGATGGATAGATGGAATAATAACAAAAAATCATGGCTTAATTCTGCTTTTAGCTAGAAATGAGAGGCATAGCTAATTTCCACTGGCACCGACATCAGCAGGCAGTTAAATAGCATCTTGGGTAAAGTAGGAAACTGTTAAACAAAGTTAAAACAGACATTGCAGCTTAGACTTAAACAGTTAAACTTTCATTTCACAATCCTGACCACAATTTAATGTTATGTGTGTGTTCATGCATCGCAGGTGTTCAGAATGTGCTGGATAACTGTCCCAAAGTGCCGAACCCTATGCAGACAGACCGGGATTATGATGGAGTGGGAGACGCCTGTGACAGCTGCCCTGAAATGAACAACCCCATGCAGGTCATCACAGTTTATAAAGCACCATACTGATGTCTAATGTCTCAGTTTAAGCAATTAAAGAGACCAGTGTTGGACTAGTTTAGTTTTGCTCTAGTAACCACTGGGTTGGTGATATTTGGTTTGTTTGCACCAAACAGATTGCATAATGGTCAAAATCTATTTGAATTTATTTATCTGTTTTATTGTTGTGCATAAGTTGACAGTATTTGTTTTATATGCATTTCACCTTTACACTAAAAAAAAAAAAAAAAATGCTTTCTAAAGTTTCAAATTCTAACTTGGATTTAACTAATGGATTTGTTTTAGGTTTCTTCAGATAATGGCCTTTACTCATCGGGATTATGTACTGTTAGCAATTTGAATCACATTAAGGTGCTAAGAAAAAGCTAACACAATGCTGCTTATATCCTTGCAGACCGACATAGACAATGACCTAGTTGGAGATGTGTGCGACACCAATCAAGACTCGTAAGTTTAAACACACACACGCGCGTACACATTGAATTTATGTGTAATGTAAGGAAACTTATCTATTACTCTGGCGCCACCTAGACCTCAGACTTTTTGCCTATTGTACTGTCTCACATATTTTTTTTTAATAATCTTTGATTTTATTATTATGTTACACTATAGCTCAGTACAAATGTTTGCACGCATAAAGCATAGAGAAGAAGACAAATGTAATTTATATTAAATATGGTTAAATGTGATAAATGTGTATCATTCTTTTATCTTCAGTAACTGGCTTAATTGGTCAGGGATGTGGTAGATTCAGGACCTATCATGGGTAAATTGGGTGTAAGACACCCAGAATAAGTCAGTTTAATTCAATTTTATTTGTATAACGCGTTTAACAATGGTCATTGTTGTAAAGCAGCTTTAAAGAATCAAAAGGAAATTTTAGCTTGTTGTAAAGCGGCTTTACAGAATAAAAAGAAAATGCGTATAAAATATCAAAAGAAGACAGTACATTACATGCACCTATATTTACTCATTCACATCTAGGGGCAATTTAGACACCCATCTACTGGCATACATGTCAGAGGAAACTGGAAAAAACCCAAGCAATAATACTGAAGACAAACTATATCTTTAGATCCAAACAGACAGTACGCCAAGCTCGGCATTACTTTATTAGGAACACCTGTACACCTGCTCATGTATGCAATTATCTAATCAGCCGGTCATGTGGAAGCAGTGCAATGCATAAAATCATGCAGATACGCACCAGCAGCTGCGAGTACTGTTTACATCAACCATCAGAATGAGGAAAATGTGAGCTCAGTAATTTTGCCCTATGGTATAAATTTTGATTCCAGGCTGGCTGGTTTGAGTATTTCTATAACTGCTGAACTCCTGAGGTTTTTACACAAAACAGTCTCTGGATGATATTCAGAATGGACCTTTAAGGAAAAACATACAGTGAGTGGCAGTTCTGCAAAAGTAAATGCTTAGTTATTGAGATATCTGTAGGTCAATGGAAAATGACCAGATAATCTACCTCAGATAACAAGTCTGGGTGATCGCAGTGAGCAGACAAATCATCTCAAAATGTACATTACATCGAACCTTGAGGGAGGTTCTACAGCAGCAGAAGACCATGCCAGGTTGAACTTCTGTCAGCCAGAATGCAATCAACGGTTTATGTGTGTCAACAGTCCAGGCTGGAAGACCTGGTATGAGGGTGTGGGAAATGTTTTCTTGGTACACTTTGTGCCTGTTAATTTCAATCAACCCTTACTTGAATGACGTAGCCTATTTGAATATTGTTGCTGACCATGAGCATTCCTTGATGGCCACAAGTTACCTTCTAGTTATCTTCTAATGGCTACTTTCACAAAGTAAAAGTCACCTCAGACTGATTTCATGAACATGACAATGGTGTTCTTCGATGACATTTGTGGTCACTGGATCTGAATCAATTATAACACCTTACATAGGCAACATGGAAGTGCACCTGTAGAGCTTTTTTTTTAAAAAAAAAATTTTTATTTAGTAAATCTGGCTTGTGCCTTTATTTACACCTACCTACCTATTACATTCTCGAGCAAATTTAGTCTGTTTTATTTCCTAAAATATAGCTTTAACCGATGTAGCAGCCTAATTTGAACCATCCTGACTGAATACTAAAAATTAATCAATGCATTTTTCATGACCACATTAATTGATGTGGTATTTCTTTGTTCTGTAAGCTTCATGTCTACCTTCTAACCTACATAATATTAAAAAACTTTCTGTTGCTGTGACATTTTTGCTTTCTGTAGGATGTCACTAAACATGCATGTCATATAAACCTTTCCACATAGTATCTTCATATCCGATTGTATTGTTAATGTATATGCAATTTAAAGTCTATGGTTGTTTGGCCAGTGATGGGGATGGACACCAAGACAGTCGAGACAACTGCCCTGACATCCCCAACAGCTCCCAGCTTGACTCAGATAACGATGGTATTGGAGATGACTGCGATGATGATGATGACAATGATGGAATTCCTGACACTGAGACTGCAGGAGGTCTCGGTCCTGATAACTGCCGACTTATTCCCAATCCCAACCAGAAAGATTCCGATGGTAATAAAATCACTTCATGATTATTTCCACTGGTATTATGATCATGACTATCACATATCAGATGTCCTGTTCTCTTTGCTGCTGGTACCCTTGACCATTAGCTCCACCTACAGATACAGCTTTTGAGTTCATTGTTTTTTATACACTGGCTGTCCAATAAAAAGCCACTTCATAAGGGTTATTCTACATTCTATAGGCTGCTGTGGCCATGTGAGTTAGTTGTAAATTAGACCAATCAGCATCAACAAACACATTCCTTTACACATTCCTCAACTTTATTATGCTGGTGTCTCTCATCTGGCTTTGCTGAAACTTACAACTGTGTATCAGCAGCATAACAGTGGAAACTAATGCCATGCTTACAAATGATATTGCTTAGGAAACATATAGAGAGGAAATGGTAATGGGCCTAAAACAGAACGTTGCAGATAATCAAATGCATAGAGAAATAATTATTTACGTCTACAAATTGTGACATACAGACACGAGGCATGGTCTTATGAGGACAGGTTAATTTCATTAGATATAATAGGAAACGGATGGGATTTAAGGACAGAGGAAGTCCTTATGACTTCTGACGTTTCGGCAGCTTAACTCAATGGGGAACAGGGGCATTAACAGTGAACACAGTGACCTTTTCCTGGGAGATTATTGATAACGCTCTTTGCAATAGCTGTCAAGAATGTATATTTAATGTGGTGACATCGTGATGTACATACTGTACATTATTACTAAGACACACTTTAAATTAAATAATGATCTGACATAACTTTAGACTGTGGAAATATCACTATATATTCTTTATTTAATCTGAACATTAGTATTAAATCTAGCATAGCCCTCAGTGGGATTTCTGGATTTTCAAAAAAGAATATTAAATTTCTCCAATGCTGCAGACATAGGCATATTCCAGGACTCAAATAGTCAAAGATGGTTCTGGGGAATGAGGAATCCTTTTTACACATGAATTGGGAATGCAAAATCAAAGCTAAAGGAGGTCAAATGAAATCTTAGATTGTAAGATTAGAACTTTTCCTGGCCAGACAGTAAAACTTAAAGCAATATCTGTGGTGTAAAACCATGGTATGGTTATCATATATATTCACTAGCATGTAAATAACATCAAACATGCTTTTTAAATTTAAACCAAGCAAGATATTTTTTCCTATACTGTATTTCTCCCCATTTCCCCAGGTAATGGTGTTGGAGACGTGTGTGAGAATGACTTTGACAACGATGCAGTACTGGATTTGGTTGATGCGTGTCCAGAGAGTTCTGAAGTCACACTTACAGACTTCAGAGCCTATCAGACTGTCATACTGGACCCTGAGGGTGATGCTCAAATTGATCCTAACTGGGTGGTGCTTAACCAGGTCATCATGGCATAATTTCTATCACTGCACTCCTGTGCACTTCATTAACTTTCATTAACTTAAATCTAGCATTATAACTTAGTCAATGGATTTAAAAATTGTTTATTAATTATTTGTATGAACTTCACTTTAGTAAAAAAAACAAAAAAAACAACGCTGCATAGTTGCTAATATTTAAAAAATCTTTATTGTTGTGGCATTTCAGGGTATGGAGATTGTTCAGACGATGAACAGCGACCCTGGTTTAGCAGTCGGTAGGCTTCGGAATTCATTGATTACTAAAATTAGTATTTTTCTATTTGAAGTAGCCACGATCATGCATTTATAAATTGTTATTAATCTTTTGTCTGTTCCCTCTGACTGTCCTTGCTTTAGGTTTTACCGCATTTAATGGCGTGGACTTTGAGGGTACTTTCCATGTAAACACAGTAACTGATGATGACTATGCTGGCTTCATCTTTGGTTACCAGGACTCATCCAGCTTCTATGTTGTGATGTGGAAGCAGACAGAGCAGACCTATTGGCAAAATGTGCCATTTAGAGCAATGGCTGAGCCTGGCCTTCAGCTCAAGGTAGCCATACACCACTTATATTCAGCCGAGCACAGCTGTATTTGGAATTTTTTAAAAGTGAAATAGCTTTATATATTCTACCTAACAAAGTTCTGATTGTATAATCAATGTTGTATTGTATTTGTGGATAGGCAAGCCCATTATACAGAGCAATGTAAACTCAAATTATGTAGGAAAAAGTCTCACACTTGGCCTCCTGGCTCCCTCTGTAGGCAGTAAAGTCCCGTACAGGGCCAGGTGAATTTCTCCGCAATGCTTTGTGGCACACTGGAGACACAGAAGGAGAGGTGAGGTTATTGTGGAAAGACCCACGCAATGTCGGCTGGAAAGACACAACTTCCTATCGCTGGCAGCTCAGTCACCGGCCCCAGGTTGGCTACATCAGGTGAGTGTATGTAAAGCTAGCAAAGATAAATACCAGCACACCATCTAACAATAGTCTAACATAAATGTCCATTCCAATTTCTCCATGTTGTAAAACTAAGTACAATTCTTTGGTCATATTTTTTTTACAATTTAGTTTGTGTTCAATCAACAGAAATATTTCATTATCTCACATTCTTTTAAACATTAGAGGGCGCCCTTCTGTATAAAGTTAAAGGATGCATTTATCCCAACCTAAGGTGAACAAAATCCTCACTTGTGAGTATGAAGATGGGGGTCTGGATGCTTGTCTTTGTATTATTTTTTTGTTCCACTCCCCCTTTTCCTAAAGCTCTAGCCCTCCAAAACCTCTGTGACTTTAGTGAGTGGTTGGGCCTCCTGGTCTTCCATTGTCGTGGTTGCCATGCCAATGAAATCCTTGGCAAGAATTTCCTTGGTGCCTGTTGATATGCAGATCCAACGGAAACTACTGTAGTGGACATGCTGGAGAGACAGTGAGGAAAAGCAAAGACACAGAACAAGGAACCTGTGTGATTTACTGTATTATATACAATATATATACTATATTTTTCATTCGATTACACAAAGTTTGACTTGGTACAAGTGTTTCAGGAAAAAAAATATCCTGACCTAGGAGATCAATAAGTAAACTAAATTTATTTAATGTATATGCATTTATTAGTTGTTAATAAATTCATTATCAACATGAAATAATTTTATTATATTTAGAAACCAAACCATGCAAGGGCTGGGATTTGGATTTAGGTTTGAAGAAATTGTCCCACTCCTCTCTGCACATTACTACTTACAACAGATGGGGGAGAGGGGAGTGGGGGCATCTCTGTCAGGCTGCTGTGTGTATATAGCCAGTTCTCTGTGAAATTCCAAGCTCTTTCAGGCACACAGAGAAACACCTGCTTTGTATTCAGTTAGAGTGGTGAATAGAACTAAACACACACACACACACACACACACACACACACACGCTATACTGCACTTTAGTCGAATGTCTCTAAAACATCACGTCATCCTCCAAACTCCTACAGGACTCTTCCCTCCTGTCCTACAGCACAACCTTTCTCTTGCATGGATATGTCGTCTAGCAATAATTGTCAGACACTTTTAATTGACTTGTGCCTATGCTACCTGTGTGGCCACACTGTCTAATTGTAATCTAATCTAATAGTATTTATTAAAATCCTTAGTAATTTCTCATACAAATCAGTTGCTACTGTCAATTACTGAGTATTATATTATTATATTATATATTATATTGTTCCTGATTTTTATGTCCTTCTACATTGTAAAGCAATGCTGAAGGTATGTTGAGATGTACCTGATACTAATGATCTGTAAAGCCTTCATAATGGCTCTGAGGCGGTTAATTGGTGATTTTTGAGTTTTGAGGCTGGCGACTCTAAATGAACTTCTCCTCTGCAGCAGAGGTAAGTTTTGGTCTTGATGGTCTTAATGAGAGCCGGTTTCATCATGGTGCTTGATGTGTTTTGCAAATGCACTTGACAATACTGTTCTAGCAAGAACTGTCTTAAAATAACAACTGACAGTTGCTACATAATTAGCTAATTCAATATGTGTTATTTCATAGTTTTGAAATCCCCAGCATTGTTGTAGAATGTAAAAAATAAATCACTAAACAAAAACAAAGAAATTTGCAAGTGATTCCAAACTTTTGAGCGTTAGTATGTTTATATGCAGAGGGACCCAAAATGCATACAAACTTCAAGAGTTATCTATGCCCTTCTTTAAAAGTCGAATTGGATTATGGCAGCAATGTATAGTATTGATGTTCATTGATGATCATGTGACCGGTCCATGGCTCCACAAGACCACTGGGGGTGTGCTGGGGTGTGTGGCACAAGGATAGCAGGCTTGTTTGCCCAGAGCATCCTATGGGTGCTGGAATCTGGGGAATTCGAAAGTTGGACCGGCAGCATTGGGTTCTTTTCCTGCCTGGCAGACTGTGGTGCTCTTGTTGTTCTGGTGTCTTTCTATCATGGCCAGCATTATCTTTTCTGTGGGATAAGACTGGACTGTCTGGCCTTTGCTCCCGTGGGCATCTACAGTATGAGCCTTGGTTGCCCATGATCCTGTCACCAGTTTACTGGTATATAATTGATAATCAATGTTAATGTGTTAATGATATGGCTGATCAGTGTATAAGTTCAGAGGTTATCAAATGAAGCATTTTATGGGAAAAGTATGTCAAATATTTATGATAGAATAATCTATAACATTTTATAAAAAAATATATATATAATGTCCAGTTAATTGCTTTCTGCAGTAACAAAGTACTACTACCTAATACCTTACAGTATATTATGTATCATGAAGTTATATTTTGTGATGTTTTTTTTGTTTTATTTATTATTTTTTTTATTGTCTCTTTGGCTGTTTAGTTTCTGATTACATTTAATTATCTGTTGTATGGTTTCATATGTGTTTCTTGGTACTGTGTATTGATTTGCAAAGCACTTTATGAACTGGAATTATTATTAATAATTTTATTATTATTATTATTATTATTATTATTAATAATAATAATAATAATGTCAGAATTAAACCCAGTAGTCTGTTGTAAAACTCCAGATTTGGTACTGAAATATACTGATACATCTTATACTAAGAATTTTCTAACCTGAGTACAGTGTATCTAAGTGTTTGTGTGTGTGACAGAGTAAAACTCTACGAGGGAATGGATTTGGTGGCAGATTCGGATGTACTTGTTGACACCACTATGAGAGGAGGTCGGCTTGGAGTCTTCTGCTTTTCTCAAGAGAACATCATCTGGTCCAACCTACGCTACCGATGCAATGGTACCCCTCTTTTAACACACTCTCAGATAAACATTTGTTGAATCATACAGTTCCAATTTTTATATAATCATTTGCACTGACTAAAAAGTTGAATCAAAAGTGAAAGTCTGATATAATAATAATTGAATAGACCAGGATGGCTGTATATTTATTAAATAATTACATATATATATATATATATATATATATATAATTTTTTTTTTTTTTTTTACAGACACTGTCCCGGAGGATTTTGAGTCACAGCATAAACAAGTACTAATGCACATTAAGGTCTGAGGACTAGAAGAATCAAAGCTGGCCATCCTGACCTGCACTTCATACACAAAGCCTCTACATTTGCTCTGGGTCCGCAAAGCAGCCACTGTGCACAAGTCAGACTGTTGAGCTCTTGTGTGAAAGGGAACACAAGATCAAAAAATGAGAAAATGACACCACATCCCTCTAAATCTGAAGAGGCTAAATCAAAGTAGTGAAATCAACAACAGACTTTTTAGTAGCTTATATGAATGAGACTGTTGTAGTGGGGAGGTGCCTCAGGTCAATGTAAAAAGCAAAATGCTGTATGCTCTGTGTGTGTGTGTGTGTGTGTGTGTATGAATGTGTGAGTAATGATGTGTGAAAGGGAAGGAACAAGTGAAAGGAAAAATGTGTAAAGATGACCATGTGTTAATGATCACTGACTTTTACATCTAGGGTAGGTTTCTGTCATCCCGTTACTGTAAATACCAAATTAAATCAACTTTCACATATACAGAAAACAAATGCGCCAAGAATAAGACACAAGGAGGCATCTTGTGTTGTGTCAGTCTATATTCTATAATGAAAAAATGTGCAGGTTTAATAGACCACCGTTAAGTATACATAATTAAAAATGAATAGCCTCGGATATCAAACAATAAGTCTTTACATTCATTGTGACACTGACAATAATACCTAAGGCACATATTATAAACATAGCATTCCCTTTTAAATTGCATGACTAAAACTACCACAAGACTAGTAAGTTATTTAACACAAAAACAGTGTTTATATATTTGTAGGGGTGTCAGTACTGTATCTGTCATTTAGATATTCTAATTCATCTAAGGAACAATGGCTTTTGTTTTAATTAAAATGTATTTGTAGTGTAGTATGATACTATTTTGTTAATATCCCCAATCTTTTATTTATTAATTTTAAAGGGAGGGAGGTTATAGATAGCCAGAACACCAGCCCCCCCTTCTATAATTGTTAACCCAGCAGTACAACATTCGGGCAGTATTCTCGGTGTTTCTCTGTTCACCATCATGAATGAATCCGGCCATTGCTAGTTTAGACCGGCTTGCGGTGTCCTCGCGCTCCAGGAGGCCGGGACGAGTGCAATATTGGCGGGAAATCTTACAACAATGCACCGCGTCCCGCACCTGCCGGCCGGCGGGAAACAAGATGTTCGCGCATGCGCTGTCCACACCGTGACTGTCCAACCGCAGAGCAGCACTAAACACAACAAAAACACACGAGTTGGAGCAAACTGTCCATAACAGACTTTTCAGTTTCAAATGCATTAAAGTACATATTTAAAACTTATATAATAATGATGATGATACAGTATATGGCTGTGTGACGCAAAATTTAATAGTATATTAATAATAATAATAATAATAATAATATTAATTCAGTTCTTTGTTGTGTTCACTGATTTGGACGGAGAGCGAGTTACAGGGAGGAGCACCAGAAGGGGTAACAGGATGGGCATATTAGAAAGATTTTTTTAATGTTAACATTATATATATATATATATATATATATATATAGCAAGTGTAATTTCTGCGCAATTCCGAGTTCTTCGTTAAACAATACAGCAAGCACGTGCGCTGATATAAAGCGGGGCTCGAACCACCAATGAATAACGCCGCGAGGCCGTTTCCTAGACAACAGGTTGCTATGAAACGTTGTAGTTCATTGCCTACTAAAGAGCGTGAAAAAAATCAGCGTGTAAAAGTTTTCTACAACAAAGATAATAACACATGACAAATTCGACTATAAGTGAAAAATAAATGAATGAATGAATACACTGTTAACTTACCCCTAACAATAGAGCAAGCGTTGCTGCCGCAGCGTTGCCTATAAGTTTCAAACAATGTGTGTGTGTGTTTTTTTACACACAAGGCGACAAAATAAATACAGCGAAGAACATCTTTCTCCTTTCGGTATACTCCGTTTCCTTGCCTTTTTCCGCTTCCTCTGTGTCGACTTTTCGTTTTAGGGCTTTTCCTAAAAATCTCGGCGTACAATGCGACTCCCGTCACGCGAAGCTTCACCTCAGTGCCGAGCTCCGCCTCCGCCGCCAACAAAGCGCAGTGTGGCCTGCTCACTGAAGCGTGCACGCGGACACACACGCAGCGCGAGACTTGAGAGTGAGTGCTCTCGGGGTGGGAAGTTAAACAGACCATCAACTACTAACAGGTGACCGATTCACCATAGTAAATAGTTTGCACGAAACTTATAAAATCGATTATATACCCTTCTCAAAAACTCTTCACAGCACGTTTAATACATTCAGTAGTAATTAAATTTCAAAACTAAATATTCAGCAAATGAGCAAACTATTATGGTGTCAATATGCTTTTATAGTTTAACATATTTACATTACTGTGTCATAATGGTTAACACTGTCGCCTTGTACCTAAAGTATACAGGTTCGATTCCTGTCTGGGGTCTGTGTGTGGAGTTTGCATGTTCTCCCTGTGCTTGGTGTGTCTCCCACAGTCCAAAAACATGCAAAGTAGACTAATTGGCCTTCCCAAGTCATAGTTTGTGTGTGTGTGTGTGCTCGCACGCGCACGAGTGGATGCCCTGCGATGGATTGTCACCCTATTCAGGGTGTACCCTGCCTTGTGCAGAAGAAGATGAATGAATTAATTAATGGACGTCAGCTTAAATATTGCAACTTTCAATCCTTAACTGCTACGCTCTTCCACCTATCCCTGTGGCCTTGTCTCATCATCAAATCATTCAATCAGAAAGAAGCCTGTGACTACAGTGTACTGTACTGTCATACTAAAAACATGTTATAATATAGTACACAGACACCAACAATAAATAAAATACTCTACATACATGCAAGGAGTTAACAGACTGAAGGAAACATAGCTTTATGACACAAATGTGTTGCTTTTACGGTGGTACCTTGGCATACGAATGCCACACCTCATGAATTTTTATACAAAGTATGGCATACCAATTATTTTCGGCATACAAGCAAATGAACCAAGCTGAACCGACTGCCTGTGTTCTATAATTTTTTTCCTACCTTGCCAGAATTTCCTACAGGTATCCAAAAATGTATAGTTATATCAGTCCGTACTATTTTCTTGTTATCTCCTACCTCTATCTTTAAAAGTCTGAATCCTGCAAAAAAAATATAATGCAGTTTTATCGGAGGTAACATTTCCTGACATACTGTTAGCACTTTATAACATGTTTCTAACATCATCAAAATATAATCCCTATTGCTTTAACACTTTTAGCACTTTCTGACATGATAACGTTATCCATCAATACATCAATTGACTGTTAAATGAGTCATTCAAATAATGTGCAATACACAAACGATTAAAAAACATGCAGTGAAATATGACATATGTTATTATGCACATTTGCAGTAAGTGAGGGTAGGAGAGACTGATGGGTAGGACGAATTTATAGAACACTGGCAAGTAGCGTGCACGTCCCGGGGCCGTTCAAAACTGCTTTGTGTCAGTGGGAAACGACGTGAAGCTAGTTTCCTTTTTATTTTATTTTTGTATTTTGTGCAAGATTTAGTGAAGACAAAGCACTATGGGTCTAAAGACTGTTAGCAAGGTAGCAAGAAGAAAAGGGGCCACTTTCAGTTTCCTTGTAGCCAGTGCCAAGACGAATCATAAATTAAAGCTACAGTAAGTGAGGGTTAATGTCTACATTTTTTAAACTTAATTTACATGCCTTTCTAAATGTTTTAATTGTTTTTTATATGCAAAAAATATTCTGAACATATTTTATAGTGTTGAAAATTGGTAATATTACAGATTATTTGCATTTTCATTATTTCGTATGGGAAAATGCGTTTCACAATACGAAATTTAGATTTTCCTCCGGAACTGATAAAATTGTCGAGGTACCACTATATTATGACTACTGTTTGTTGACTTTATTGGACCAACTTTTTTCTGTGGTTACGACATGCATTCAATGTGGCATAATTTTGATAAGCTTGTGTGATATCACAACATTTATTTCTGTCAGCGGCATTCAATTTCATGGAGGCATTAAATTCTCTCCAATATTTTGTAATAGTGATGGGAGAGTCAGGCCCCTACATAAAGTCTTCTCCAGCACATCCCGAAGATTCTCAATGCGGTTAAGGTCTGGAAAATGATGACCCCAATTATTGGTCACATTATGTTTCTGAACTTAGACCTGACCAACAAAAGTAACCCCAGATTATAAAACTGCCCCAACAGGCTTGTACACTAGGCTTGTACAATAGACATGATAGGTACATCACTTTATCTGCCTCTCTTCTTACCCTGATGCACCCATCACAGTGGGACAGTGTAAATCTGACCACATGACATTTTTCCCATGTGGTTTTGCAATGCAATTTCTTTATGCTCTTTAACAAATTGAAGCAATTTTACCTAATTAACCTCACTGATGAGTGGGTTTCTTAAGGATACACAGCTGTTTAGTCCCAATGCTCTTCGCATAGCTGGGTGTTTTTTTATATGATTTGATTTCATTTAACATTTAAGTGATCTCCCATTACATTCATTTAAAATGTATTTCTGATCATATTTCTTTCTCAAAGATGATGGGTCATCACTATCATTATAGATAATAATAATAATAATAATCAATATTGTGTGGCGGCACGGTGGTGTAGTGGTTAGCACTGTCGCCTTGCACCTCCAGGGTCCGGGTTCCGGCCAGGCTCGATTCCCGTCTCTGTGTGCATGGAGTTTGCATGTTCTCCCCATGCTTGGTGGGTTTCCTCCGGGT
>JAQQZT010000033.1:13487630-13498405 GCA_030068275.1 Clarias platycephalus | reverse complement strand
CCCTGTCCAGGGTGTACCCTGCCTCGTGCCCGAAGTCTCCTGGGATAGGCTCCAGGTCCCCTGCGACCCTGAATATAAGATAAAGCGGTATAGAAAATGAATGAATAAATATTGTCCTGCATCAAGAAAATGAGATTGCTGAAGCTGCTGCAAATGAGATTGCTGAAGCTGCTGAAATATGGTAAAGACTGTAAAACGTATAATAATAATTATTATTATTATTATTATTGCTCATTGCTCCTGCTCATTTTCTTGATGCAGGACAATAATATGACATCTATGCTCAGCCACAGGATATGCCTTCTGACATGGTTCTTTGAGAAATGAGAAGCATCATTGCATCACTTAGGATTAAATAACTTGTTGCTATCTGAACCATATCACTGCAGTAATTATCTATTGGAAGTCTCTTAACTTGTTGTTTACTTAAATACAGGTGGTGACTTTTATTGACCAGTCAGTGAATTTGTTTCCTTCTTTAAACACCTTTAAACATAACTAGAAGTGGAAATCCCTGATTTCACGCACATAACTTTCTGATTTTCAAGTGGGCCAGATTGTTAGTCAGTCTGAAAATGTATTGTACCTAAGACAGATATTATAACTAAGAATGTTGCAATGCCAGTCTCTACTGTTAACAGAATTATAGTTTAATTTAAAGAAAAATGTAAAACATCCATGGAATCATTCCCTGGTTAAACTGGGCCTTTTGAGAAACACCTTTTTGACGTTCATTTTATGTCAAAACAAATTATATTCTCAAGGCTGCTAAAGGAATGTCAACAAAATATTAATAAGACTTTAATAACTCAATGATACTTGCTCAAAATCTTGATACATTTTGGTGCATACATTTTATCATAAAACTGTGTCAAGATTTTGAGCAAGTATAGAAAATATTAAAAAAAAAAAAAACAGTGATGCCACAGTGCTTGTCTTTGGACTGTGGGGTGACTACATAGATTAGCCAGAAGAAACCCCCAAAGCAAAGGGAGAATGTGCAAACTTCCCACAGACAGGTCAGAGGCGATATTTGACCTGCCAGCCCTGACAGTGGTGCAGTTAAGTGTACAGTGCTGTTTTGTGCCATACCGCACCCCCCATTGAGACTATGATTTGCATAAATATTTAGAACAAGATACATACCTAAGATGTATAATCATATAAGAATACAGACTTGAAAATCACAGATGGCCAATGAAACAATGCTTATTGTGAGAACTTCCTTTGCACCTGTAAATTACCCAAGATAATATTATGAATATATACTGTAGATACAAACTAAATCACAGGGATACCAACTTCTTTGTGAAAGAGTAAAAATCCAACTACGTAGTAGGAGCCAAATAGCTTATACTCTGTTTTTTATTTTAATATTATCAAAGTAATATTTTTAATTGTACAATTTTCTCCAAAGGCTCTTTGTTTATTAAATTCTTAACTTGATGCAGTAATCACACATTACAATCATGCTGAGCAGAAAAGCATCTCAGAATGTACATGTCAACCCTTAGAGCACGCCAACAACAGAAGACTCTTTTGAAGTCTGGGCTACGAAGTATGGACTACGTCCTGTAACCCAAGGACAGGATACACTGGATATAGAGACCTGCACAGCTTGGTAATGGTGACATTGAGAAAAATTTCACCTCTAATAAATGTCAGTTTCTGCTGTGATATGCAGATTTTAAAGTCTTTTGGTATCAACAACATGAATCCGTCGACCAGACGTGCCTTATGTCAACAGTTCAGGCTGATGGTTGTGGTGTCATGCTGTGGGAAATGTTTTCTTAATACCAGCTGAGCATTGTTTGAATGCTTGAATCTTGTGTGTTGCGTGTGTGTGTGTGTGTTGGAAGAGTCCATTTTGTATACTGCATCAAAAACAAACTTCATGTATAATTTTTAGGCCCAGTCTGTTTTGTCCTGCATTCATTTGTAAATTGAGGTCAATTTAATTTCATGGTGTCAATTCTACGGGGGAGCAGCAGATCGTAGTGTTGCCTTACACCTCCAGGATGGGGGTTCAATCTAGCCTCCAGGCCATATGTATATGTAACAATATGTATTGTTGGCGGACTGGTGTTCCCAAATTGCCATTAGTGTATGATTGTGTGTGTGTGTGTGTGTGTGTGTGTGTGTGCCTCTGCCCTGTGATGGGTTTCCATCTAGCGAAGGGCATCCCTTGCCGTGTGCCCTGAGCTCCCTGGAATAGACTCCCGGTCCCCTGCAACCCTACACAGGATAGTGTGGCGTGGGCGGGGCGGCGGCTGACGACCATCATGCCTTGCGGGGGTTCTCTATGTGTCCACCATGGTAGAGAAGGGTGTTTAGGTTAATGGCTTCGGCCAGGTTTGTGTGCTTGACCTGTATGTGCGTGTGTGTGCTATAACAGTGAATGTGTTGCTCACGATATATGTGTGCTGTGGTAAATAAAATACTCCCAGCCATTGCATTGGGCAGCAAGTAAGCTCACTCGTCCTCCAAGATCCCTGTTAGCGGTGAAAAACGCTACAATAGGAAGTGTGTAAGCGTAAGCAGAAATGGTGTCATTACTAAGGCAAAGCACAGGTGTCTCATCCCTAAGTTAAATTCACTTTAAAATAATTTTCAGTAAGAAACACACCTTCCTGAAAAATTAAGCATTTTTAGTGACAATGAGAGTAACTCATAGCTTTTTTTCCCCCATTTATTTATTCATCTCCTTTACTGCTTATACTGTGTACAGGGTCGCGGAGGGCCTAGAGCCTATCCCAGGAGACTACTAATGTGAAATTTGGGAAAACCAATAATCCTAATCTGCATGCCTTTGGACTTGTGAGAGGAAACTAGAGTACCCGGAGAAAACCCACCAAGCATGTGCAAACTCCATGCACGCAGACCCAAGGCAGGAATCGAATCTGGAGGTGCAAGGCGACAGTGCTAACTACTAAAGCCACCTTCTACTTCTGCCTTCCTGCTAGCTTTAATTCACAAACTGGTTGGACGGACATGTGTGTGGCTATGGGCTACAATCACAGTTCACACCAAACTGACACTTTTCTCATATATACAGATGAGCAGAAACGTGCTTTACCGAAGCCGTTTTAATATCAATTTTCCAAATACTATAACACCATAATACAATTTATGACAAAAGCACGTGTTTTATTGCGCGTATACACTTATTCAGAGTGAGTTATTGCTCCACTAGCCTAACAAACATTTAAAATGAAGGTTTGTTGTCAAACACCCCCCGGCTGAAGTGCCCTCACAGAGGGTCGTTATATGGCGTGGGTTCTGTTTAAAATAGCCTGCGTGAGCGGCGCAGTTGTTGCGCAGAGCGGCAGGTGTCCGCTGCGGGTGACATACGCAGTCAGTCGAAGCGCTCTCGCACTCCTTCAGCGCTGACCGGTGCTGGCACAAATAGCACCACTGCTCTGGGAGCACATTTAATCAGCATTTGTGGTGGATATGCGGTGATCACACTTCTCGCTTAACGCAGTTCACAGAGGTAAGTCATCTTCATAGAGCCCTTGTATAACAACAATCGATAAGTAATCTTAAAACTTGCTGTCACGTGATGGCAACACTTTTCAGTAAGCAGGAGAAGAAGCTTAAATGCAAGAGTCCGTATAGTCTGGAGTGATTGACAGCACTGTCAAAAAAGACAGAGCAAATTGTTTCTTTGGCATTTGGATCAATTGAAACTTTCTAGTTGCAATAGGCTGCAACTGGTTCCTGGTGGTTGTTTTAGGCAGGTATTGTATTCATATGCATGCTATATTTAAAGACTTTAAAGACTGTGAAACTGTGACAGATCCAGTGCTAGCATTTAAGGGTTTCCCCAGTATACAGTGCACACTTCACTTCAAGTAGAGAATGAAAGAAACATGTATACCAACATGACATATTTATTCAACTCCATGTTCTACTAGTCAGTCTAATGAAACATAGGCGATAAAAATAAAATTGTCAAATGCCACCAGTTCATCTGTTTTATTCCATTTAATCTATTTCTCAATTCTATTTGTATTAATATCCCTAATATAGCCTGCATATTTTACATTCCAGTCCATTTACGAGTAAAAAATGAAGGCAATATGTTGTGAATTGTTGATATTGTTTGTGTGATTTGGGATTTATTTTTTACCAAACAACCTAGGTATAACGAGAAGAAATAAAAGAAAAATGCAGAGGAATTTTATTACTAACATAGAGATATAACAAGTGTGTGTGTGGTGATGACGCTACAATTTACAGTTACTTCTAATTAAGAACCCTTCCGGAAGAGATCAGTTTACAGTAGTTTGTATGTGTGTGTGTGTGTGTGTGTGTGTGTGTGTGTTTGCACATATGTGCATGCACCTGTGAATTGGAAATTCCAGTAACTTGTGGGGGATGGAACCCAGTACTCTTCGGGTAATATTGTTGTATATGTTGTATATCAAGTGATGTTTTTTTTTTTTTTTTTTAGCACATTCATGTGGTGCGTCTTGGTTACAATATGAAGATGAACTAAAATCAATAACATTCCACAGACACATGCTTGCACATCAAATGGCCAACCAAACCGGACATATGCATGAGGCATAGTATGGAGGCCCTCAGTGGCAGCAGATGTCAGAAATAGCTCAGCTGTTCTGCTCATTGAGACACAAGATGAAATTAGATTGCTGAGGGAAGAAGATAGCTCATGTGGGCCAGAATGCTGGAAGCTCGACTGTGTTTCCAACACCTGCCATCCACACCCCGCATTTCTGTCCATGCTTTTTCAGATGGGACAAGGGCGGGGTGTTGTGTGCAGCCGGCTACCATCACAGGGTTTATTTAGCACCCTATATTTCTGTCCTGTAACTGCCCCTGTTCCTATTGCCCCATTTAGGATTCCATCAACAGGAACGTCATAGCTGACTTTGCCAGCAGTCATGAAAGCATTCTGCAAACAGGAATTTCGGGACATTAGTAAAAGAAATGTAAATTGTATTTACCCATAAACCAAAATCTAAATATACCCATGCAGTCAATTCAATTTAACTAACAGGGTCAATGGAACTGCTCGATAATAAACATTTTAACTGAAATATGATCATTGGTGTTTTTGTGCACATATGCCAAAAATTTTTTCTCCTATCTCTCCTCTGTTATAATCTGATTATATTCAGAACGGCACGATTTGCTTAAACTTAGTTTGGATACCCATTTCAAATTAGAGTTCAGTGATCCCAATGCAAATACACATGAATACAAACTCCACGAGTCTGCTTGCTTTCTTTTAGTGTTTGCTCTCCACTTGCTCATGTAAATAACAAAACTGTAGCTAAGGTCCAAACTGCAGTACGTTGTCCCATGTTGATAGGACAGTCTATTCATTACAATAGGAAACTGTCACTTTACCTATTTTTGTATTGTACTATGAAGGGTGTGTATAAGCTATCCACTTGTCCTACTGTAAATATTACCTACCAGGTCCTGAAGGATACTTATTGTGTGTGTTTTTATGTGCTCCTTTCCAAGGTTGGGCAATGTGCTAATGATGCCACCATTCAGTGGATGGGATTTGCACCTTTGTTTATTGCATTTATTCCAGTGCAACAGCATCAGTCTGACACTTGAGGTAGGAAAAGCTTTAAGTACATATTTATGATAATGAACCACATAATTGACATAATTGCTTTTAACTTAATAATTCAGAACTGTTTATATATCATAATATACACTATCGCTTTAAAAGTGCAATCATCATCTAGATATTACATATGCAATAAAATACAGTACTGCTTTAAAGATTACAGTGGAATACAGTAAATCACAGCTTTTCTTAATGGAAATGCTGACAGATTAAAGGGAGAGCCGATCGTTTATATGTTATTTGCATTTGCACGTGTCTCCATCATGTGGCTGTTGCGTGCAGTGAGCCTCTGTCTTCCAAGCCAAAGTCGCAAAGTAAAGAGCTCCAGCAGTCTACTAAGGCTGTGTCTGTATGGATGGGAATGGGAACACGGGCTGCCTGCAATAACCATGTACAAATTACATGGAAACATCATGTTTTCACCATACTGCTGCTTGTTCTCGTTTTAGCATTACAAGGTATGACTTTTTATCTTGTGCTTTTGTGCTATATTTTCATATTTATATGAATAATTATATGGTGATTATTTACATCTTTTCAACTTCCTTTTAACTGCAGCATCAGCCCAGTGTAAGATCCTAAAGTGTAACTCAGAATTTGTGGCTGCAACATTAGACCTGGGAGGCAGTGGTGGTGGGAAAGATGCTGGCAATGTGGGTTACTGCAGCGCGCTGCGCTCCTACGCCACCTGCACCCGGCGCACTGCTCGTGCCTGTCGAGGTGACCTGGCTTACCACTCTGCAGTGCAGGGCATTGAGGACTTGCTCATCCAGCACCGCTGTCCTAAGTCAGGGCCCACGGCTCAACCCCGTCCTCTACCCCAGGCCCCGGTATCTGGGGATGCCTGCTTTTATGAGAAAAACTATGTGCAGCGCGAAGGCCGTGCACCTGAGTACCTGCACTGTGGTGTGTTTGGAGACCCTCATATCCGCACCTTCAACAATGAGTTCCAGACCTGTGCTGTACCTGGAGCCTGGCCCCTCATTGACAACCAGTTTCTCTACATACAGGCCACCAGCTCAGCCACTAGAGAGAGCTCTCATGCCACTACACTCACCAAGGTTAGAACAGAGAAATACACTTTTGTATTGCACATGTAATGGTGTAATGAGCCTCACACAAGCATTATCATGCTGAAATATGTTTGGGCCTCTTTACTCCAGTGAAGGGAAATTGTAATGCTAAAGCAAACAGAGACTTTCTAGACAATCTACCCTTGTGGCAACACCTATTGCTGTGATGGTCTTGGGTTCACATATTATTGGGCATATAGTGCATTTCATTGTCACAGTAAAGTAAACCTGTCTTTATCTCCATTTTCCCTCTGCAGGTCACTATAATTTTTAAAAACTGGCGGGAGTGTGCTGAACAGCAGATTTACCAAGCTGAGATAGACAACGTCCCAGCAGCATTTGTAGATGGTTCTACAAGCAGTGGTGAGCGACGAGGTCAGCACAGCCTGCAGGTGCGTTCCCAAGCCCTGGGACGCCATGCTGAGATCTGGGCAGCGCACATCGGCACCACAGTGGTGGTACGTCAGAGCGGCCACTCGCTGGGGCTGGCTGTGCGCTCTCCACGTGCCATTATTGAATCATATACCCCTGAGCAGGACTTGCAGCTGTGCCTGTGGGGATGCCCAGCATCTCAGCGCTTACAAACACCACCTGTGTGGCCCACCACACATGCATACATACACTGTTCATCGTTATTGCCAGCACAGGATGTCTACTTCCAAGCATGTCTTTTTGATCTGCTAGCCACTGGGGACATGAACTCCAGCTCGTCTGCGCTTGAGGCTTTGGAGGATGCCCGAGTCATGATTGCTGACCCAGAAAAGGTGCATCTATTAGCAGCTGCAGCAACCATCAGGCAACCATCATGGCTTATGACAGCATCCATGACCCTGCTTACAATTAGACTCATGTTTTAAATGTGATCATGCTGGTATCACTCAAATGGCAGCTATTTTCTATTTTGAGATGTAATATAAAAAAATAGTCATACCTCTTTCATGTCCTGTTTTCTCAAAACCTTGATGACTAAACAAACAGATCTATGTAAAATGGATGTCCTGATATACGATTATATGTGACCTGAAATATTCTCCAGTAATGTGGGATATTATTGTTAATTTAAATTACAATACTGTAATATTATTTAATTTAGAAATCTCTGTTATTATGACTAGGTTGAAAGAAATGGATGTCCCACAGGATGTACTCGAGTAGACAGTCTGGAACTGTCTTTTGGGATACTCAGTATTATGTTATTTAAAAATATGTAAGTGAAATCTTGGTCAATTTTTGATTTGATCTTTTTCAATTCATATTAAAAAATCATGAAAACATATTAGATTGTAGGCCTTTATTACCACAAACAATGGCTTCTAATTCTAAAACAGTTTTAAAACCAGATCCTGTTTTCACAGTTTCCATTCCTTCAGTGTTTGAGGTAAATCATGGCTGGGACCACAGTGACCATGAGTTTTAACATATTATTGTGATCTACATCAACACATCTACCAGATATATTTCATGGACAGTCATATCAAGCTCTAATTGTGTACCTTGTTTTACTTGTGTGCTTACCAGTCAAAAGTTTGGACACACCTAGTCCTTGAAGATTATTTTTCTTTTACTATTTTCTACAATGCCAAAGGCTATGAAAGGTATGAAAAAACAAAGCAAAAAGTATTTAAAAATGTCAAGCAAAATGTTTTCTATTTTACTTTTTTCTTAATAGTCACTGTAAACTTTAATGACAGCTTTTGATTTTTAATGAAAGATTTTCAAAACAGACTTGAAGGGGTTTCTGTATGTGTTGAACACTTCCTGACTTTTAATAGTTGGCAAAGCTGTCAGAAAAGTAATCTTTGTCTTAATATACAAAAAAAAAAGAGAATACAAAAATTTTTGCTTGCCAAGTAATGCCATATGTGTTATTTTATAGTTTTGATAGTGTTCATTACTGTTCTACAATGTGGAAAATAGAAAAATAAAGAAAACAGTAAATTATGGGGATCTAAACTAATTAATAAGATTCAAGACTCTACCGGATGTTATAAGGTCTTTCAAAAAGCATTTTATCAAATACTATTAACTTATATGTTTTGTTAAAGAAAATGAAAACAATACACTTACCAGTTAAAAAAAAAAGAAATAAAAATATCACAAAAGATTGTTTCAGATAAGAAATTTCAGTGCTGACACTCAAACAATAAACACGCGTATCAAATTCAATATACTGTAAACGGCTAATGTCGATGAATATAACACCAGAGAAGTTAACTTAAAAATACACTAGATGTATTCATAAACAAAATGTTTTGAAAATAAAATTATAAAAATTCCTACAGTACACACGAGAAAGCACTGTTATGGAAGACAACACAAAGAACCCCCTTGATACACTGGACAAGGCACAGCTAATCAAATCCTTGATTAGAAAATCCAATATATACTAAAGCTTCAACAATTATTTGAGAATATTTTAATATCTTTTGGCAATTATGTAAAAGCTTTGGATTTTGGAAGACATGAGTAAGTTAATAACTGATAGTTATGAATCATGTTGTGAATCAGGATTGTGTTTCTTTGTATTTTTTAATTTTATTATTGTTGATTTTTTAAAACCTAATTAAGCTTTATTTTGTATAAATTACCATTAGTCAAAAAAGGGGAGCACTGTTTGGGTTCTTGCGTTATGTTAATTGGTAGACCTATCAAAAAGGTAGTTAAATATGTAAAAAGCAAATAAATACATACATACATAAATACATAACTAAGATAATAAATAAATAAATAAATAAATAAATAGTACCTGAATGTGTCTACAAATAGAAATAAAAATAATAAAATATTTTTAAAAACTATTTGCTGAAAAAAATTAAGAAAAACCCTTGAATAAAAAGGTGTGTGTAAACATACCCTGGAGCCTGACAGAATATCTCTACATGCAAAATGTAAAAAAAATATATATATAATTTTTTAGATTGGGGCAGTGGTGACTCAAAGGGACAGTGGTGGCTGTTAAGGCTCTGGTTACTTATCAGAAGGTTGGCCGTTCAAGCACTAGCACTGTCAAGCTGCTGCTGTCCTCGCAAGGCCTGTAACCCTGTTTGCTCCAGAGGCAGTGTATGCTGGCTGACTGTGCCCTTTAACCCCATCTTTCTATCTGGGATATGGGGAAAAAATCTTTCCATTGTGCTGTACAAGTAATTTAATCTTAATCACGAGTGCAATTTAATCTTAAAAGTGCTGCATTGCTAATAACAAAACCAAATATTGATAAAACTGTAATTATTAGCAATAATACCATTACTTTTAGACATATAGTACAAGTTAAAAGTGGTTTTCAAAAATCACTCAGTAGATGGCAGTACAGCTACCACCAACAGAAAGTGAGACAGTGGGGGGAGTGAAACTGCTCAGTTTTCTCATATGAGTGACTCTGTGCCAGCATTTGATCACTGCCCACATTATACTGGCTGAGGAAGATATATACTCTGGCTGAGTATGCTATCTGCAGTGCACACTTTGCAAAAAGATCAAAGCTCTTCAAGACTAAGGTACACATCACTAATGTAGATATGTCACTGAAAATGTGAGTTCAAAGTATAAACCAAGGCTTTTAATCTGCTTCCAAACACTTATAAAAACTGACACATAATAATAATAATCATCATCATCATCATCATCATCATCATTTTAAAAAGGCTGGGCTCAGACATGAAAACCTCTAAATCTATGTCAGGTATCAAGTTTGAAATGTATGATATTTTGCATTTTTGGCAATGTCACAGTAGAATCCAATCTGCATGTATAAAGATCTTGTGACTATAAAGGTCTTAACATATGATTTACATCATTTTCATCCTCATCAAATAATTTAATGGGCATTCATATCCTATGGACGAAGGTATCCTAGAAGAAACCATTTGAAAAATCTTGTACTGTACCCCATATTTACTGAATGTTTTACACTTAACACTAGCTCTCAGTCCTGTATATAATATTCATATGCATGTTGTACATATTATCAGTAAAATACAGGGAGTGCTATTTAGCTAAACTAACACTTCAGATATCTGCAGAGGTGTCAAGTAACGAAGTACAAATACTTCGTTACCTTACTTAAGTAGAAATTTTTGGTATCTATACTTTAC
>JAQQZT010000033.1:13466285-13487530 GCA_030068275.1 Clarias platycephalus | reverse complement strand
AAAAGCTTGAGTTGATACTTCAACTTCTAAAGAAGTCTTTTTAAACCCTAGTATCTATACTTCTACCCAAGTAATGAATATGAATACTTTTGACACCACTGGATATCTGTAGATTATCATTGTGGTGTTG
Source organism: Clarias platycephalus (assembly GCA_030068275.1). Taxonomy (NCBI): domain Eukaryota; kingdom Metazoa; phylum Chordata; class Actinopteri; order Siluriformes; family Clariidae; genus Clarias; species Clarias platycephalus. Next base: position 13,487,400 of record JAQQZT010000033.1, on the reverse strand, counting down.
CTAAAAGATGCTAAATGGTGATGTAGCCTGCAATGACCAGATATACACCAACAACATAAATGCTTCTGACAGGTCAAGTTGAAAACATTGATTATTTTGTTACAATTGTACCAGTTCAGGGGTGGGATATATTATATTAGGCTTCAAGTGAATGGTAAGTTCTTAAAGGGGATGTGTTGGAGTCTCCAAAACAGCAAGTCTTGTGGGGTTTTTTTTTTTTTTTTTTAATATGCAGCGATTAATACCTAACAAAGATGATGCAAGGAAGGACAACCAGTGAACCAGTTATATGGTCATGGGCACCCAAGGCTCACTGATGGGCGTAAGCAACAGACAGGTTTGAGAAACATGACAAAGAGGTCAAGGTGTTGACGAGGCCTTTAAATTGTAGATTTTGCTTCATTGATAACTAGTTATCCAGACCCTGCAAAGATGCAGCTCCTCCCTCTTATGTGTGGTGCAAGAAGTCTATATATTTCACAAAAATAGGTTTACGTATTTGTTATTATATATAATTTTGCATAGATTGTGGAAATAATAGTGATTGAACTATAATAAAAATGCTTGCCAGTGTTAAGAACCATTTGGAAATATTTAGTACATATTTATGTGAACATATACAGTGCCTTAAAAAATTATATCATGAAAAGGTTTATGTCCATAATTAAAAAAAAAAAAAAGAACTATAATATATTCTAGATTAATTACACATCAGGTGAAATACTTCAAGCCGCTTTTGCTTTGATATCAATTATTAATGCTTATAGCTAAAAAAAAAAAAAGAAATCTAAAATTAAGTATCTCAAAATATTTGAATATTTTTTTATATATTTGAATATAAGATCAATCAAAACAGGATTTACAATACAGAACTGTTCAACTTCTAAAAGTATGAGAACCATTGTAAGGTTGCTTTGCTTTTTGAGAACCATCAAACATGTAAGTTTGGCACATAGCTGCAGGCTTTCATTCCAGCTAAAGAGAAGCCCAGCTAATCAGTTGATCGAACAGTTAAATAAGCCAGATTTCTATTGATTTGATAATTTGCACATAGAGGTGAAGATCACTGTGATAAGCCTTATTAGAAAGCAATAAGAAGTCACAACAAAAACATGTACTGTTTCTATAATAATAATAATAATAACAACAACAATAATAATAGTAATAATAATAATAATAATAATAATAATTATTATTATTATTATTATTATTATTATTATGTAGAAAGGCTGCACCTGTTCTCTTCGCGTTGGTGTAGTGTTTCTCTAGGTTCGAATTCTCCAAAAACAGCCAGCTAGGCAGTATGGCTCCACTAAATTGCTGCTAGATCACAGCATAAATCACAACTTTTTTAGCTTTTTTGAGGATGTAATAAAAGGATGCATACACATTAATAATGCTGCCCGACTGTGTCAGTAAGGATGTCCTAGGAGGTATATACGTTTGCACCTGTAAATGTGAATATAGTTGTTGTTGTTAACTTCTCCCATCATGGGGTACCACAGCTTCCCATCTGATCCGCAGAACAACTGGGCACAGGTTTTACCCCGGCTGCCTTTCCTAACGCAACTAACGGTCCCATTTTATCTAGGCTTGGTATCGGCACTGCATCAGTGCCTTAGGTTTGGGCATTGGGTGGGAACTAAGCCCAGGCCTTCTGCATGACAGGCAAGAAACCTACCACTGAATCACCATTGTCCAACACAGGAATACAGTTGTTTTTTTTTTTTTTTAAATAATCAACTGTAAACCTTTACTCTAACAGCTAATTCAAGGTAAGTCACATGCTGTACATCTTCACAGGTAGTACAGTAGATGCATATTAATGGTTGAAAGTATAAAAGCAAAGGTTAGTACATTTTTCTTTGCATGTAGGATCTGTTTTAACCAAAGAAAAATGTGTCTGTGATTCAACACTGAAAAAAAGTGTGAAAGCTTTATTTAGGGGAAAGAATGAAATAGAGACAGAACCTTATATACTAAGTTCTGAAAATAGATAAAGTTATCTGCCATTGAATATGACTCGGAATAGGGCCTATATTCGTAGAAAGAGTAATTAAGAGCGATGATTTATTTACCCCGTGTGTACAATACACTGGAAGCGTGAGGAATAAAACAGGATCTGATAGGGTGTCCATGTAGGGTTCCTCTTACACGCCCCACCTACTCGAATAGTACCGCTAACTGGCCACGCCGCATTTTCCCACTAAGTGATGAGGTCCACGCTGTGTCCACGCGCCACTGCTCGTCGTTCATTGGTTAAAAGATACACAAAACAACACGCCTGGCCAATCAGAGCGCAGCGCTAGAAGTAATTCATAGCGTACACGCGTTGTTCACGTGTAGGCATGTCAGGTATAGCCACATCATATTCTAAGGAGGATAGGCCAGTGAGCGGTTTCACATGTTGGTAAATATAAAACAGCTGTGCCCATTTTCTCTTCATAACACTGCCACCACGGAACAAACAGACACTTAAAGAAAAAGAAAAAAAAACCAATAATTAATAATTAAACCTGTTGAAGTTGTGGAACAGGGGAGTAATTTAAGTGCAGAGAGAAAGAGAGGAGTGAAATTCGGCGCCTCTTTGAATTCATTGTTTTATCTCGTGTTAGTTTGTGAAGCAACGCGAAAATGGTTGTTTTGTCTAAAAAAACAAAAACTTTTAAGATTGAGTTTCACGACTCCAGCAAGGCTTTTTACACGAGTGGAGACAAAGTGGCAGGTCGCGTGCTGGTGGAGGTGTCGGAGACTACCCGAGTCACGGCCATGAGACTGCACGGGATCGGCTGCGCCAGCGTGGAGTACAGCAAAGGGAAGCAGCGCTGCAAAGATGCCATTGAATACCTCAAATACCAGGATGTTCTTCACCTGGACCAGCAGCCTACAGGTAAAACAAATGAAACTACACTATAGTTTAACACACAGTTCATTTTGTGCCCGTCGATTTTAAGAACGACTTAAACAATCATTATAAACTAATTTATAATCTGATGTGGTCTGGTTTTGCTTTTAAGACTCAGATGGCTCTGTTACTCTCAGACTTGGAAACAGATACGAGTACACGTTTGGTTTCGAGCTTCCTCAGTCAGGGTAAGCATCTTTACAAGCTTGAGTTTGCTCCTGCTTGTTTTTCAGATAGCTAAAATTGAATTATTTCTGTTTTCACAGGCAGCTGGTGTCCTCATATAAAGGTAAATTTGGCTCTGTTGAGTACTATGTGAAAGCAGTGATGGAGCGGCCCCGTCAGTCTGATGTAGAATGCAAGAAGTATTTTGAGGTTGAGGAACCGATTGATGTCAACACTCCTGAACTTACAGTGAGTCAGCCTCAACAGTTTAGCTCATGATTATAAAATTCCCCATTGGTCACGAACACTACATTACACTAAAGTGCAAGTATTGAGATCTTAATTTTTCTGATGTTTTTTTCTCTTTCTTTTTTTGTAGTCTCCTGTTGCAGGGGTAAAAGAAAAAAAGCTGACCTGTATGTTCATCCCAGATGGTAGTGTATCGATCTCAGCAAAGATTGATCGTAAGGGTTATTGTGAAGGAGAGAACATCTGCATTGATGCCAAATTTGAGAACACTTGTTCTCGCATCATTGTCCCGAAAGCTGCCATTATTATCAAACACTCCTTCTGGGCCAATGGTCGCACTAAGGTGCTACGTGAAAAGATCTCAGCTGTCAGGGGCAATCATATCATCTCTGGTATGTGTGACATATGGCAGGGCAAGACCTTACGAGTGCCCAAACTAAGACCCACAGTCTTGGGCTGCAACATCATCCACATGGACTACACGTTGATGGTGAGTTCAGCAGGCGACAACAAGAGCCATCATCATCCATATTATGTCTGGGGGTTTACTTCTGTAACGCCAAATGCACCTGCATAGATCTTAATTTATTTGTCTTGTATGTGTTACAGATTTACATGCACATCCCAGGAAGTGAAAAACTATGTTTAGAGCTTCCTTTGGTCATCGGGACAATTCCTTTTACTGGCTTTTCCAGTCGTACCAGCAGTATGAGTAGCCAAGATGGGAGCTCAGCAGCCACTAGCAGCCTGGTGTCTATGCCCTCTGCTCCACCTAGCTACAGCGAAATACCTCTGCATGGCTGCTTGGACCCATTCATCACACCATTGCTTAATGACTATGATGAAGATGACTGTCCTATCTTCATGCATGCCAGAGAGTACCATCAGACACCCCCTCCAGCATATACAGAGGTATGCAAACGTAATGTCTGAAATGTGGAAGTTTGAATAGTTCCTTAAGTAAATTAGCAAAAAGTGAAAAAGCCTAACACTTTGTCTATGTCCTCCTTTGTTGCAGGTGCAAGAAGGATGCAGTAGCAGTGACACTACACTCTAGTTAGTTTAAACAGCTGAAGATGCAAAAAACGTGTTTTATTTTCAAGAGGAATTAACTGCAGATGTTCTTGCAAGTTATGAAACATTTACATTTCAGTATATAATGTAATATAGGATGCTATCACTATATAAGTATATAGTGAAATTATGTAAGAATTAGCTTCTGGAGAACAACATTAGACTTTTGTGTCTACTTTGTGTTTCTTGATTATTTCTGGGGTATCCTCAGTTTTTAGATCTGAAAGAGTTTTTTGATTTTGTTATTGTTGTTTGTTTGATTTTCAGATGGAAGTTGAGCTTTGCCATATTGGCTTTATGATGGGTCTGCCTTTATAATCATTCCAGATCATAATTTAGAAAAAAATCATTAAGATTAGGGGGAAAAAACAAACAAACAATGTAACAGTGGGCATACAGTGTCTTTTTTACTGTACTATATTGAATCAGAGTTCAGAGGGCATGATATCAGAATGCACTTTTGAAAATAGTATACAACTTTGTATCAGAGTTAATGGTTAGTTTGTTAGATTATGATAATGACAAATGATTTACTCATAAACATGTTAACAATATTTTCTAACAATTTGTTTATTTTTATTTTAGAAATTGCACTCATTAATATTAAAAGACTTGCTTTGGAAATGTAAGAATTATATAATTAATGTAAATTTCTTTGTGTATATTTTATACATATATCTAATTTGTACATGTATACATATATGCCCTAAGGGCAAAGTTGCAAATAAAACTGGAAAGTAAACATAGTGTCAATATTTCTTCCATAAACTAAATGATGTAAATACATAATTAAATCAGTGGCCAAACTATTCAAGGACAGATGAGCTAATATTACTTTGGGGGTGCTCTATTGAGTAACAACATTAGTCAATAAACATTAAGTATAAGAAAGAATAATGCACTCCAGTAGTTTCAGTGCTAGTTCTACTGTAACCACCTGTAAGTGTGCTAAGCTTATGTACAGTACGTATAGTGTTTTATAGGGGAAGATGTATGAAATGAGATTCTGTTTGCCCTGATGGTACATGTATCACATCCTGGTTGAGTTCTTGGATCCCTGTAATGTAGAGGAAAGGTTGGAATCAGGTTATTCAATAGAGAACCAATGGAGCAAATCCAGGAAACACAATATTATTAAATACCACCTGTTGTGTATCAGAGATGGTGTTAGTTACAGTATCTGTTAAGCTGGAAACAATTCAGGGGCTGCCTAGTGACTGATGCGAATATCATCCTCCAAATACATGGGGACATATATATCACTATATGAAGCTAAAATCTGTCATCTAGACAACAGATAAAACAATTCTCTACTTTTTAGTCAAAGAAACTTCAATGCTATTTAATTGATTATTTATATTTGGTTGCAATAATAAACAACTACATAAAAAGTTGAGCTGTATCATTCTCACCTGGCAATATGAGATCATTAAATCCAAATGTAGTTTGCCTTCCTGTCATTATTATAATGTATAATGTCATCTTACACCATATAACAGACTAATTCAACTCCAATAACAATCTTTGTTGACCGGTGACCAACTATTAAAGGGATGGCAGGAATTTTTTAAGCAAATGTGCAAAGTACAGCTTTACATAACAGGGTACAGAAGGTATACGTGCAGGAGAAAATTTACACATTACAGTACGTGTGAATCATGACAAGGGTGTGCTCAGCATGTCTGCAGCCATCAAGGCAGAAATCCGATGCTGCTGTTTACTCCCACTGCAGCTGTCTCAGTAGAGTGAACCTCCTGAAAAAGGCCCAGGGTCTCTTTCTGTCCACTCCCCCTTCCTCGCTTTCTCCTTTTCTAGCAGTCCTCAATCTGCAGCACCCTCCAACTTTAGCAGTAGCCATGGACCAACTTTGTCACCACCTAACATTGCCTTGTTGCTTTTATGCTCTGACTAAACCAAAATGTTGTTCAGTTAACAATTTTAAGGACCAACATATTATTCAGTAATCACTATGAGTGTGTGGTTCTCCTATGGGAGGTATTTGGCTGGTGTGCTGTGGTGTAGGTTCACTTTTCCCCATAAAACACAGGTCCCCAAATCAGTCCCATAGTATCACAGTCTTGCACATGTGATTGTTTTCCCAGCTCTAACACACAAACAACAACTTAGGAAGGGCTGTTTACTTAGCTGATTAACTGGAAAACACTAAAATACACATGGCCAAACATGATATTGGTGCTGATTTAATTAAATTTTTCAGCTTATACATATAATACATAAAATGTGTGTGCCAAGGAAGCTATTTCTGAAGTTTATGCAGCATGGAAGTGACCAATCTTGCTAAAAATTTCAAGTTGCTAACTTCAGCTACAGGTATGTTGGATAGATGATTTTAGATGTGTACCAAAAATGACAATTTTCAGTGTTATACTGTCTTGCTTCAAACAATAATAAATTAAAATGCAATTTATTCATATTTCTATGAATATGAGTAATTGACACTACAATTGGTATATATTTCTATCCTAATGGGTATGCACTCTTCCAGGATGACAGTCTCCTCATCCAAAGAGTCGTAGGGATCACCAAATGGTTGAGTAGTCAGACACCTCGTAGTCACCAGATCTCAAAATTACGAAAAACTTGTGGGAGATTTTGGACTGGCATGTTAGACAATATTCTCCACTACATCATCAAAACATTAATTGAGGGAATATTGTGTGGATGAATGGTGTTTATCCCTCCAGTATAGTTTAGTTTCAGAGACAAATAATCTAACCACTGAAATTGTTCAGCTCATATTGGTCTAATTGTTTAATAAGACACTTTACATGTAGGTACGAGTAGGAGGAATGGACTGGCTGAAGGGGTTAAAAAGGAGCTAGTGGTGGGACTGCATAGGCCCTTGTGCATGCTTGGAAGCAACCCTGAATTTGTAGTGACATTTGATGCACTGAGGCCACTATGTTTGCTGAACCATTCAAACCAAAATGTCAAACAAGCAGCAAACGGGCACCCTGCATGCTGAAGCACACTCCACACATTCTGCAGACACACACATCCACAAACACTGATATAAACCTACACTTTTAATGCCCAGATGCTGAAATTATATGAAATGACTGTGTGATGTCTACAAATAAAATAAAATATTAGAAAAACACAGTGTGTCGTTTATTTGGCACATGACTAAACAGGCCCTTTGAGATGTGTAGTGGTTGACATTTGGGGTTTTCCTTGTATGCGATTGGCTCCTAGCTAGAATCATGCAACAAGATTAGGCAATGATTGGTCAATGTCTTGTTTCATGTGCTCAGTACATGATCTAAAGGATAAACATCTTGGTTGCTGAGCAAAATGGAAGCTGAGTGAAATTGCAGACTATTGACAAGTAAGTAATTATAGACTTAATATATTAATATTATAGACAATAAACATGACTTAATTTAAATAGGGATTTGATTTAAGGTTTATAACTTTTCATAAGACTTTAATTGTTGGTTGACAACATTGAATGTTAGGCTGCATCTACTATATACCATAGCCTATTATTTTATTGTCATACACCAACATTTCAAGTCAGATTTAAAGATTGCATCTTCATAATATTTCTGGAAACCAGTAGTAATGAATTCCAGACCTGGGTTTATTAATTCTAAACACACCCGATTCAGTTCACCAACTAATAATTAAGCTTTTCCTGAGCTGAATTTGAGGTTTTGGGAGAAAAGGAAGAGTGGTCTGTCTCTTAAAATGCTTTTTCTTTACCTAACTGTCTTTTGATCATTAGGGACAGATGGGAGTGCTTTCCTTCAGTCTAAAAACTGTGTACTGGCAAACACTTTGGATTATCCAGGTCATGGGTACTGTGTTTTAATAGCATCCCAAAACAAGACTTCTAACTAACCTTCAACATGTTTTGCCATTTTAAGATTTCCGTCTCTAATGAAGCACTGCTCATCATTTTGACATAATTTCTCCGGGATTTCTTCTTCTTATTATTATTATTATTATTTACACTGCATGACATTTTACCAGATGGATGTTATGATTCCTGTCTTTGATGGCTCACATTGTCTGTAGTGGTCAGGGAGGACGGGCTTGTCAGATACGGCTAACAGTTGAGGGCTGGTGCTGAAAACTAATCCAGGCTTGTTGTGCATCTGGATTATTCTTATACAATGTCAGGCATGAGAACAAACTGTTCTTGCAAGCTGCTGTCTCTGAGGATGCCATGACCTACTAATTGAAAGTGAGGCACAGGAAAAAAAAAAAACCTTTCCAGTATTCAGTACATTAGCATGCTATACACAGAATGTTTGTATACTATAAAGATTGCAGGGTGAATTGTATTCATGCAATTTCCTAAAGTTTTTCACTGGTTTGCTAAATAAATGTAAAATGTCTAACACTAATTGTAGCATGATGCTTTGTGCACAACATAGAAAAGCTTAACTATGTTGAAACGTATATGCTGTGTATGTTCTAAACCAAGCCATGCAAAACAGAAACAAATACATATATAAAAATGTGGTAAGTCACCAGTATGAAACAAAATGATGTATATATATATATATGTGTGTGTGTGTGTGTGTGTGTGTGTGTGTCCGGTGCAGGAGTTATAAACAGCGTTCAAGAGCAAACATCAATTACTGAAAGAAAGAGAAAAAAAATTTCTTGAAGGGAACAAATGAAGTGGAGTGGAGAGTTTCATGAAGGATTGCTTTTGTTTTCAGCACACAACTGCTGCTCCTCTCTTACACACGTCAAGTGCTGAATCTTAATTAAAGAGGATGAAAGACATATGCACACATTCTACTCTCAGCTGGAATTTGCCAACTGCTTTGTTTGCCTGTTTTAGTTTATTTACCTCAAACCTGTGAGGATCCTCTTGTCAATCAATGAATACAGTATGCCTTATGTATACTGTATATATCTACATATATTTTAGTTCATGTTTTCAGTTTCATTTTTCTGCCTTGGTATGGTACTAACTGCATATTTAACAGTTGCTGGTTGTACTGAATGTCAGCACATGTTCACATTTTCTCCAGAACTGCACCAACATAAGGTGAACTGATTGTACAAAATGGTGTACTGATACTTTAAACACTTTAGCAGTATTTTCAGTAGTCAACAATATACTGGAAGATCTGCTAAGAGACAGTTTTAGATGTCTGTGTGCTACACTTGAGCCCTGGGTTAGCACTTGATGTACCAGTCACAGGCTCATGTAACAGTATTTAGTAAAGGGATGCTGAGAAAGCACCATGGCCAAATTACCATGCTGACCCATGCTCTATTTTATGCTTTTTCTCAAAAAGACAATTAGGAACTACTAAAAGAATGGCGAATATTTTTATACTTTCTATGTCAATATTTTATAAGTATAAAGCAGGAAATTTCTATTTCAGAAAAAAAAAAAAAAACATACAGAATTAGTAGCGATAGTCATTATCCTGCGGTTGTCGGAGACCCCAGGCCATGTCTGAGTACATGGGCTTTTGAAGAAATGGCATGCGCAGGACTGGACACACTGTGAAAGAATTGCACAAGCAAAAACCTTTCTGACATAACGCTATGAACTAGTGAGGTTTTATAAAAGTATGTGCAAAACGAGACTGCCTGCTGAACAGCAGAGCAGTGGTGTCCAGTTAGGCTTCTAATCATTCTGTCAGGTTGTGATGAGCAAGCTTGAGGGATTTTACAGACATGCACTCATTCATTCCTCAACCTCCAGCTCTGACCTGGTCTGTCCTGGCTAAAGTTTCACTGTGGGAATCTTCCACTGAATACAGTTCAGTAGTTCCCCGAATAGAAGACCTTTCTTGGAAAAGCTCCCGTTCTTAAAGAAGAGTTCATGAACTGTTGGGGATTTCAGCTTATGCTCACTGCAGGGTCTTTTCAGGTCAGATATTATATAATAAATGTTAATTTATGGAATTGCTTTTTCAAGGATTCAGGGAATTAATATTGACATACTCATTATTAACATCTTATACACTTTATATTACATTTTATACACATTTGGTGTGAGGGTGATGGAATGTGATAAATTACTTACAAATAAATTTATGATAAAAATGTACAACCATTATTTTCAATTTAACTGCTGTTATTATACTGATTGTTTAATATTTTATAAAAGTAAAAACATTAGTTAGATAATCTTTAGATATACATTATGTGGCCAAAGTTTGTGAACACATGACTATCTTATGTGTAAGCACTCATATGTGCTTTTTAAACATCCCCTTGCACTTCCATATTTACCTCAACTCCTCCTCTACATGTGTGTGTGTCTATATATCCTGTATAACTTACCACTGCTGCAGAGAAGTTCATTTAGATGCTTTCAGCATTCATTTACAATGTAGAAATTAATAAAAATCAGAAACGACCATGGAGTTAGAAAGTGTTCCCAAACTTATGAGTGGTAGTGTATATATTCACAATTTGTGATAACAATTGCTCTGTAAGACAATGTAGAGCCAAAAATATTGTTAAGTGCACAAATGATCTCTGATGCAATACATGCCATAGTGAAGATGAGTTAGAAATATCAGTTTGCTAGTTCAGTAAGATGCTGTATCTAAGTGTTAATGAAACATATAGGCCACTATCAAATCAAATGAATCAAATGGATCACTGTGTCCAAAATACCTCCTTCCGTATCAAGGATTCAAATTGAACCTAGGCAAGTATTTCACATTCATTCATAAATCAAACCTAAATCACTAGGCTCATTATCATTTATTGGGGATATAAATAGACTTATTGATACACACAGGTGGTTATTACTATTACAGCAAGAGATAATAATCCCACTGTCTTAAGCTTGCTTGTAACAAATGTTTGTAAAAGTTTCTGAATGTACTCAATAATCAACTCACGTGTTAGCCAAAAACTGCATTTAATATTCAAATAACAACATTGTATAAAACTTTAAAATGTGTACAAATTGTGCTCCTTGTTTTCAGTTTAACAATTAAAATGACAATAAAAATCATAAAACTAATCCAAAATGTCACTATTAATGAGAAACAAAATATACAGATATCAGTCTACCTGGCTACAAATCTTTTTTAGAACGTGTATTTTCATACACTGCAAAATCTCAATCTATCTATCTCAAATCTATTGTGCTCATTTAAACAAGGCAACGAGTTTACGTTACATCTTCATGAAATTGGCTAATTACTGTACATTTAAAACTTAATTTTTTGTGTGCTTGTAAGAAAACCTCAACTGAGTAAAGTTGATTATATCTTACAGGATGTTAGGATTGATGGACTCCACCCATAGGTTGCACTTCATTTATATCATGTTCAATCTCATTGTGAAGAAAATTTCATGTGTTTCTGTATAACAAACTCAGCTGCCCAGAGAAATCGTCAGCCATCCAGCCATTCTTTAATGTGTGAGGGATTCAGATTCACTCAGCTTATCATTTGTGGCTTTGCAGTTCTGCATCAGTAAACAGCTTCATCCATATTGTCATCACTGTCTGCACCGGAGTCCTCTCCATTTTCAAAATATGACATGATGTAGTCTGTCTCCTATTTAAATAACCATAAAACACACGCATACACTTTTTTTTTTAGACTGGAACAGGAACACATACATGATCATTATCTTGTCGGCCACTATGGAAACCTTACCTCTTCGAACTCTTCTTCATCATACTCCTCCTCCCCCTCTGCTTCTTCATCCTCTGCTTTTTTCTTTTCACCCTCTTCTTCACCAGAACTCACCTCCTCCTCTTTTTTTTCCAGCGTCTAAAAGATTACATTTGACAGAGAATTTGTGAAAACGAATTGGTCATTCATTAACTAATTATTATTTATCAGGCAAAACATATGACCATTGAAAAAAAAATTTCTATGATGTGAAGACAGATATAATTTGATTTAACTATAGAATAACAAATAATGTGGAAGTTGTTTGTACTGTATAAGAGGATAATTGGATACTACCTCCAGTTTGCGGATGATATCTTTATCCACTTCTGGCAGTTTCCTGGTTTTGGGAATGACAGTGCTTCCTAAAAACACATTTCACCAAAAACATCTATGGCCATCTATGCTTAGTTCAAGATTGAAGACAAAATGATAATGTGTAAACAGCTTCAGTTAGCATCAAACAGCACTAGGCTGGAAAAACAAGCATTAACACTGATAATAAAAATCAACACAGAAAAAATTGCAAGAATGACATGCATTTACAGACTGTTAATAACCAAGCTGTGTAAACATTTTGTCTGTAATATACTCCTTTTCTAAATCTCATGTAAATGGAGCACACCAGGTTAGAATGTATTATATATTTATATCCTGTTTTATAGAAGTGTATCTTGTTGAAACTGTTATTAAAGCAATAAGATACATAACAAAGGTAGATAACTAATGAGCTAAATGTATGCTACCCTCTCAATGTTCTGAGAAAACACTGTTCTCTACATCTCTTGTTTTCTGCATCGTTCACCACTCTGTCTGCAGCCTTTCATTTTGAAGGTGTGTGTAATGGCACAGAGTGCTGTCTTCCTGATTTCCCCTGAGACAGCAATGAGTCAGAGCCTACCTTCCACACTTAAAGACAAGAAGACAAGGCTGCCTCTTCCATGTGCTCTAATTTATGCCATTTACCCTCTTTAAAGATGTGTGGCTACAGAAAGGTCTGAGTGCTGTGAAAGGACACACAACTGCAGTGGAAAGCAACTTATAAATTCACACTGCTAACAAGCAGAGGACTTCACTTTTCAAAGGAAATGTATTTAAAGGCTGACATCATCTCTGTCTAAAAGCTCTGTGTGTATCCTCTGCGGCCTGTGAGACTGAAGCAGCTTTCCCACCAATATAGTCTGCAGTGTTACTGTGGTGTGGCTTTAGATTGTTTCTCTGAAGAGCAGAAAGTAGAGCTGCTAATCAGCCTGATTCTGCATGCATGGAAGTGTTTGTTCAGGATGTTGAGCAAAATGCAGCTCACTAACTCTCGCTTGGAGGCCTTTTCACCCGCACACGCAGCTCTTTCGGCAAACGCTTCCAGTCTGGAAAAAAAAACAAAAAGGAAATCAGAATCAGTCAAAAAAAATATACACACTACACACTTTTATATATTGATATATGATAATGTTATGATAATAATAATACTATTCATTTCATTATAATTTAATTTCAGCACAATAATTATAATATTATATTAATATAATATACACCATTGCATTTTTCTTTTCCTGAAGTGTATATACATTTCTTTGGATGACTCGGTATATATGTGAAATGTAAAATGTCTGTGAAAACTTAGCTAAAGTTTTTTTTTTAATTCACTGTAGAATGACACATTTCAGTGAATGACACACACACACACACACACACACACACACACACTAGGGATGTTGAAGTCATCCTGGGACTTTTGTAAAATATATATATGTAAAATTCATATAAAATTATCATTTTAGTAAACTGAAAATGTGATGTGATATACAGTATACACACACACACACACACACACACACACACATATATATATATAAATGATAATGTAATAAATTAATAATAATATAATAATTATATAATTATAAATATATAGAAAATTATTATTTTAGTAAACTGTTGTGAGCAACACATCAACAGTGTATCAACAGTGTCTTTTCCCGATTGTCCAGTGATATAATCTAAAGACCAAACAGTTGATCTAATCGTTTTAACATGCTCCAACTTGCCCGAGACTTGCCTTCCAAAATGCAAAATAATTATACGTTACAGGGAATAAGAGTAATGTGTGATTACAGCTGAGCTGCATTAACATCACATGTGAAATTGAAAATGTGTCAATCGACCACGTAATCAAAATAGCACTGTGCTGGAAACCATGCACATTCATTTCTTTATTATTTATTCAGCTGCAGATATTTTACTTCCACTTCTAAAGTTTATTTATTATTTATTATTAATTCATTATTTATTTTTTAATTACAGTTAATGCATTAGGACTATTAATATATACTAATAGTATGAATAATAATTAATATATATTAATAATAGGAACGTAAATACATTTTTCATATATAGCATTATTTACACAGTTAACATCTTTAACAATACATGTTTATTATATTGCTTATTGTATAGTTTATTATATGTATTTATTGTCCCTCCTCCTGTTTGTCACTGTTACATGAGAGTGTGTAACTTTAGGGACCAAAATTTTATTTCTAATATTATCTTTGACTATGAAGTGAGAAATAGCAATATAGCCTTGACTTGAATATTAAGTCAGTACATAAACAAATATGCAGATCTAACTGTGTCTGTATTGCAGTACTGTTCTCAACAGCCAGAGCTTTGTTGGAGATAAGGCGATTAATTAGTGTGCTGAGAACCAATCCTCGCTTCATGGTAATTTGTCATTCAATTAACGGTGTCAATTCAGGCTCCATGGGAGTGATGATCCAATGGAACAAACCTCAGCGACATCCCTTAATAAAGCAGATCAAGTTTCAGTGAAACATTCAGCCCTGTCATGTTAGGGAACATGCATTCACAAATAAAACATCTACCTGGGCTCCATTCATTGGTGTTGTCAGATGGTTCCATATTCTGATATTTGTCAGAGTAACGTTCCACATCTGCCAAAAGAAATAAAAAAAGAAATGAAACCATCTGCTTATAACAAAAACAACAAATGTAGACAAGATAATAATGAATAGAATATATATTTGTAATGCATGACAACTGTCTATATAAAATATATTTACAAATTGTAAATAGAGCTCTCTTATCAACTTGCTAGTGCATCATCATGAACCAAAGCTAAAATATTACTGTCCACACAATTTAGGTCAGTAACCAGCCACTGTCAGCTCCATCAAGAAAACTGCACTGTAGAATGACAAGATTTACAATCTCATGACCTACCCCCATGAAAATGGCCTCATCTCTGCCTAATACGTTAATGATAAAACTGTAACTGATGTAATGAGTTGTGATTTATTGCTGAGAGGAGAATCAGTGACCTTTCTTGGGTGCAGCAGGTCGTATGTAGAAAGGCAGAGTCTTCATGGCACCTCGGAACTCCTGCTTCAGAGCTAGCATATACTCTGCTTCTTCTCCTGTCTGTAATGGCACTGGCTTGTGCTCCAATGGCTTTCCATTTAAACAACATGAAAGGGAAAATTATGTTTAACATGAAAAACATAGTTACATGAAGTCATGTAGTTAACAATGACAATGATTACAAATTCTCAGAATTGCAGTATTGTCTGAGCAACATGATGCTCTGCAGGGTGTCACAAGAAACAAACAACAATTTCCTAGAAAATATAAAAATATACATTTTGGGGTACGTCTATTGTATGTTATAATAAATATATGGTAATCAAGTGTCTAGCCATATGTGCTGTAAGTCACCTATAACATAACTGTCTCATTCTTGTGGCTCATTTTCAACGTCTCATTCATTTATTTCCTCTTACAGTGAAAATGTAGTATGGTGAGACAGAATGCTTGGCTCATTTGTGTTCATTTCAAACATTTTACATAATTAACACAAGGCTGAAGGCAACATATAGACTATCCTGAAACAAACTTGAAATAAAAACCTAGACAAAACAAAAGTTATTCAAAGTAAATTAATTCTGTTTCTCTGAACTAGGTGAACTATTTTTAAGGGCTGGGGGTTGTATCTTGTTTTCTGGCAGTAGGCTACCCAATTAATTGCATTTTTTTGTTATCTTAACTTTAGCTTCTAAAACAAGCTTAAAAGCTTGAAATAGTATTAAAAAAAATATTACATGTTGACAAAGGCAACAAACAGGGAGAAAAAATGTGAGACTGAATCTGTAACAAAAAAAATGAAGGTATGTCTGATCTCAAACAAGACAACTCAATCTCAAGTTTGGTGTTTAATAATCTATTTAAGCAAAAGTAAAAACTACTCTTGAAATACTAAGGCACTTGTAAGAATAGCTCTAAGTCCTATGCAAAGGCAGACATTTACATCTGCAGTGTTACTTTTGTCTCTGTTCTTCCAAGGCATTTTCTTCTGTTGTTGAATCTCAAATGGCGTGCTCTACATATAGTGCACTACTTATTGTGTACAACACCATAAGTACTGAATAAGAAGTGATTTGAGATTCTGTCTATGTGTGTTATGATGTGCCATTTTTATTTATTCTGCATTTCTCATCTATGCAGAATATTGATGAGGTGTCATGTCTTTGCCATAATCTGTGTTAAACTGATTCCCAGTGTGGATCAACATGGTCTGCAATCATGACCGATATGGACTACAACACATCACTATCACAAACCTTTTCATATTTCATGCAAAAGGACTTTTACTCCATACTGACTTTGTGAAGAATATGCTGTGTGTCTTCCCACAAGTCATTACCTAACCTTGATTTTCTGATTGTTTCCCCGGTTCTGAATCTGTTAGTGGTTTCCTCGTCTTGCTCTCGCCTGCCCTAGTTAATGCTGTTTGTTGATGCTTTGACCTTTGCCTGCATGCTGACTATGATTCTGAACTTAGATTTGTGTATCGTTTGCCGGGTATAATAAAACCCTCTTGACCTGCTCTGCCTTCACAACATGGTGTCTGGATGTTGATCTTTTTATTGTACACATTTTTAAGCAAATAATTTTGTTATAATAGATTTATATTTTGAAATAAACCTTATATAACAAACGCCTTTTGTCTTATGTTCTGTATCACAGCAAGTCACATTTATCACATCTTATAGCATCATATTCAACACCTTTATATAGGCACACTATTATTACCCATATTGTGTAGTCGTTAGTTTTTAACATGCAGTGCATCTTCACTCTCTTTGCTTCCCTTCAAATTCTGTGTTCTAGAGGACTGAGACAAACCAGAAATTGTGCCACTGTATAACTATTTACGGATTTAAACCAGACACTGACTCATGGCCTATATAGTATATGATTTAGAGCTACACAGATACAAAAGACCAGCATTTGGTAGGGAGTTGGAGAGGCTCCAAACATTCACATTAACAACGAGTATTACTGTTATTTTAGTAAAACAACATACAGTACTGTACAAAAGTCTTGCGCACTCCAGCTTTGTATATACATTTTTTTGCCTTTCAGTAGAAAAGAAAAAAGAAAAAACATTAAACTAATTTCCACATTCTGAAAAAATTTTAACTGAAGAAAAATTATGAACACTAAAGGAAGCTTGGAGCAACTCACCAGCCAGTCCTCATGGTCAAACTCTAAACCAGTCCATGCTCTAAAAATCCTGGGTTAACTATAGTACCTGGGTTAAGCAATTTGCATATAATTTAATATTTAGTTTAAATAAAATTGTTATATTCGAACACAGTTGCCATAAATAGCTGGCATTTGGTTAACTTCTGCTGGAACAAGATAACTCAGCATTTGGTTGAGAATTTTCAACAAGCAAGCAAGAAGTGAAGAGATGAATCACCATGTACCTTATTACTCACTTGTGTTTGGATGTGACAGAAATTATTCCCAATTTTTTATATACAAACTTTATATACAATATCAGTCAAAAGACTGGACACACCTAACTCCATGGTATTTACTGATTTTTATTTTATTTTATTTCTTTTTACATTGTAAAACAATGCTGAAGGCATTCAAAACATGCAGTAATCTCATTTGAACAGTTGATTTTGATACTTTAATGTGTTTGCTGTTAAATGGTGATTTTTGAGGCTGGTAACTCTAAACGAATTTCTCCACTGCACAATCACAAAACAAAAAAAACATTGAACTAGAAGAATTAGAAGGTGTGTCCAAACTTTTGACTGGTATTCTATCGCTAGTCAGGGTTAGATAGTTAGATTACAGGTTTTCAGTCTCCATGTGGAAATGAGAATTGATTTTATAATTTATTTTTAGCTAGCAATGTCAACTAGCAACATGTCTACAAAATTTATAAAATGAATGTTACTTATTCTATTTCCTAAAACATAAACAAATTAGAAATTTACACCACCGAAACCCGAAACAGGAGAAAGAAGCAATTACTGAGGATGAATGACATCTCTAAAACCCAATGTCAGGTCAGTCTCATGATGCAACACATGTGAGTCATGAAGTGATTAAATGGTGAGAATGTTCCCATCATCAGCTAGAAGTCAAGAAGCCTCTCTTCTGTGGTGAAACCAAGTGGTGATCAAATCACCAAGACTTCCTACTGAGAGAAATTTATTACCCTGTTCTTTGCTCAGTAGTATTTTTAAAGAAATTTTTGTTATTTTCAGCAGTTTCACCACTTTCTATGTGGTGTTTAGGTGAGGCCTGAGTGATTGATTGATTCGTAACTGATATAATGTATTATTTGTATTTTTTATATTCTTTTTTATGACTATTTTAGAAGCATAGTCTAGTTCTTTGTAAATGTATCCTGTACCAATTGCAGTGTCCAATGTCGTTCCAAAGAAATGTATTTAACAGTTTGTTCCGACAGAGTAATCTGACTGGATGAGAGGCATTCCATTATTGGTGACAATGCATGGTAATAGCACTGGGATGTTTAACTATATGTAACACTCTGTGTCCTTGGTGTTCCACAACCGTTAAGTAAACTAACTGATGGTCGCCGCATGAGTGAAAATAGGTCAGTACAGTCCACAGTACTAAGGAGAGAGCAGCTACATGTAAAAACCCACATTTAAGGACAGTAATAATCTGATATCGCTAGGTCATTTTAAACAACACTCTGTCTATGTAATAACTGGTTTTGTATTAAGTGTCTGTAATCAGTCATTCCAAATTGACTCCAAGGTATTTTATTTACGACCAAGGCAAGCTACAAAGCTAACTAGCTGGATCCAAAACCCCTCTCTAATCCCTGAACGTGGGCAGCACTTGGTGTGTGCAACAAAGAATTCTACTCCCTACATAATGCACCAACTTTTCATTTAACGCTATTAGGGATTAAACCACGGAGCCCAGAAGTTAACAGAGCTGATATGCCTCCATATTTTATTCTTCTCAGCTTTTGCCTACATAGTACCAGTAAGAATATAAAACTACTTTCACCCCTGTTAATTAAATGTTAGTGACTTAGTCACTGTTAGTGACTAACTGTTAGTCACCAGCTCCTCTAGTTGCGGTTAGTTAGTCACGCCTAGCACTGAAGGAGGTGTATTCGTGGAGCAAAATAACTGGTTAAATAAACAAACAAATCATAATCTGTTGATAATAAATGGTGTCGGTTAAACTGTTCTATATAAGTAATATCACACTTCTGGTTGTGCTCTTGTGCTAAATATCGCCACTCCCTCTCATGTGACATTGCTTAACTATAAAATGAAACTAGCTCATCAAAACAGCAGGTGTTTTGTAACAAATTGTACAACTATTTCATTAGTTCTTGTGTGTTCATTCAAGAATTCACAGACACTCTTTCATATATCTCATACCCATATCTCCCAGTCTATGGGAATCATACTTTTTGGATTAGCTGGTGCTGATGTTCTTTAGTACTCCACAATTAAACTTAACTACAGGCAGCAATAAAGTAAAACATGTGTATGTATACACAGCATTGTGCATTGTATGTAACTCACAGGAAACAGTGGTGTAGGCTGGACAGTGGATGGTGGAAGGTTCTCTCCTTTGCCTATTCCAACTGCCTCCATAGGAAAACTGAGCTGAGCTCGTCCTCTGGCACGACCTCGCCCCGCCATTCTCAGCTCACATTCAGTCGCTATCAACGTACAGCTTCCGAAACCAAAAGATGTCATGACAGTGTAACTAAAGACATGTTACAGGGTGTCTGATAATTCAGTAAGCAATAACACATACACATGCATTATTTATCTACTTATTCAGGTATTGTTTATATTTCTTCATTTCTTACAAGTGAAAAAGGTCATTAACATTGGATAAAAGAGTAGTGTTTTGGATTTCTTGGTAATCTGATTCACTACTGACTTTTTAGACATTGTGTAGTATAAAATCCAGAATTATCGGCACCCTTCAAGAGAACACTTGTAGAATTGCTGATTGGTTTAGCTGATTTTTAGACTTGTTTCATTAGACAAATATTGAATACCACTTCTATAATACAAAGTGTTTAGGAGTCAAAGAAGATGTATGTAATGAGCAACAAAATACAGCTAAATTCTGTAGACAGATAAGAACAAAATTAAGCTTTTTGCAGATACACTCCGCTGGCATTTCAGCCAGAAAAAAAGTATGTACAAAAAAAATTAAATAAATAATAATAATAACTAGAGAGGCAAAATTCCTGAAGAAATTTTAAGTGTGTCTATGCGCATGCTGGGTCAGATAGCCACATTCTAATATTGTTGCTAGCAACATGCTAATATAGTTAGCATTATGCTAGCTACATGCTAAGCTGCTAAACATCATGTTAAGTACACCAGCATCATGCTAGGAACATTCTACACATGTTTTTAGCGAAATGCCACTAAAGTTAGCTAATATTGTTAGCATCATGCTAGAAAAATGCTAATTGTGTTAGCATCATGCTAACAGCATGCTAATGAGTGTGCTAGGGGGCGTGGCTTGTGAGCATGACGATAATTGCAAAAGAGTGATTGGTTGACTGAGTTAAATGAGCTTTCCCCCATGATGAAAGTCGGCTCCACAGTTAAATCAATGTTAAGTCAATGCCCTCCGGGGGCAATTAACCGCCCAGCAGGGCTCGCAAAATTGCTAGCCCGACGTCCCGGGGCTATTGTTTCTTCCAGTCGGGCTACCAAAATCTATCTCAGCCCCGCCCGTCGGGCTA
>JAQQZT010000033.1:13445262-13463337 GCA_030068275.1 Clarias platycephalus | reverse complement strand
TCAGTTTAAACTTTTGTTCCGTGATTTATGTTCTATTCTGAATAAAATATTGACATTTGCCATCTCCACATCATTGCCTTCAGTTTTTATTCACAATTTGTTTAGTGTCCCAACTTTTTTGGAATCCGGTTTGTAACTGATAGAGTGGTTCGAGCCTTTTCCATATTAAGATCTTCAGGTCATCTTAAAACTCCAGCGGGAATTTAAGAGCTTACCTTACCACTGTTGTCAGAACACTGAAGCTCCAGCAATGTTCTTGTTTTCCATACCTAATGGTAAATTCCAAACTAAATGATTAATTTTGATTTTAAATTATGAGTGAGTGTATTGGACCAGTGAAATACACTCAACCACTCATTCATTGCCTTTACTGCTTTATACAGTGTCATGGGTGTGCTGGATCCTATCCCAGGAGGCTTAGGGCACAAGGCGAGGTACAACCATTGGCAATCCATTGCAGGGCAAAGACAAATTTACACATTCGCAAGCTCATTCACACAAAACGAGGAATTTGGGAATGACAATTAGCCTAATCTGTGTGTCTGTTGCACTATGGGAGGAAACCAGATCACCCAGAGCAAACTCACCAAGCAAAGGGAGAACATGCACTTTTTGCAGAAATGGTTATACTCTGTATATTGTTGATGACATATGCATGGGGGAAAGTAGAATGGTACAGTCCGGTTCTGTGTATCATTATTAGAAACTAAAGGGAGCAGCTGCCAACCCAAACCCACATTAAAAAACCAGTCGCAATAGAACTTTCACCAAGAAAGTGCTAATATGACTGTTTTTGAATGTAGGTTTGAATGGGGGCAGTGGTGGATCAAAGGGCCTAGGCACTAAGTTACTGATCGAAAGGTCGGCGGTTCGATCCCCAGCTCCATCAGGTTGCTACTGTTGGGCCCTTGAGCAAGGCCATTAACCCTATCTGCTCCAGGGGCGCTGCATCGTGGCTGACCCTGTGCTCTGGCCCCAGTTAGGCAGGGATATGTGAAGAAGGAATTTCACTGTGCTGTAATGTATATGTGACAATTAAGAACATGTATCTACTGATGGTATGCTAAACAGGATTTCCATCTTTACTGTTTCTAAGTTGTCCCAAATTGCCTTTGAACCAACGGTTACTGCTAGTTAAGAGCATGATGATCTGAAGATTAGGTGTTTCTGATATCTAGAGCAAGAGCTTTCACCAAGACAGTGTTCGCGAATCACTTCAACTTTGTTCATGGCTAACACAAGCTATAAAGCCAACTAGCCTCTAACACAAGGCTAATCCAAAATCCCTTTCTAACTCTTGAACAAGGGCACTATCTTGGAAACCTGAAGGTTAGCTGATATTTTAAAGCAGAATAAGTGAGAAAATAGAGAGAAACTTGCAAGATTAACAGGTGATAAAGCTGGTCATAGCTTGATCAACTTCCCTCTCATTAATAATTCATAAGCATTAATATGTTGCGGATACACATAATTTTTTATTATGAATGGATGTTACCAGTTGGGCTGATAAAAATGTAAGTTAAGAAGCTATCAGCC
This sequence comes from Clarias platycephalus, assembly GCA_030068275.1. Classification (NCBI taxonomy): domain Eukaryota; kingdom Metazoa; phylum Chordata; class Actinopteri; order Siluriformes; family Clariidae; genus Clarias; species Clarias platycephalus. The sequence goes on along the minus strand of JAQQZT010000033.1, from coordinate 13,461,801 downwards.
TCCTGACAGGCAGATTAGGCATCTAGTAAAATATTATCAGTGCAGAGGCATTTAGGAGGTCTTTCACCTTTTAACTCTCAGAGATATTTGGCACACCCAGACATCTCACACTTAGTCATTATTAGTTTCACTGCGGTCACTGAATAATTCATAGAAACCACTGAATAGTAAGATAAATATCTGAAATATAAGATAGGAGTTTAAAGGATTAAATGTTATTTAGCGTGCTTCAGAGGTGCGGTGCATTTGCAGTCCTTAAAACATATTAAATGAAAATTAAAGGTTACTGTAAGGAGCGTGTTTAAATACTGACCAGCCAGACAGAATGGTAGTGATTTCCTATTTGACATTTCTGTCATTCTTGGAAGCATGACATTGTATAACAGAAGAATATTATTTTCTAATAATAATAATAATAATAATAATAATAACTAGTGATAGTGCCTGTTGTTGATGGAAAATGAGTTTGAAGAAATAGTTAAAAGTTTAAAGCTAAAATTAAGCTGATCAGCTTTAATGTAATTAGTGTTATTATTATTTCAAGTCGAATTCCACGAACATGTCTGCCTGTCTTTGTGTATGGCAGAACTCTATGCCTAACTTAGACATAAAATTTTGTAAGGTTAAGTATCTTACAGTATGCCTTATTTATGCTAAGTTGTACTTCTTTTGTTGTCAGCCAAATCCCTATTGTCAGACACTCCCTGTTCAGTATCACAGATGAGAAATCAAAAAAAGTAGATCAGATAAAGATTAAGTTTTGTCTTAGAACGACCCCAGAGCATTAAAACTCACTTATACCACTTCAGCACTATTATTTCAAAGGTGGAAATTTTAGATTTTTACAGTGTCTGTAAAATATTCGGTTTAGCTTTTCTAATTAATATCTGTGGGTGCAGATGTTTGTTTACACTGAGCAAGTTGATTATTACTAGCTTATTTCAAAGCAGATTTTTTTCATAATGTCGCTTTTACTGAACATTTTGATTTCACTTATGGTTCAGGTTAAACTTCAGGCAGATATCTAAGTACTGCAAAAAGATCCACAGTTTATGCATGTGCAGTACTGTCAAAATGTCTAGTTCAAAATCTGACACAAAACTGCTCATAAATTCTCTTCTACTCAACCTTTTGATTTAATTTATGGTGCAAGGTTCAGTTGTAACTTAATGGCTTTTTTGGAGTAAGCCATGCTGTGGTGCATATTCATTGTGTTTCGTGAGGGTTTGGACGCTTTGTACAGTAGGTGCATTAAAGTTGTTTCTGTGTCTTCCACATACTCTATGTATTTACAGTATAGTAAACTATAAAATTGATTGGCTCCATTGAGTAATATAGCCATGCCCACCTCAAGGGAAAAAGCGCTATATTTATGCCACAAAAGCGCTGGATACTGTGACATAATCTGGCACGTATGTAGAAGGCTACTCTAACTGCTCACAACAGTGTTTTACTCACTGTTTTGATTTCATTTATGGTGCAGATTTAATTTCAGGCAAAATATTTTATTAAATTCAGTCCATCCAGATTTGTATGATGCTGTGACAAAATCGACTGGACAGACATACTGACAGAAACTTTTTCAGACTTTTCTGAAACTTTTCTGACACACCACCACCTAGGTGCCTGAACAGAAAACAGTCAGGATACATGACTTCCTCGATCTCGGAAAGAAGTTGGGACTAATTGAAAAGTGCTGAAGGATTGGAGGGAACGTGGTTGGAGCTGAGAGGTAAGTGGGTGCTAGGCCATTTTTAGTTTTGTATGCAAGCATCAGTGTTTTGAATTTGATTTGGGCAGCTACAGGAAGCCAGTGCAGGGAGCAGAGAAGTGGGGTGGTGTGGGAGAACTTGGGAAGGATGAAAATAATTCTGGATCAGTTGCAGAGGATGAATTGTACAGAGGCCAGGAGCAAGTTGCAGTAGTCCTGTCCAGAGATAACAAGGAATTGAACATGCACCTGAGTAGCCTGTGTAGAGAGAAATGGCCAAATTCTTCTGATGTTGTAAAAAAGATGTCAACAAGTGCAGATAAGGTTAGTAATGTGTGGGGAAAATGACAGTTGATTGTCCAGAAGAGTGATCCGATTGCTACGCCAACATCTTGACAGGGAAGTGCATCACTTGAGATGAACAGCAGTTACCGAGATTGAGTTTTACCTGATGAGCTGTCATCCAGGATGAGATGTCTGCCTGACATGCTGAGATTCGGTTGGAAACCTGAGTGTATGAGGGAGGAAAGGAGAGAATGAGTTGTGTCATCTGCATAACAATGGTATGAAAAGCTGTGCAAGGATATGACCTTACCAATAGACCAGGTATTAAGAGAGAACAGAAGAAGACCAAATGCTAAGCCTTGTGGGACACCAGAGTCTGCGTGGAGCAGATGTGGATCATCTTCATGTCACCTCATACAACAGATCTTCTAGGTAGGAAGCAGACCATTGCCAAGCCGTGCCACAAATTTCAAGGCTTGTAAGGATAGACAAAAGAATTTTGTGGGTTACCATGTCAAATGCAGGTGAGAGGTCCTGGAAGATGAGGACAGATGACAGATTAGCTGATCTACTGTAGCAGCCAGGAGCGTATCAGTGAAAGACAGAATGGAGGTTTCTGTGAAATGTGCAGATTTAATCTGGAATGGTTAAGATAATTGAGGTTGTTCTGCAAGAGATATAAAGATCATAAGCAGTGCATTTAAGGATGTGTTGTTGGAAAACCTGGAAGGTTCTCACTGGAGTTGTGTACTTGTTTTACTTTTCTCTTCCATCCAACTAATAACAAACCATCCATCTCTTTAGGATTTAGATAGTTTGATTGTGGGGGTCAGATCATCTGATGCAGCACTCCATCACTCTCCTTCTTGGACAAATAGCTCTTACATAACTTACAGGTTTGTTTGGGGTCATTTTCCTGTTGGATAACCAATGATGGTCCCACTAAATGCAAACCATTTCCCTTTGACGAGACATTCCCATCTAGGAGTGATGGGGGACAGTGACATCTGAAGTGTATTCCTCATGTCCAGTCTGCTCCATAATTTCATTTTGAATGCTGTCACTGCAGACAATCCCATCTCACAAAGATAGGTTGTTGAAAATGGAAGCAGGATTTTTATTGTTTTTGTGGCACATTTAAACACACCTGCGATGTGCAGACAGAAGCGAATGGGAGACTTTGCAGACTTTGATAGTCAAATACTGTATATCAAATATCAAATAAATTAAATATATATCAAATATATAAAACTCTTTTAAACTGTTTCTGTGCAGCCTGGTACCAAATCAAAAACAGCCTGGAACTGGTCTGCGGCTCGGTGGTGCAGGGACCACTGCTTTAGTCTACACTTAAGTAATAAATCTATTTAAAAGATTTAGGACAAGTGCAAAAAAGGTTAGGGTTATTGCTCATGCTGAAAAGATTGGAGCTTCCATGAATATTACCATATGCATATGGCAATGCATATGGTAGTATGCATATGCACTGCCATACTTAATTGTTATTCTTCAGCATTTTGTAGGGTTATATCAAATCCCATTTTGAGACTCAGCAAACAAATGGAAACAGTTTTTCTTGCCTGATGAGACCAAATTTGACATTTTGCCTGCCAGAAACCCAGCACTGCTCATTGCCTAGAGACACTATCCCAACAGTGAAGCATGGAAGTGCATCATGTTGCGGGGATGCTTTTCATCAGCAGGTAGTGAGAAACTGGTTATGTTTGATTGTATTATACTGTAGATGGAGTCAATTGCAATCCCAGAGGAAAACTTGTTCCAGTCAGTAAGAGATGGGAAGGTAAGAGCAGGCGGCTTACCTTCCCATGGGACGGTAGTGTTGATAATAAAGTAACAGCACTGGGATGTTTAACTGTATGTAAAACAATGCATCAAAGATTTTCTAATAACTACTAATTACACTAACTGTTCGGTACCAGCATGTGTGACAGTAGGTCTGTACTGAAGAGAGACCAACTGCCTGCCAAAACCTACATTCAAAATCAGTCACATAAGCACTTTTAGCAACAAACATATCTGATAATGTTATGTCATTTTTTAAAAACATTTTGTCTCATGAATAACTGCTTTTACCTCAAATTGCCTCTGAACCATCTATATTATTTTATATTCCCAAATTACTTTCCAACCTCGATCATGAGTCCTACTTGGTGTGTGGGCCAAGTGATTGTACACCTAGTGCACTATCCTTCCATTTGATGTTATTTGAAGTTTATCCCTGGAATCCAGAAGTTAACAGAGCTGATATTCTAAAGTGGAATAAGTGGAAATATAAAGAGAAACTTGCAAGATTTACAGGAATGTCCATTACCCCCATATTTTATTCTCATCACATTTTAGCTACATAGTACCGGTATGAATTTCAAACTACCCTTACCTTGTTAATTACATTAACTGATAATCAGTAACTGTAGGTCGCCAGCTCTGCCGTCCATGATTAGTTACTTCTGCCAGTCACCGAAGGATATGTGTTGTCAGAGCAAAATAACTGGTTAAATAAAGAAACTAATCATAATGGTCTTTGTGGAACTGTTCTATAAAAGCAATATCACACTCAGTCGGTTGTGCTGTTGTGCTGAACACAGTATGAGCACGGGTGTGATGCCTTCCCTATTCCCTGGCTGTGCCCTCATGCCTATAGCCGCATCACAGCTGTGTCAATATTCCTCACAACAGCACTCCTTCTTATGTGATATTGCTTAAGCAGTACTGTATATTATGGTTTATGTTTAATAAAAAGTCAGTAATTGAAATAATTAATGATGCCAATAAAAATGATGCCTACATGGATTCATGCAGTCAGTACGAAAAGCATCTAAGAGTGGCCAGGTACAGTGAATGATTGTAGTTTACACCCTTGTGCACCCAGATACTTGACGTTCGATGTGTATAAAAAAGTCAATTTTGTATAATATTAGAATTTTAAGACCTCTTAATACACATATGTCAAAAATAAATGTATGTGTACATAGCTCCCAGGGTCTGCTATAAAAAGCACAGATTTAGCGTCTTTTTTTCAGCTGGGAGATCAGTGCTCCCCCCCCACCTCCCCCCCACCTCTCTCTCTCTCTCTCTCTCTCTCTCTGTTCATTTCTCGGCATGTGCATGTCACCGTGGGAACGCTTCTGTCGGAATCCACAGAATCTGTTACCATAGAAACAGTGTTCTATAATAGCTACAGTCACTTTATGCAGTCTGGGAATTGTATCCCACCCTTACTTTCTGTAAAGGGCACCTCAATATGCATTTAGGCCACAAATGATAAAAAAACAAAATGTTTAACATAAAACACTCTCCTCTTCAGCACGATGTGTCCGATGGGACAGAATGTCAGCAAAAATGCTGCATTTTCTGTGCACCTTCAGACTCTCCACTCTTGTATCTCAGAGAAAAGTGTGCGTGTTTGTGTGTGTGTCGCGTAGACAAAAAGGCCAAGTAAGATAGTTATTAAGTTTTATTATAATTTTTATTTATGTATTTATTTTAAGGAGATGTTATTATGCATTTATGCACCACAATGCGAAGGCGAGTACACGTATAGGTCTTCATACTGTGCTTAAAACATTTGCATGACTAGGTGTTCATAAAACAAACTCTATTCCAGTGTGGCATAGATAGAGGAATAAGCGGCCACATCAAGCAGGATGCTTACAGGAGCTGCTGCCCCAGTAACAGATCGGGAACCAAATCTAGAAAATTCATTAAATAAAGGAGGACCTGAGAACTAAAAGCACGCGCAGAGGCGCATCTGCACCACAGGAGGAAGCCCATCGTGTGAAGTCCGCGGCAGCAGTAGATAGGCTGTGATGATGATGATGATGAGACTGAGGAAGTGTGTCGCCCCCTCCGCATAGGCTGCGCGCGTTTGCTCGCCGTTCTGCTCGGAAATCATTCGGAGCTCCGCTGCCCACCGGCCGCCCCCGCAGCCCCACATACACAGCCGAGACAGCGGGAGCAATGTGGGGAAACCGGGCACCCTTTTAATTAACGCCCAGCACACGGAGGCACGGGAGGATTTGTGGTCGAGGCGCACGCATCGAGCGGATTTAGGCGGAAAACTCGGCGCGCCGATGGAATTCATTTAGCCAGCGCAGCGCAGCCGCGGTAAGAGGCGCACAACCAACCACACCGTCCGCCCGCACGACTGCAGCGAAGAAAAAAGTCACACTGCGACGCGGATCTTACAGATTTGACAAGGTTTCCCCACATAATGCTTAATTTAGTGCGCAAACTGAATTGTTGAGCTTGCTTTACTTTTCTCCCCCCCCACCCATATTGTAGTGCGTCTAGCCTTTAGAATCACCTATGGATTAAATGATGGTGTAATGTCTTATTGTTTGCATCATAGTTCATTGATTCCAGAGCACTTCAAAGCACTTTAAGAGTAATGTCTCCAAGCTTGCCGAAGCTCTGGAGCATGGGTTTCACCTATAGCAATAATGCAATTCTTGGCCAAATTCTTCATTTGCTTTGAGTCAGGTGTAGATCAGAAGCTCGTTATCTCTCATGCTGGCTGAGGCAGAGTCTAATTTTGGAAGTTCGAGAAAAGGCAGGCAGGTTTGTTCCTGTTTTTAGAGCTATATCTGTTTCTGCTGAAGCGCAGGACTGTTGATTTTCAGGTGTCCTATATTTAGAGAGCATATTTATTGCTGTTCATGTGATTCCAGTTTGTATCCACTGTGTCTGAACAAACAGTGCGGATGAGGAGAGCATCCACTTATAGTGGGGTTTTAAAAGCCACAAAACAGGCTTGTTGCACTTTAGATAATGAATGTAAGTGATGGAATGAAGCTAAGTTTAGACAAGAGATCTGAAAAAACAAAAACAAACACAACATGAGGGTAAATAAATAAACATTCTATAATAAAATTTAGACAATTTTACCTGACTGTGGGGAAAAAACAGTATCTATCTGGTATAGTCGATTGTTTATTTGCTTTGTATAAATATAGCTTCGATCAGGCGAGTTTGTCGTCATTTTGCTTGGCTGTTAATAGAGAAGAAGCTGACGTCAGAGAGACTAGCTGACGTTGGCAATTGGTACGACACCAGATTCGACAGTTTATGGCTATTAATAGCATCGAAGCCCTAGTTATTTTTCTCGTTCTTATAAATATTTTGAGTTTAATGCGTCGCTCACCACAAGCAGCTTTTCAGGACCGTGGATAGCGACGCACATGTCCAGGCAAAGAAAGGGCATCCCAACAACAACAACAATGATAATTACACTAATGATGATGATGATGATGATGATAATAATAATAATAATAATAATAATAATAAAGTTTAGAATATCTTCCACATTTCAAATTACACCCAAACATGCACTTGCGTAATGTTTTTTTTTTTTTTTTTTAAGAAAGTAAGAACCTACAGAATACTTAGACATCAAATAGGCTTATATTTACAGTCTTTTCTGAAAGCAACAGAACAGAAAGGCCAATTAGACTAATTGTTTTCAATACTTAATATGCACATCCAGTTGTGTTAAACAATCTATGATGTGATATATTTTGTTTAAACCCAACCATTTTTTAACTGATAAAAATGATAGGAGCATGTGTCTGAGAGGTGTTTTTATTGCCCAGGTGTGATCTGGTAAATTGATTTCTTAAACAACAAACACCTCTGAATGTCTACTCTAGTTTTTACCTGTAAAGACTGCATTTGTTGTTAAAAAGAATAAACCAACATGAAGACCATAGATCTGTCTAAGTTTTTAACTATTTTAACAACTTTGAAACTAAGAAAAGAATGGAATCAATCAGCGCCATTGCAAAAATACATCAAACAGGTTGGCCAATGAAAACAACAACAGTTGAGGACACAAATATTGTGAGACATATAAGGAAAAAACTCAATAATCAGTGAGCATGAACAACGTCTACTGGGAAGTGGTGAAGGCATCACAAAGGCATCATGTGAAGAAGAGTTTAAGAGAAAACATATAAAGGACCTACCTTAAGATGCAAACCAATAATTAGTTGTAAGGCCAGAGATGGATTTACAAAGAAATATGGTCCTATATGGTCTCCTTTGGATTTATGTGATATCTCTGTATAGTTTTATTTAATTTAACTATGAAGATGGGTTGGATTGCATCGGTACAAGTAATTTGATAGCTTATGACTGTAATTGCTTGAATAGTTTATGAACTAAAATAGCCACAAACAGTTTTGTACCAAAGTCTTGGTAACCTCCTTTATGTCAACTAAAATATCATCTGTTATACATCTGCACTGTCAACCTTAGAACACAACTATTGAAGTGATTCATTTATGGTCTAATTATTGCTATCGCCCAAATGAGGATGGGTTCCTAGGAGGGTTTCCTTGCCACCATTGCCTCCAGCTGGCTTATTAGAGGTAAAAAAAATTTTTTTAATTCCTATCCATGGTGGAGGTAATGTCATGGCTTTGGCTTGCCTGGCTACTTCTGGAACTTGCTCACAAATTTTTATTGATGATGCAACTCATGACGGTAGAAACCAAATAAAAATTCAAAAGTCTACATTTTATTTTCCAGCTTACATAGAAATGTATAAAGTCTAAACTTCATCATGAAACAAGACAATGACCCAAAACAAACTGTTAACACAAGCAAGGATACCATCAAGGAAAAAAGGTGGAAGGTTTTACACTGGCCAAATCAATAACTAGATCTTGTTGAGAATCCTAAAGTGCAGATTGAAGGGAGACCCAAAACAACCAACAAGTGAAATAATTTGCAAGACTGAAAAAGCACTACAAAAGATGAATGCATCAGTTTGATGTTTTCAGTGGCTCACTTGCTTGATGCCAGGGATCCTAAACCAAATAATTACTGTCATTTATTCTAAGACTATCTGATCCAATACTGTTCCAGTGCTCTTTCATAAAAGGTACAATGTTCTAAGTTAGCACATCTCAAGCTAAATATCTGGAAATGAAAACTGAAATATCAGTCATATCTCACTTTATGTATAAATAAAAGAATCTGTCCATTTTTAATGGGATGGTATATACTGTATTTCTCGGATTAAAATACATTAAGACATTTTAAAATAAGTGAACCCTTTTCTCCTTCATTTAACTGTTTTTTTCTTTAGTTGGTTAACTGGTTGATAGATTGACCAACTTAAGAATATACTGTACTCAAAGCAGCTCTGTCTCTAATATACTGTTTCTGTGCAATGGGTGTAGCAGAGATCACACCTCACAGATTTACTGAGCTGTTTCAGCTGACTGGGTCTGTTTGACCTAAAAAAAAATCAATTTATAGGCAGTACTGTACTAGACAGTATTGTGGTTTAGGGCATGGTTTCCTGATGTGGCTAACTGAAGTGGTTTAAAATACACAAGATGACCCATTTGATGAGATATACAGGTATATTTATATTTTAAGATATATTTAGGCTATAAGCTCTTTACGTTGAAGTTGGTTTGCAGGGTGGTATATGAGTAATGTGGCCAGTCTAGCTGGTGTGACAATTTGTACTGCAGCAAATTTAAAATGACCCCATCAGCAGACAAAAACAACTGGTGAATATCTTTATTGCTAAATAAATATGACACTATAAGCTACCTAAAACTCCTGAAACTTTTTACAGTCCCCATCATGTCCAATTTCAATATATTTCACTATATAGTTTTGTGATTAAATGATCAGAAGTAATGTTCTTCACTCAAATTCTTCCAAAGGAAATCAGAAATCCAGAAAAAAAAACAAATATGCCCAAGCAAAACCATAAATATTGCCAGATTTTGTTAAAAACTAAAATCAAAGAAGCATACTGTACTTGTCTTTCCTACAGTACATATTAAAAATGGGATCTTTTACAAAATCATACACACTTCCATATATTTCAGAATGCAACAGGTTGCATCCATTCAAACAGATCCATTATAACACATGCTTTGAACAATGTCGTAAGAGGTGTGTACAGCCAATGATAAGATTCATTTCAATTTGATCATATAACTCTTTTTTTCCCCTGGAGACAGCATAAAGAGAGAGCCGCAGCCTCTTCGTGCTTAACCTCAATGCATGAAAATGCGGCCCTGTTCAGCACAATGATCACCATCAGCACCTGTGCTCCCTCTTAAAGCAGCACTATGACTGATGAAAGGATTCATCAGGTATGACTGGGTCAGAATGCCAGAAGGCACCAGATCAGGTTGGATACACCTACACCAGTCCCATTAACCCCTCATGGCCTTGGCTTGCTGCACAATAGAACAGGTGAAGCAGCTGTGGCAATGGCAGCACGTGGAAGAGCTGTAGAAATGGACACTGCTTTCAGGGCTAGTCCATGGCGCCTTTGAAGAGTGATGCATATGCATGGAGCAGCAAGATTTAATGAGCTGAATAGCGGGCAGGAGATGGCCTCTGTACTCCTTGTTAATTTCTAACAATGCATCCACCCACACGAACACAGACAGCATCCCCACCCCAACCCCCAACCATAACTGCAGCAAAGAGAATCGTCACTGGTCTGAGAGTCACATGAGCTCAGTGGAAAGCATTGCGGAGAGGATAGGGTGTTATAAGTGTGAGGGTGAAGGTGTAAGATTCAATTCCATTTTCTGTTGTTCAGAGACCCAGGAGAATTAGGGAGGACTCTGGAGCCTTGCCAAGATGTTCAGCTTGTCATTTACATCTCCCAGTGCAATATTGAGGATTTCAATTAAAATAAGAAATCCCTCTACAGGAGATCTGCACTCGTACTGGTGTGAAATGACAAGCTCAGTCTGCTTCTGATTGATGTCAAACATCTCACTGCCTCCCACAGAAATAAATTTGTACACACATGCGCCCGCACACACACACACACGCGCGCACACACGCACACAGGTCAGACAGGGACAGAGGGAGTTTGAAGAACTGACGGCAAAACAACAACAAAAAAGGAAGAGTGAGACATTGAGAGAGGTGGAGACAGTGTAAGATGACAGTACAGAGTGTCTCCTGACTGCAGTTTGATTCATTTTGTTCGAACAAGCCCACACAGACAAGCATCAAAAAAATAAGATGGATACTTCCGCCTTAATCCAAACCAGGAACTCAGATACAGTGTGCGAGTTTTAACTAAGTGGACGATCAGAAAGTCTACTGGACAGAGTTATTGCCGCTGAGAGCATGGCTTTCTGATTGCAACCTCTCTATCATCATTTAAACAAGCTGAGAGAGCGAGACCACTCAGCTCCATAGTAAATAAAAGACAACAGCAGGTATAAATAGAATAGCAGAGATTGCTAGATGAAATTGAATTTGTTCAGTGTAAAAGGCCCTTGATTCACAGTCCTGATTTGAGTCCGTTCTTGAATTGACTCCCGCTAGTGTCGCAACCAGAGAAAGACTCTCGAATCTCAGTTTCTCAGAAGGAAGGGACTGTTATTTCAGTGTAGTTTTTGCATCTAAAATGCTCAGATATTTGTCTTACTCTTTGCCTTTCTCTCTCACTCTCTCACTTACTCATCTTCTCGGTCGCAGCAGCATATCAGTTTGCGCAAATGGTGCTCATTTGCTCATTAAGCATGCTAGGGTTGAGACTGGTGTGGAATAACAAGGAATAGACAACAAATGTAGCACAGAGATGCGGAGCACAGGTCTTACACTGCATCTGCTGAATTAGTATGTGTGTGAGAGAAAACAAGCTGTCGATATGCACACATGGGCACACAAATGCTCAATCCTCTTTTATTTTCCTCACAATGGCCACCGTGCTTAGGTTGCAGAGGAAAGAAAAATCCTGGTAAATCATGTTGGACAAGAAACATATATATATATATATATATATATATATATATATATATATATGACAGTAAAACCCAATTCAATGATGAATTTTCAGAATTTTTTTAAAAAATTAAGTCAAAATATGCATAAAGTATAAACTAAAAAAGTTCTTTCTCTATGCAGTCTGTTTTCAGCACTGCAGTGGACAGGCGTCAGATCAATAGATCCCTTCATCCACTCCCTCTGCCAGTGCCAGGAGTAGAACTATATATCTGTACCAGCACACAGTGACAAGGCACAGTGAAATGACATACAGACCTACCAATTTTCCACTTCCTCTCTCCCATGCCTGTCATCTCTACCAAGCCACTATCACATTAATTGATTTCTCTGTGACAGGAGGTTGTACTTTCTCCACATGTTGTCTGTATAAATCTACCAGGGGCTTACTTTGGTCACATTGAATTTTAAATCAGCCTGAATACATCCAAGCCACAGGAACACCCTGTATCTCTCTCTCTCTTTTTCTCTCTCTCTATCTGTTTACCCCCTTGCTCGCTCAACCCCCCCCCCACACACACACACTTTTCACCCTGCAGTGCTGTTCTAGTAATGCCTTCCTAATTACCACATCAAACTTGTCTCTGTGCAATGAGCATCTCTTTCTGCTTTCTGTTACCCAAACGCAGATTGATGCGAGACTCTCAGAGCTGTGCGCAATTTGTGAATGCTGCCTTTATTGCTTTGATCATCACAATCAGCGCTTTGACTCACCCCACAGCCACAGACAGCTGTTGGTTCATCGTCAGCTAATGCAGTGTATTAATGTAGCCAAAGCAGACGGGATATTGATAATGAGTGCCGGCTATATAACCACGATCGCTGCAAATCTACCGCCCAGCAGACTCTGCAGGTGGGAAATGACTGGGCTTCTCTCTGTTTAAATACCTGTTTTACTCTGCATTCTTTTTAATGTCAAATTTATAAAGCGATAAATCATACATTGCATAAACTTTAAATGGCCATTTATAATTTCTGTTTTCTATTGAAAACATCAACAGTAGCTATTTTCTGTAAAAAAAAAAAAAAAAAACTATTAAGGATGAAAACATATGATACAGCATATGACACAGAGTACATGGCACATATTTTCATTACCTATTCAAGGCATCTATAGAGCAAAGCTTATAACAATTCCAGGACATAGAGCAATTCATGGCAAAGCAAATGATACTGAAACCTGTAGATGATATTTAATGTCATGCTTTTGATCGACGTACAGTATAAACCCATTTCTTTTGGGAAAAAGGGATCATCTATAAATCTTGTATGAAGACTTTAAAGGATGCACTTAGATAAGAGGTCTGTATACAAATAAACATATAATTACTTTGCTCCAAGTAGCTGCCATTTCTAGGGGGACGCTTGACCACAAATGATCACTCATTTTATCGACTGTATCACAATGTTTAACCAATGGCATGTATTATGCTATTTAATAATTCAAAATTCTTGAAAAGCCTAGAGCGAACCGACATTGTTGGAAGCCTCGGAAAGGAATGAGGCTCTTTTATTTTGCAAGGTTAATATTTAGTCCAGGTTTCATTTCTATGAAAAAGACATTCCCCTCAATTTCAAGCTATTTGGGTGTCATTTGTACAGGAAAAGCATGTCTAGATGATAAGGTCTGTGATTTTACCTCAGGTATTTTTACATTTTGAGAACTGTATGGTGCGGCAGCTTCGCTGTGGTGGATCAATGTGAGCAGTGGCAATAATGGAACACTAAGCTCTGCTTTATCACACACTGTACTGTATGTGCAAAGCTTTTATTTAATAAATGAGTTTTTTCATTTGATGCAATGCCATGAGTAATGCTGTGTACTTCGGGAGTAGAGTGCACACGAGAGCACAATGATAATACAATCATTTAATTGTCCTTATAAGACCTTGTGCATTTCTTTATATTACAGGTTGTTCTGGAATACAAGATGAATTCTGGAATGAAGATGTGCTGGCTGTGTTAACGAGAAAGGAAGACAGGGAGGCACTATGGGTGATGGAGGAGCTCTGCGGACAGAGGGAAATGCCCTGCTCAAGGCCGTGTTCCAAGGCAAGCTCCGCCTTGCCCGTTTGCTACTGGAGGGAGGTGCATACATCAATGAAGGCAATGAGCGAGGGGAGACACCTATCATGGCTGCCTGCATGGCAGGATATGATGACGTGCAGATGCGACAGAAAATGGTACGCTACCTTTTAGAGAAAGGCGCTGACCTAAACATCCCTGATAAATCAGGCCGGACTGCCTTGATGCACGCATGCGCTGAGCGGGCTGGTAAAGATGTTGTGTCGCTACTTCTGGAGAATGGCGCAGACCCAAGTCTCAAAGACTACTCTGGGTCCTCAGCTCTAATGCATGCCATCAACAAAGGAGACCGTGAAACCCTGCAGATACTTCTAGACGCCTGTAAGGCCAAAGGCAAAGAGGTGATCATTATAACCACAGATACATCACCATCAGGTACTAAGAAGACCAAGCAGTACCTGAACTCTCCACCTTCACCCGGTGTGGTGGACAAACTCTCACCGGCATGCATGTCTCCATCAGAGGTGGAGATTCGAACCTCAAACTCACCTGCTGGAGAAGAGGAGGAAGGGATCTTCAGCTTTGCTCTTACTTCCGCCCTCCCCTTGCCCTCAAACAGGCCCCCGGGTGAGAGGAGACCACCACCACGTAAGCTCCTCAAAAGACTGAATTCAGAGCCCTGGGGCCTAGTGGCACCAAGCATACTGGCTGAGAGAGGTGAGATGTTGGAGGGCAGCCTAGCAGAGGAGGACAAGGTGGTGTCAGAGATGAACGGCATGTCGATCTCTGGTCCAGGTAGACCACTGCTCTCACGCAGACACAGCATTGAAACTCATGACCCGTGCTCACCAAAGCTGATTGACCGCTCCTGCTCCGAAGATTGTGCAGCCCTCTGTGGTTCCTCTTGGGCTGACAAGGTGCAGCAGCATCAATCACTGTACCGCAGAAACACAGCACCTGAGTCACAAGAGAATGCGGGTCTCAATCGTGCTCTGGCTCACCCCAAACTTACACGCATGGAACACTATGAGTCTGATACACACCTGTGTCCTGAATCCATTCCCGGTTCTCCAGATTCTGGTCGTGTGTCTGTAGAACGGCGCAAGTACAATGCCTCACCACTATCATTAGTTGCCAGTTCCTCACGGGAGTCCCTAGAAAGCATCCCAAACTCGGTGTCCCCCATCACTATGAGGAGGAGACCACCTGGCCTTCTGGAGCGGAGAGGCTCTGGCACACTTCTACTGGACCACATCTCACACACTCGGCCTGGATTTCTTCCCCCGCTCAATGTCAACCCCCAGCGGCCCATTCCGGACATCCGGACCAATGGCAAGGCCTCTTCACCCGTGCACTCTGGAAACAAGATCCTGCTGCCCGTAGCACCCACATCACCAAAGCGTGTTCTGGATTTCAAGATGAAGAAGAAGTTGATGAGGCGGCATTCCATGCAGACAGAACAGATGAAGCAGCTCTCCACCTTTCAGGAGCTAATAGCAGAGAAGGTCATGGAGGTCAACGGAGACTAAGAGTTATGGGAGGATGTCTCTCTTTGTCTCACTCTCATTCTGTCACACACATTCATTCACTCAAACACACACACACACACACACACACACACACACACACACACACACACACCACAGGATAATGAAACACATCGTAATCTAAAATGCATAAACCATATTCTTACAGTTGTTGACACGAAATGATAGTGAAAAGCCACCAGTTATGCCAGCTGATGGTTAATGACTTTTTATTGCTTTTACTGACAGTTATGTTTGGATATGTTAGCAAATTTGGCCAAGCTGTTCCTAATCTTTTTATTTATTTTTTATTTATTATATTACTGCTATTTAAAATGTTCATTTTCACACTTGAACTTGTTTCATTAGATTTTGTTAAAATGTCAGTAAGGTTAAAGTTGCTGGCAAAGTGACACAATGTCTTTTAAAAGCATATCAAAGAGATATTTAAAAATGATCAGTTTCTACTGATCGCAAACCAAATGCCAGAATTCTTTTTTTCCCTCTCTGAAATCATAACAACTGCTGAAAAAGCTTTCATTTACTGCACACTAATCTCTGTTATTCGAAATGCCTTTAGTTATAGCTAATCACAGTTTGGATTTTGACCACCGTTGAAATCTAAACAGTTTTCATGGCTGAAAAAAAAAAAAAAAAAAAAGTACAACACTGAAACTGCGTGTGATGGGCACTATTTTATTAAAGTTTTTTTTTTTTAAGTGCAATTAGGTATCCCAAAGAAATTGTTAAATACCAGCTCACACTCATATTACTAAAATGGGCAAGACATAGACAAACTCATTACGAATAGCAACGGATGTTGTGTCATGTGTGCACAAGAGGCAGAGCGCACATGTAGATATTGTACAGATTTCACAGGCAGTAAAAACAACCATTAGCATTTTAAGTATTTCTGTGTGCAATATTTTGTGCTGCAAGATCTCTGGTTTCATATCATTGTGGTGAACATTGGGTAATCAGTCACATTTGCAGCACGAAGAGTAATTTGCACTTCTGCAGAAAAAAAAATCTAGTGGACACGACAAACTATGTTAACCCTTACGAAAAAAGAATATACACACATTTGAAATTAAATTATTTTCAGTGTAGTGTTTGTCAGTGTAGAGAGATATATCTATATATATCTATATATATATATATATATATATATATATATATATATATATAAATATA
>JAQQZT010000033.1:13393214-13422114 GCA_030068275.1 Clarias platycephalus | reverse complement strand
ACACACACACACACACACACACACACACACACACACACACACACACACACACACACACACACACACACACAGAGCACTGGGCGCTCTGCCAGTCAACACAGTCCTTGTACGCCTCCAGCAGCTCTCACATGGCAGGAAAACGGAGGTGTTAAGATGGAGGTATGGTAAGCGACAAGATCAGACACACAAACACACACACACACACTCCATATACACGCTCTCGTATACACGTCCACTTGTATACACACCTCCTCATCAGACCAGACCTTGAGGAGTACATGTATCTTCTACAGATGAAAAAATAAACACTTGAAATCTGCAGTGTGTAAAGTGTGTGTAAGATGCGGGAATGTCAAACAGAACCACCAACAAACCTTACACACACACACTTATCTATGCATGAATTTCTCCAGATCTTCAGCAAATAAGAGTTGGAAAGTAAAGTCACGATCACTAGGCAAGGCAATTAAATATGTGCAGTGTGTGTGTAGTGTGTATGTGTGTGTGTGTGGTGAGGAGAAAGGAAAGAAGTAAAACTACAGACTGATTAAGCTTTAAAAGTCAGACTGCGAGAGCCTGAATTACATTAGTGCTGGAGACACACACACAAAGAAACATCCACACGGAAGCCTAAGTCATGCCAGTGTGTGTAGATCCTTTGTTAGCCCTGTCCTACCCCCTCCCCTTGCATGCGCGCATGCACACACGCGCACACACGCTTACTTTTGCGCTCCTCCACGCCATCTCTCTTCCCACTCTTTAACACACACACTCACTTTTTTACTCCTACACACATACATTTATACAAAAAACACCCTCAAGTAGAGTCTTTTTTTTTTTTTTTACTGCCAGCAGAGTGGCACAAATCCAGTGACTGTTCCTCAGTCGGCGGCACACATGTGTAGCAATACCTCTTGCCACCCCTCCCCCAATCCTCTCCGCATCTGGCTGCCAATCAATCTGCTTGCTGTACTGGGCAGTTTGGGCTCAACGAACCCAACCCCCATCTTTCTTTTTCTACAGAGACTCGACACACACACACACACACACACACACACACACACACACACACACACACACACCTCCCCCAATCATGTTTCCAAATAATCTGTTAGCATTCTGATCAAAGTGTTGTTGCCTCTGTCCTACTCGTTTATGCGCAGGACACAACAGGAATGTGGTTTATGGATCTAATATTAGCGTATGATTCAGACATATTGAAGACTCAATCACGCAAGATAAAAGTTTATTATATTTAGCATGTTTTTTATGTTTAGTATTTCAATCATGATCATTCTTTTTAAAAGGGATGAAGAACAGAACGAAGAGACCATTTCAACTACTGAGGGGCAAATGTGGAATATATCAATGACACACTAAGTTTATTCACTTCCTTGTCATAGTTACTGATATCTAAACAGCAACTGACAGTGTACTGCCTCGGGGCAGGACGAGTTGGCTCTCGGTGCACAGGGGCCGTAAACCGGACAATGTGTTATTGTAATGCGGACAGATCTGCCGAGATCCCACAATGCACCGGGAGTACACTCTGTCCCCAAAGCCCAACAAACTTTCGAGTGAGAAAGGAAAGAATGATTCAAGGAAATGAAAGGAGGAATAAGAGAAAGGAGAGACTGAGAGAGAAGGAAAGGAAGCATTAGATGGACAGAAACAGCTTTGTAGGCAGCTGACCATGACACCTATATGAACACCCCATTCCAAAGGCATGACATTACTATGGTTGTTCTAGACACTTGTGTGCTTCCAGCTTTGTAGTAAAAGTCTGGCGAAAGCCTACAGGGGTGTGATTTCAGAGACAGAAAAAGGCGGACACGTATGCGGTCAGAAGTTGACGCGCACAACCAGTCAAAAGTTTGGACACACCTTTTTAATTCCATGGTCTTTCCTGATTTTTACTTCGTTTTACATCGTAAAAGAATGCTGAAGGCATCCAAAATAATAAAATCTCATTTAAAGAGTTGATATCGAGATGCTCTGTAAAGCGTTCATAACAGCCCTAATCTGAGGCGGTTTGCGCAGCAGTAAATTTCCTGGGATGGTCTGCATGAGACATTTTCATCATGGTGTTTGATGGGTTTTGCAAATGCACTTGACAATACTGTCTTACAACCTGTGTGTCTTAAAATAACAACTGACTGTTGTTGTTGCTGATGATGATGCTGCTAATTACCTAATGCCGTATGTGTTATTTCATAAATCCACTATTGTTCTAAAATGTAGAAAATAAATACAAACTTGTGTCCAGACTTTTGACTGGTACTGTATGCTCATTACAAACATAAATGTCAGGGCAATATTGGACTTTCAATGATTTCTTATATAAAATATACAAAACCTTTTATTTTTTAACTTTTAAACTTTATTTAGTTTAAATAACTTACATACACAGGGTCAAAAATATACATACACCCACTCATATTATATAAGTGGTGCAAAAAAGTCGCAAAATGTCTTAAATTGCAAGTTCAAGGCCTCTCAAGCATCCTGTATGCGACAGTTCTCTGTGAAAACATAAAGGATTTTACAGTACTCATTGGATTGGCCAACCCATTCTACAATGTCCAAGGAGCTTGTCCAGCCTTTTTTACTGCAGAAAAAAGGCTGGTAGATTTACACAAGTCAGGTATGTACCTTAAAGCCATTTCTAAACAAGTGCAGATTCCAAGATCAGTTCAAACAACCATACAGTTTGCCAGTACAGTTCTTGGCTGGTGTAGCCACTTCACCATGGAAAAAAACAAACCATCACCCTGAGTTAAAAGGAAACAGGTCCAGATGGTCAGGAACAACCCAGGAACAACCAAGGCACAGGCCTATCATGACCTGGAAGCTGCTGGAACACCAGTATCGGTGACATGACAAAAAAAAAAACAAAGCTTTCTGAAGGAAAGATTTGACCAGATGTATGTTGAGTGCTGGTGATGCATTTACCCCAAGAACACTGTATCCAAGCTGGTGGTAGGATCATGCCTTTATTTCTGCCAATAAAACTGTTAGATTGATGAAATGTTGAAGAAATGGTGGAATGTTCAGAACTCTTTACCATACCATCAAATCACTAGGATCAGTGGTTCCCAACCCTGGTTCTTGAGGACCCCGTGCTCTACACATTTTACTTTTTTCTTTGCTCCCTGCACACCTGATTAACCAATTGGCTAATTACCATCCTTTTGGGTTTGGTCAGTGTTGGGAACCACTAAGCTAGATGAATCAATCTTGTAGAAAATATTTGGAACAATGTTCCAAATATATATCAAAACAGGAAGTGAAGTGAAGCAGGAATAAGACACACATACATCTGCATGTGAATTATATCTTATACTGAACATGGGTCCCTCAACTATGACACACTCCACTGCACTGGTCAAATTTGCCCTGCTGCTCAAACACAGGTTTCCCTGCCCAGCTCTGTCCTGCCCTGTCCTGCCCTACCCTGCCCCTGGGTTGCCCAAAGCCCCAAGGATTCAATTAACTCTGCTCTCACTGGAATACCCAGATTCCTGTCTTTGCCCTTCATAGGCGAGATACAATACTGACACTTTATTTTCCTCAGAGATCGCTGAGACGCTTCACAGGCTTGGGTGGCCCACAAAAAAAGAGCAAAAAATAATGACTTTATAACAAACCATGATCAAGGCAATTTATACAAATTTCATTTCATCATCATAACTAAGGCTTTTTTCACCATAAACGATATGTATATACAGTACTCAACTTCTACATAAAAATGCATTATAACTGAATGAACAGATTCTGATTCAATGCACACTCAAGCAAGTTAACTAACTTTACTTAAAGTAGTCGAAACACCTGGGACTGGTAACGATTGATATGGAAAATAAGGGTCAGTTAAACTTGCTGACCTTGAGCTTGATATTTACCCAGTACATAGATGTAAAAAAAAGAAAAACACAAACGAACAAATTAATCCGTAAGACTTGCTTTGTTTTTCACTCAACAACAACAACAACAACAAAAAAAGCACAGAAATCCTAGAAAAATGCAGCAAACAATAAATGACCTTGATTCAGACACATTCATTGTGTTTAAGGGGACTACTCTCTCTCTCTCTCTTGCACACACACAAACACACACACACACTCAATGACTGACTGCGATTAGCTTTGTCCCACAGTGCTACTTTAAGCAGAGCTATTACATAAAACAGCATCTCATGACATGGCTGAAGAAAGACAAAACACTGCACATGTACAGGAGGGAACAGCGAGTCACAGTTAAACACTAAGCACTTCCACAGAGACCCCAGAGGAGTCACTAGTATTCCCACAGTTCGGTTTGTTTAGGTCACGCAAAAAGCACGGTAAGACTCCGACACCTGCCGATGCGCTCCAAACATTCCGTACATTCATTAACCTTTAACTCAGAAGCGATAATTCACTGCATGGCTGCCTTTTAAGAACTCCACAATATTGGCAGATGAATAAAATGAATAATGATGAAGGGAACATTGGATTTCAGTACAGTGTCTTCCTGCTAGAAAGAAATAGCTACTATTTCAAGTCTCGGTCTGCTCCAGCTGACCGTTTTTGGATGCATCCAATCCAAATGATCTGCAGACAAATCTAATAGCACGAGATGTAATGGCAGAGTGGGGAGGTCAGGACAGTGGAGCATGTGTAACCTAATCACATGATAGAAGCACGAATGGAG
Source organism: Clarias platycephalus (assembly GCA_030068275.1). NCBI lineage: Eukaryota > Metazoa > Chordata > Actinopteri > Siluriformes > Clariidae > Clarias > Clarias platycephalus. Next base: position 13,417,422 of record JAQQZT010000033.1, on the reverse strand, counting down.
ATCAGAAAAGAGACCAGATACCAAACTGGACTGGATGCGATCATCAAACACACTCAGTGAGCCACCAAAGCGAAGTGAAGATCTGGCACGAGTGCCGGAGCCTCCAACTGACAGCACTTCATCCTTATCGCCATTCAGCAACCCACACACACACACACACACACACACACACACACACCATACTGACAGCCAAGAGAATGGGCACGCTGCTAATTTGTGTAGAGTAGACTCCAAAGCCTGTCTTCTACAAGCTGGAGCAGCAGATCTGCTTCTTTTCTCTCCATCACTGCCGTCTATAGCAGAGGCTTCTTCCCTGAAGAGAAGCTTACCTGGATTGGAGGGAGGGGGGGAGGGTCAACACACACACTCCACACAAGCACAAAATACACTTCTCTAAGAGGAATGAAAGACTCAGGAAGTCACCTGTGGGACAGATTACAGAAACCGAGTAGCCATGTAAATCAGGACAACAGCATTTGACTATAACAAGAGCGAGATCTGCTTGTCACGATGCCTGTGTGTGTGCGCATGTGTGTGTGTGTGTGTGTGTGTCTCTCTCTCTCTCAATATTACAACACTTAAGCACAGGTCTTCATCAAACAAGGCAACAACTCCGGGCTCTGGGGGGTTGCCATGGCAACCAGTACATCTATTTTTAGACAGTACCACTAATCAATTTAATTTCTGCAGTAGCCCAAGGCAAACAAGAGGGACAGAGGACTGGCCTTGGACAAAGAGAGACAAAGAGAGATGAACAAAGTCAGCGCCAGGACAGGGTTAAGCCGAATGCAGAGAGTTCCTTGAAACGAAGCCGAGCTTTGTGAGGAAATGCCAAAAAATGCAAACGCCCCATAAGCCATGAAGTCTAAGCCCTCTGCCCACCCTACCCCCCTCGCACACCCACACAAACAATGTTTAAAACAGAACCACTCAGTATGTATGTGTATAGGTGCTCAAACATGCATGATCATCCCAGCTCAAGACTCAACACAAACTCAGGTTCCAAAGTCACCCAAAATGACTGATAAATCTCTTACAAAGGAATGAACACGTTTAAGGAACTGAGCGAGTTCATATGTTGGAGCCTCGAGAAGTCGTGGTATTCAGGGGTGTAGTTGTGGCCACTGTGCTTGAAAATTGGCCTCCTGTTTTTGATTAAGTGTGCAAGAGAGTGAGAGGGATTAGGACAGATCCCAAACTGTGGAGGTTGCGGGAGTGAGGAGAGTCATATGATTATCTGTAAGTTTACACTAAAAGAAGACTCTGTGTACGTGTGTGTGTGTGTTCTTGGCCACACGCACATTGGAGGTGGAACAGCGGTATGTGTTCTGTATAAGTAATGATTAAATGTGGCAAATTCCAATGACATGAGACACACTGTCTTTAAAAACTAAAGCAGGAGGACAGTAAGTAAGAGAAAGTAAAATAGAGAGTGAGGGAGACTATATATATGAGAAAGAGAGAGAGAGAGAGAGAGAGATTCCTTCTATGATGTAACTTCTATTTTTTTTTTCCTCTCCTTAAGACCCACCATTCAGTAGTCTGACTGTAGCGATAGCCCCAGGCACTATCAAAATATAGGCAGTCCAGTTCAGTCCGGTTTCTAACCTCAGAACAGGGAATTATCCTTCAGCATAGCCATTAGTGGCTAGTACTCCATACAAACACGTCTGAAAACCATACATACAGTACATGCATACACGGGTCTCATTAAACCAGAGCTTCAGGAGGTATGAGGCAGAAATCTAGAAATGGCACATCTCATGTATGCATGCATATAACAGCCTGTATATCAGTTTAACTAAAAGTATGAACATTTAAAATGAATGATTAGGAAAAAAAAATTAAAGTCAAAAATTTAACAGGCATCAGATCTTACACACGTACTGATGCCTGACTGTGGTATACGCTGAGCTATAGATTTGGTAATAATCTTTCTGAGCCCAAGTTTTAAAAAAGTTTCTGACATTAGGAACATTTTATTTTGCTTAGATTAAATGACGAACTGGAGGATTGTCACCAAAAGTGTGTCGTTTGAGTCATGTGTAATACACAACATTATGTGTATGTACGTGCAGTATGTGTGGTTACTAAACACCAGTTTGTTAGATACTAAATGCTGAAGATGTGTGGAGAAAGGTGTGTTTTTTTTTTAAATTTATAAATCAGGTATGTACACAGGGAACAGTAACACAATCCTTGAATACAGAGCACTCATGGGAAATAATCGCATGAGGAAAAAATAAAGAATTGGTATAAATTCAAGTAAGCCACAATTAAATAGACCATGTGACATTTAAGCATCTTTAAAAAGAGTCAGTCGGAAAGACTGAATCACTTATTATTCTTACCAACATACGGCAAGTATCAGTGTTTCAAGGCAACGTTGCCATTCCAGATAAACACTTTTTAGAAATAAAAGTGCCATCCAAACTGTAGTCCTCTACTTAGAACTAACGTTATACAAGACATGGTGGATCTTGTGTACTTTTAGTACACATCTGTACACATTAAAGCAATTTGACAGTACATACGTGGACCTTAAGAAGCAACTTCCAAGCTTCATTCTAAAAGATTTGTAAAAAGTTCACCACATGCACGGACATACCACATGCAAGATCCTTACTCATAGAAAGGGTAAAAAAAATTAATAATACAGTTTAGTACAGTCCATTCCGAGAGTACATGGTGCAAGATTACAAATCATCAGAAGAAATACAAGCATGATGCACAAACCTACAGTTTGAAGTACTGTGTGGCACACGTGCAGCTGTACAGTTGATTCTGGGAATACATGAGGCAAGATAGCTATCAAAAGAGATACAACAAGCGTGATGCACTAAACTATAGTTTGAAGTAATGGCACATGTGCAGCTGTAAAGTCTTTCATTTATTTTACCAGGGTTCTTTCGCCGAACTCGCAAAACAAGCCGGGAAGTAGGAAAGGACCCGGTCCGGATGATTTCGATAACCTCACACAAGTGCAGGGAAGAAATGTCAAATGAGAAATGTCAGAGTCATCTCTGTACCTCAATCTGTTAACTGAGGGGTGTGTGTGTGTGTGGGGGGGGGTGCTTGGTGCAAGTCTGTACAGTATTATTCAGCAATCTAGCAAGATGATGCATCTGTGGCTTTAGTATGATTCAGCTTGGGTCTGTCCACCCTAGTGACCTCTTGTTCTGTGACTATCACACACTCAGACGCTTTAAAACAACACACAAAGTAAAATCAAACTGAACTAAAGTGCCAAAGTGACCCGTGTGCCCTGGAGATGTGTTACAATTCGCGCTCGGCTGCTACTTTTCCCACTACATTGTGCGTTCTTGACACTCAGCAGCAGCAGCAGCACCATCACCGCCGCGCACTGATAAATAGGACATTACAAGGTAGCCATTTGCATGCTCTCGAAACAAGTTGAGGGCGAACACGTCTCGACTTACGCAAATGGCTGATGGCAGGATCTCTTGATTTTTTTTTTTTTTACCCCACAGCAGGAGGTCCGCCATCCATCCGCAACTCACAGCCACATCAAATCATCAACTTGTTTAAAATAAAATACTCAAAATTCATTATTAAATGCTATGTTTACAGTCTCGCTGCTGTAATCGCGCAGCAGGTTTTTTTTTTCTCTCCCCCTAATCTGGGCTTTTAACCCCGAGAGACACCGCTCTCTCTCTCTCACCAAGAAACAATAAAAGCTCATCGAGCACCAAAACGCGTTCAAGAAATTCTTTCCAAACCCCATGCATCATCTCGGTCTCTCTTTCTAACACACCGACCGTGTGTGTGTGTGTGTATGTGTGTTTACTTTACCGGGATCGTTAACACATCGATCTTTTAAGCTTAGCATATACAATAATCTCACTGTACGAATATGCAGCGCGAGCGTTGGCGTATGAATACACGCTATCATCACGGCTTGTTACTCGGCAGCGCGTGCCTTTGATTGTTGTGTGTGTGTGTGTGTGTGTGTGTGTGGTGGGGGGTGAGTTGTTGAGTGCGCGCGGGCCGCGACTACATCCTCGGTCTCACCTTGGTCGCCTTCACCCCGCAGGTTCCCTCTCGCTCCGGTCTGCTTTTGGGATGCTGAGACGCTGCCGTTACCTCTGGCGACTGATCCCGGCACCGGCGAGCAACACAAAGCCTGTGATTGGGCCCCGGCGCGCGCTCGCTCCGCGCTCAGACGGCGTCATTGATTGGTCGGCGCCGGTGTCGATGACGTTCCTCTCGCGCTACGGTTTGTTGTCTGGTGGGGGCGGGGCCACGGTGACGGTCACGGAGAGATGTGAATGGGCTTGTTGTGGCTGGTGGACGGAGTGGATTAAAAGGTCGAGCAGTCGAGTGAAAGTTCCTACACTTCGTACTGTACTTATTCAGAGTGGGAGAAGATACAGCCAAAACACACACACACACTGCTGTTTTAAACAGTGCTTGAGTCAGGGAGCTGCTTAGAGTGTATATATTTAGCACAGTGAACAGGTGTGAATGGAGTCCTAGTACTCCTCCATAATCCACAACCCTGTGGTATAGTTTTATAAATTCATCAGCTTTATATAACTACCTCTCTCATCGCCTATGCCTCTTTATCCTGTATATTGGAGTCTATCCCAGGAGATTTAGAGCTACACCCTGGACCGGGTGCCAATTCAATCAGGGTGCACACTGTCGTTCAAACACACACCCACACACTACAGGCACATTTGGGAACGCCAATTAACCTAACCTCCATGTCTTTGGAAGGAAACCAGAGTGGCCGGAGGAAACCCATCAAGAACATGCAAACTCCATGCACACAGACCCCGAGGTGGGAATCGAACCCGGACCCCTGGAAGGTGACACTGCTAACTAACCACTAAGCCACCGTGCCACCCTATATAACAAGCTAATTAATAAATTACAAATTGAGCAACAAACCCATATAAGAGAAAAGGCAGTTTATTAGAACGAAAGAAAAAAGTGTGACGGAGTAGTACAAAATCCTGTCATTTAGGTTAAAGTAACAAAGTAACAGATCACAAACTGAGCAAAACTAAAATTAGAGGAAGGAAAAAAAAAAAAATCAGACAGAAAATATATACAGAGCATAAACAAGCAACACCACCAATACCCTGCCACTCTACTGTATGTTGAATCAAATGAAAAACAAAGTAGGCATAAAATCAAACACTTCTGGCTCTTAAAACTACTAAAAGCTTAAATGGTGCTATTCTCTCACGATAACATACACCTTTACACTGAGCCAGATTCAAGCTAGGGCCAGTCATACACCAGTCATATGTGTGTGTGTACGCGGTTTTGGAGTAGAGCTTTTGATAAGTAGTGGGTAAAACTCAATACTACTGGAGTAATGCTGAGATGGAGTGCTCTATTTAAGTGCACACAATTAATAATGCAGTAATTGCCAGACACAAGAAAGGGAATGGGGTGATGCACATAAACAGATAACACAGACAAACAGTATAGGGATAAATACAAATATAACAGATTACACTTTTGATACAGTATAATACTCATTTAAAAAAAAAAAAAAAAAAAAAAAAAACAGCTGGCTGATAGACAAATCATAGTGAATTTAGTGTTAAACAAAAGGTCCAGATATAAAAGTAAGCTAAGCCAGCTCTGTTTTTTTTTTAAAATAGACTGCATAGAAGCTTTAAGTGTTACCTTTCCCTCTGGAATATAAAATGGCCAAGAAGTAATGGAATACCAATATGCAAGTACTACATGGTTGTAAAGAGACAAAATACTGCTCAACAAAAAGGATCTATAATATACTATATGGATATAATCCCACCAACCCCCTGAAAGTTATAATGGCATACTGGCTGCAACTGGCACATTTCTTATAATAATGTCATCATACGATGTGGACATGAAACTCACTAGGCACTTCCAGTCAGTATTTATTTCCTGGCTTACTGTATGTTCAAATATATAATAAAGTGCACATGTTTAAATCGAGGGGTTTAATCAATTAAAGCTGAGCTCTGATTTTTTTGGAGTGTTTTGTGTATACAGTATACTACAAGGAACCTGACCTAGGGTTAGGGTTAGATATCACTGGTCCAGATATCACTTCTTGAAGAATTTCTTGTTAAGAAGGAAGATGAGAAGATTGACATTGACTTTGGCTTTATCAAACATCTTCATCACAGCGACTCCTTCATATTGGAGCTGCAGCAAGTCCTAAACACAGACACACACGTTGAACTTTGCATAAGTAACAGAGCAATTTCCTGATACAAAGAAAAACACCACCCACTAATTACAAAATGATTTACATGACATTATACGTTGGCCTGTTTTTAATACAATCCAGATGACCAGTGTTTAGATGAACAGCATTTGTGCATTTTTTGGTAATTACCTGATATTTCAAGGGAAATCGTTCCATGTCCACTCCCAAAAAACGAGCCTTAACCAGGAAGGTGCCTCCCTCCTCACTGGGTATGATGTCAAAGATCACATTCTTAAACCTGCACACACACACACACACACACACTTGAAACCGGACCAAAGCAAATATTCATGCATCTTAAGGGAAGCCCATCATCTGATATTGCTCTGATTTGTGATTTGGGTCACACTGATAAATGTTTTCAGCTCTCTGGAAGCTTATCCAAAAACAGACTTCTCTTCTGTTTCCGTTTATCCAGAAAGAGATTTTCTGTAACATACTTTTAACAGAAGCAAAACTCCTGGTGCGTAATGCCAGGATCCAAGTTTAAACAGGATTATAAAAAGAATGTAAACAAAAGTGTGTGAGTGTGTCTGGGTGGTGGGCCTTTTATATGTCCATACTGTGTGACAGGTAGGTCCTCTATCTCCAGGAGGACACCCTTCTCATGGAGCCGGGCAGCGGTATAGGTCAGAGTCAGCTGCTTGGTCTTCTTCCCTTTACTGTCTGCTGCCTTCTTCCCGTTTGTCTGACTAGGGGCCAGGAGAAACAACACAGAGCTCTCCGCATAAACACACCATGTTATACATACTTGAGTCTTTATGCACCAATGTGTGTGTGCGTGTGTGTTTCACCTGGCGATGAGGTTGCGCAAGCAGGTGGAGATGTACTGGCTGTAGTAGTCGATCTGTTCAGAGTGGAAGGAGCTTTTGCAGTTCAGGCTGTGCAGTGCGTGTTTGAGCTTCACCAGCTCAGCTTGCCGCCTCTGTCGGTGTAGACGCTGGTGACGGATATCCTATAACAGGTAATAACATGGAGTGTTACGCCAAAAATGCACATATACTTGTGAGAATTAGACATAGATCTAGTGATAGAAAAAAAAAAAAAAACTGGTTGAGCGGTCTTTTCGGCTGAAAACTTAATTATAAAACTCTTTCATTGTTCAGAAATATGATGTCAGAAAAAGTTTGCCAAGTGCAAGTCTCGCAGATAAAGCATAGAGAAATGTTCGATAAATTGTATAAATAATTTCTATTAAAAATATTTTAAAAATGTAATGCATGTGTCCAAGTGTTCATTTCTGCAGCACTACAGCTTGGTCCCTTGGTACCAGTTCACATTTATAGAAAAATGTTTGCCTACAATCCCAGTTGATTGCATACCTGAATCCCATTTCTGTAACTAAGTTGGATTAAAGTCAAGTTCTAACTACCATCGATGAAGATTTTAATTAAGAATAGAATGAAAACACCAAGTTTACACATTAATCCGTCATATGCTTCATAAGACAGCATGAACATGTGCACCTGTGTGTGTGTACCTTAGCAATGAGTTGAAGTATCTGAGTCTCAGAATCCGGTGGGGTAAGTACTCCTAGAGCCTCGAGTCTCCTCAGGCTGCGCAGGATCTTCCTCTTCTTTTCCTCCAGCGTCAGGTTGCTGTCAGCAATCAGAGACTTATTCCTTTTCATCTTCTCTGGGGTGCGGGCGTCTTGCTGCGCCCTGCGGTGCATCATCCAGTCGTGCTGCACCTCCTAAACACACACACACACACACACACACACACACACAAAAGGATGCACACAAGGTATAGTGTTTCGTCTTGGGTGTACTGAAAGTTAGAGTGGTGAAGGTAGAGCAGTGGTTGGATGTATGGCCTCTTATACCTGATCCCGAGAGATGGAGGATCGGAGAACCTCGCTCAGTGTATCCCCAGGTTGGGCTCTTATCACATCAATAATCAGCTGCTTAGTGCTGAAAAACAGGTAAAACTCAAATATCTGCACTAGCTGGAATAATTACAAACAAAATTTTTATCATTTTTTTGTGCTGGAAGGAAGAAAGCATCAGTGTTCTAGGAATAAAAATAAAATAAAATAAACACTTGTACCCTTAATATTAGATAACACGGCGATAATAATTGGATCTTTAAAGAGGAAAAAATTCTAGTATACAAGTCTAATATACTATAAGAAAAAAAAATGTATTCACATGCGACAGAGATTTAAGTCTTCCTTACTGGTATTAATTTGTTCTGGAATTTGGTGGAGCAAACCACAAATGACTGCCAACCAATTTGGTGTATTTGAGTCAATAGTCAGTTGTTAAGCTGCTTTAGCGAGTCAGAAAACACCTCTTGGTGTGTAACTCATGAGTTATGTGCGTTTGTTTTGTGCATTTTCTATGCAGCTAGATTGGGAAAGAGCAAGCTGATTAACGCTTCTTTTCATTTACAGTTCCGGGTCATTTTGGCAGATTTACGATCTGAACTGTTGGCATGTTACAACATGGGTGAGAGTAAAGCAATCAAGTTAGTTAAACAAACTTTGTATGTACTTCTATGATAGACTTTTATATCGTATGAGTTTATCGATCAATAAAACTATTAAGCTTTAATTTTCATTACAATTTTATAAACCAGAAGGGAAAATATAAATAGCGGAAAATGATATTCTTTGAGTCAAACAGTATGTTAAGTACACCCATTTCATCATTGTTATGTAGTAAGGGTGCAACCTCACTGTTCATACATCTTTTTTTTTTTTTTAGCAATCAGCAAAAAAAGGAGACACATGTAATTTTGCTTTTCATTTATTACTTATCGTAATTAAGTACAGAACCTTATCCCATGGTCTTAAATAAACATTCAAGATGTTCAACTAAAGTATCCAATAATTTCCAATTTATTAATTGTTACAATATTCAAACCATTCCTTGAACAATAGTGAATGAAAAAAATAATATTAGCCTGTCTCCATCTTGGGAAGTTATTAAAAATTTTAATTTTAGAGGAGCAAAGTATGTGCATTTTTAAATAGGAGTAGGCAAGTTTCCAACACTTATCAGTGTGATCTGGCAACCCTTGTGGGCACAGAGCAAATTGAACAGCGTTTGAGTGGGCAAAAACGTAATTTGTGTGTGTGGGGGGGCGGATTCCCCCCACTCAGTAATGATGCATAAATATAATGTCATACAGCAATAGTAAAACTATATTTTGCACGATTATTATTAGACTTACAATTAAGCCATGATTTACATGCGTGACAAACTGTGTGGCAGGATCTGTATGAATCACCAGTTAACTACAATTCTTTTTTACTCCAGTACCATGTAGTAATATTACTAGGTGCATAAAATTTATTCATTCATTCATCTTCTATACCACTTGTCCTGTACAGGGTCACGAGGGGCCTAGAGCCTATCCCAGGAGACTTTGGGCAGATGATGGGAGTGCCAATCCGTAGCAGGGCGCGCATGCACGCACTTACAGATAAACAGGCAATTTGGGAATGCCAATTAGCCCAATCCGGATGTCTTTGGACTGTGGGAGGAAACCGGAGAAACCAGAAGAAACCCAAAAAGCACAAGGAGAACATGCAAACTCCAGGTACTTAGACCCAAGGCAAGAATCGACTCCTTAAACCAGAAGGTGTGAGGTCACAGTGCTAACCCCTACGCCACTGTGCAGTTGCATAAAATTTAATTCAGTTCTATTTATGTAGTGCTTTCAAGAATGGACCATCATTACAAAGTGGCATTACATAAATGTGGATAGGGATTCAGATTTGGAGACCTAAAGAACAAGCCAGAGGCAACAATGGCAAAGAAAAACTGCCTAAGAATATCATTTGGGATGGAACCCAAAATTCTTACCAATTCATATGCAGATAGGAGAAATAATACAGGTTAGAAAATTCTTTTGCACAGGAGCATGAATTTTACTACAAAACTGGACTTTTCCTTTAAGAAGTAGAAGCAATTATATAGTCCGAAGTGATCACGTGTTTGAGCCAAAATATGGTTTCTGCTTAAACAGGTTAGTACAATGTCTGACTCAAAATCAAAGAGCATGCACCATATGGCCAAACGTATGCGGACACCTGACCATCACACCCACATGTGCTTGCTCAACATTCAATTTCAGATTTAGCCTCGCCTTTGCCGTTAGACTTCCACTAGGTTTTGGACCGGGACTTGACCTCAAGAGCATTATAAGTCAGTGTACTTATCAAATTCAGTCCATTTTATCCAAAAGATGTTCAGTTGGGTTGATGCATTGTCAGCACACCACTTGAGTTCTTCATCGTCATGGAGCATGCTTTGTGCACACGGCCACTTTCATGCTTGCAAACAGATATACAGAGACACCTCCTGTACAACCGATTCCTTCTAACTTTGTGGCAACACTTTGAGCAAGAACAATAGAGTATATAGGTGTGAAGGCGAAGTGTCAAACTTTTGGCCATACACACTATTATGTTTAATAGAACTTTGTGCCATTTAAAGAGAGGCTGGCTCACCTGAGCAGGATGCCTCGAGCATCAGGATTCTCATCAGAGCTTTTGAAGACGTCAAACTTGGAGGTGAGCGTGAGGGAAACCTCCATCTTATTGTATTGAGCCAAAGTCTGCTCCAGGTTTGGATCTGCAGAGTTAATAACCCCCTCTCCTGCAAGTGATCATAAAAATAAGACAAGTTTGAAAAAGTTTGCATGAAGTACATACACTGTACTATGCTAATTTATTTATTTGCACCATTTTATTTATTTTTGGACAAACTTTGCAGACATACTTTATTATTCTAAAGTCAGTACAAAAAACATTTCTGATTTTCAAACATCAGTACTGTAATAAAAAAAAAAAAAATCTTACAGGAAAATATCTGTAGGCCAGAAAAAAAGCAGCATATTATGTAAAAGACCAATTTTCAGCGGGAAAAAAGGCTTCTGGGTTTTGCATGCATGAAAAAACAGCAAATTAAGCAGCAAATTTTCTTATAAAACTGCACAAAATGTACCCGAGCCTACATTTTAAGCAAAGGGTCATGACACCAATTACTGATTTTATCTTGTTAATTACACCTTAATGCCTTTTACAGTATTATTTTTTTAATGTAGAAAGTTTTTTTTTTTGCTCCACAGCAGTTATTTGCATGTGCCTAAGGCTTTTGCACAGTACTGTATTTATAAGTAATAATCAGTTGTCTCTAGGTAAAACAACAACAACAACAACAACAACAACAACAAAAATAAACACCCAAAATAACAACATGCTGTAAAGAAGGCAGGAGAAGTTTGTTTGAAGATGTGTAAAGAAACATCATTCTAGTTGGAGAAAAAGTAGGTTGAGATTTCTGGGAAGGTGATCGTTTGGGAGTGATGTGATGTTTTTCAGATGTATGCAGATGTGCAGACTAACCGCCGAGGGCTTGGACAGAAGGCACTTTGCCGAGGTCCCTCAGCAGAAGGAAGAGAGCATCGTTCTGATCAGGACACAGTGCATCCTGATGCTCCAGCAGCAGCTGAACAAAATTCAGAAATTACAGTGAGATAACTTTGCTTTCAATGTTTACCATAAAAAGTACGAAATAATTAAAAAGTAGTTAGTAATATTAATAAAAATAATAATAAACAGTAATACCTGGTGCGTGTTGATGAGCTCGCCAATAGAGATGTAGACAACAGGTTTATTGAGGATGACCATCTCAGAATATTCATCAATGTTAAAGCGCTCCGCAGGCTCGGGAACGTCACACACAATTTTCAGGAACTTCCTGTCATTCAAATAAAGAACGGTCCAGTCACCAGGCGAAAAAATAATTCCAATTATTCATACGGGGCTAATATTTACTACATGACTGCTGAACTCACCTGAACTTGCTGTGTGTGTGTGTGATGTAGTCATTCAGGGCACGCAGGTGTGCAGAGTCTCCGAGGAAGGGCTTGTGTGCCGCGCTGTGCTGAAGGATTCTGGCAATGGAGCCGAGGGTTCGGCGCTGATCGGGTAGAAGAGCTGAACCCACTCCAAACTCCACCACATCGAATCCATCAGGAGCCACCACAGCCGGGTTCATGTAGCGGTAGTACACCAGGTTACCTACAATCTAACAGCACTGAGAATTACACGCATGCAGAAATGTAAAACGCACACACACTCACAGATTTCTACTGACAGAACTAGACAGACTGTCACATAATTGTGGAAAAAAACTTTAAGACTGCTAACCTTGTACAACTCCTCCTCACTGGCTTGAGGGAACTTCTCGTGCAGGGAGTCTCGCAGGACTTTAGCAGTGTAGCGCAACCCATACCTAACAAACACGCAGACACACGTGAGACTAAGGTTCGCATCAGAACAACGTACTCACTGATGCAGCTGATGGTTGGCAGGTGAAGACTTTATTTACTAATATCAAAATTATTTGTGTTAATCTTTCTAATAGATGTCATTTTTCAAAAAGTGCACCAAAAACAAACAAACAAGCAAAAAAGAAATCCCGGGTAACGCATGGCCATCTGTGAGATTTCCTATATTTGTACAGCAAAATTTTTTCTATATTTTTACAGCTAAGTCTTCCTTATATTTTAGATTTTGTTCTTATCCTCTACATCTATATTTTCCATAGCTAAAGTTTTTTCCTATATTTTATTTCTTATTTAATTCCATATTTATTTCTTATTGATGATCTTTTTAAGGTCACGGGCGGTCGTATAAGCATTTCATTGCATGTGACAAATAAAACTTGAATTTGATTAGAATTTGAGATCGACGGTAGCAAAACAAGCATTGCTACCCTGTTGATTAAAGCAAAATGCACTAACCATGTATGTGTGTGAGAGGTTATGTACAAGTAAGTAGCTAGTGCTCTCTAATTGTGTAACATAGGACGACTATTCGGTGGGAACTGGGAATCACTAATATTGATTGGATGATGCAATACAGTATATGATTAGACGAGTGAAAATTCTAACCAAAATGTAATAAATAAATAAATGTGTAAATAAACTTGGACCCCCAGAAGGTCGATATAAAGTGTTGGATCTTTCTTCCAGTTGGGTTTCTGTAGAAGTGCTACAAGGATAAATCATCTGGAAAGACCTGACAAAACACTACGCATGTGTGTATATATACTGTACATACGGCAGATTGTGCAGGTTGCTGGTGATGGCTTGAAGCACGCGGTCGGTCAGAGCCTTCAGGTTGGTCATTGCAATGCTTAAACGCTGCTGCACCTCTGGGTGACAGAGTGCCTGCTCTGCACTCACCTCATATGGCAGCGTACTGTGAAAACAACAACAACCACAGCGTGAAACTTTTCTTTCTTTCTTTTTTTTACAAGAACACGAATAACCAAAACAATATGATACAAGTGAATAATCTACCCAACATACAGCATGTGGATTCATCGACCAGGTGTTACACTGACCTCTTGTGGCCGGTCTGGCTCTCAGTCTGGTTGATCCAGCTCTTGTAAATCTCCACAGGATCTATCCGAATGCTGAGTGTGCGATCCTGCAGGACCTCGCGCACCACTGGCCCCAAGATCTCCCTCAATGCATTCTGGCCCCGAGCATGACGATAGAAACTCACCAGCATCTTTATGACTGTGGGGTTCCCCGTCACCACCTCCTGAGGCTGGTCCACCTTCAGTCTTTCTCACAGACAAATACATGACATGTTCTATGGTGCTTTTTTCTGTAGCATTTTAATGGTACACCATCTACCGATATTTAGGCTTGAAAAAATTAAATAAATGTGGAAACTGTACTTGATCTCGTGACGGAGGGCCGCGGTAAAGAGCTGCAACAGCAGGTACGCCTCTCTACAGTCTGAGCCGTAGTTAAAGAGAGTGAAGATGACAGTCTCCATGAAACGTGTGCTCTTATTCTGCGGCATCAGGAATATTAATTGGGCCAGGTATGATGGCTGGGTCTGTGGACACATCAGAGTCACACAACGGTTTCAGTACTTTTATGCAGATCCAAAACACCTGAAGTAGTAGAGACGAGCACGGCATTGCACCCTAGTTATCTTCTAATGCGGTGGTTCTCTCCCCTGACCCTGGTGGAATCCTCTGTCCGGCACATTTTAGTGTTTGTCCTGCTCTAATCACAAGCACTTCCATTAAAGGCTGTTAATTGGCGGATTTAATTAATCAGATATGCTGGGAGCTGAGAAAGCAATAAAATATGCAGGACAGGAAGTCCTCCAGGACCGGGGTTGAGAACCGCTGTTCTAATGTAATCTCCATCTGCTGCATCACCGGCATAAATGAACAACCAAATTTGTTCAAAATAAAGCATTTCTCTGCAGTGTGAGAAGAAAATGAAAAACCAGTTTAGTTAACATTATACACTGTCTGACCAAAGAGTTCATTCAGTCACCTTTGGCTTTGATTACAGCACACAATGTGGTGGCCAGCTTATGTATGAAAATGATTCCTCATGCTCCCAGAACCAGTCTTTCACAATTCTAGTGGTGGAATATGCCCGTTTCATCAGGGAAGAATCCACTGATGTGATAATCTGGTCATTCATTATAGTGCCACATTACTTTGCTGAGCCTAGACCTGACCAACTGAAGATCATCACTAACATCAAATTACAGAATCACCAGCAGAGTTAGACATTTCCAACAGTCTCATTCTAAACCAGGACTATTACAGCAGTAGGTATAAATTTGCACTACACAGTCACAGTGTTTAATATTCTTGAATTTCAATTAAGTGCGTGTCCTGTGTTTCGTATTCACAGGACAACTTGCGTCAAGTATTGTCAGTGATACATACACTACAGATGGTGTATAAATATTTGTTTTTGGGGGGGAAAAAAAAAAAAAAAAAAAAAAAAGCACTGGCACATTTCTTCAAGATAAAGCACCAAATGCATGTAGGAAAGTAATGTACCTGCAACAGGTAGAACAAGTGCTGATAAGCCTCCAACTTCTCCCGTTTGTCTTTGCTCAGAGACTTGAGGCCTTTGTGTCTGTCCAGGGCCATCATGTCAGACAGCTCCTCTTTATTCTTCTTGGTGAGTTTCTTATGGTGTGACACCACCTCCTGCACCACAGGACCAGACCAAAACAGGACAGAATCACACATGGAGTAGTTTTGGTGAACAGACATCCTGGCGTCACGGAATAAACAACTCAAGCATGTTGCCGTTTGATATTTCTCTGAAAACGATTAACTAATTGAAGTCAGATGAGATGTGAAGAGAAGAGCATGCCAACAGTCTAAGGCGGCTAAACGAGTGTCTTCGTGTGTGTTTTTCCGAACCTGGAGAGTGACACGATTGCGGACCAACAAGCCGATCTTCAGGTCCATAAGGTCCAGGTCCGACTCCAGTTGTCTGTTGGAGCGAATGGTTCGTACCACCTCCTCCCGCAAGCGCAACAGCTCTCCCTCCTGGCGGATGTCATTGTCCCCCAATTCCAACAGGTGGGCAAACTTGCGCACGACAGACAGAGGGGGAGTACTGGAGTGCACTGTGGAAGCACACAGATGTTTATTAAAAATAAATAAAAAAATAATAAAATAAAAAATCTATCTATCTATCTATCTATCTATCTAAATAAATAAATAATGCAAGAACATAATGGAAGATTCTATTCAATTGGTTTGTCTGACAAAAAAGCTCATACCCAGCATCCTGTACTCTTCACGTGCCCTATTGGCTCGGAAGAAAGCCTGGATCCTAATGATGGCACCGACCTAAAAGACAGAAACATACATTTACATCTTGCTTTTTTAATTTGTGTGATACTTGGACCAAATTGCAGCAAAACTGAGACACTTGCATGTCTTCTGAAGTAGCGCAGACGAGCCAGGTGCCGTCTACGAGCCAGCCACATCTTCACCCAAGCCTGAATCTACAGTATGACAGCACAGCAAGATGAGAAACTGTCCAAAGAAAGGACTTCTATATGCTTTACAAAAACAAACAAGCTTTTACTTTGACTACTGCTCTCCAGTTCTGATAGAGGTACTCCAGTCTCTCCCTATAGGCCCTCTGCTGCAGACACCTCCGCCAGTGAGACTAACAAACCAACACAAAAACGTTGTAAATGATATAAAGCTTGCATCATTCTGGACGACTCCTTAAACAACTGAGAGCTTGGCCTACTTTATAAAAAACTTTAGACAAATTCAGACCCAACTTTTACATTATATTCAATTATGTGTCACACATATATTACAGCACTGTGAGATGATTTTCTCACATATCCATCAGTTACAGTGGGTAGCTAGGCTCAGAGTGCCAGGATGCAGCGCCCTTGGTGCAGGTACAGTATGGTTAAGGGCCTTGCTCTCAGCAGTCAGTTTGTTGATGGTAGTCTTTAACGTTTCCTTACCTGAATGGTTATAATGGCAGGTAGCTGGGTGTTGAGGAAGTGCAGTCGCTCAGAAAGTTTCTGCCGTAGGAGGAAGCCTCGTGCACGAGCCTGCAGCTGCACCACCAACAGCTCACTGGCCTTCCACTGCACTTCCCGACTGTGTGCCAGAGTCACATTGCTGCACACTGCCTGCAACGGAAGACAACAGAGAGGGTAATGTAACTAAAATTTGCTGTATGAATTCTACTCCAAATATTTGAATTTATTATTGAAATTTATTTATTGAATGTTAATACATTTGTAAATTCACACATTCTGCTTATACATATCCTGGTTGCTTGATGTAAGAGGTTAGAAGAAATCACTCTAAAAACTCATAAATATAAAAAAAAATTAACGACACGCACACACTACACATGGGTTCAATACCTTCGTTTACCCTGTGCAGTAAGCAGATACAGTATACCAAGTAAGACATCATTTGGGATGTGACTCAATTGTTAAGGATGCTTAAAAAAGATTTAATCACACATAAGGAAAGGTTAAAAGACACTCCTTATAAACAATTAACTCTGGGTAGCTTTAGGGCATAAAAATAGTTCGGGTAAAAATTAAATGTTCTGGGGAGGGGGAAAATTATTTTTTTTTAAATCATGCCTCCTTCTTTGCTTATTAAAATAAGACGCCACGTTTTTTTTAATTTACTGTATGTAGTTTAAGGAAGACAAACACATTGCTCAGTGCTGCTGCTTATATTCATTATATAATCTGAAATATACAATTCTAGGCTCATCAATATTCCATTGCATTTAAATTAAAAGGTTTTTAATTAATGTTTATACAAAAACAACAAAAAGGTTGATTGCCCGAAGGAGTATAAGAAGATAAACAGACACTATTAATAGGACTTAGGAATACTGCATAATGACTTTTGAAGATGTCGGTTATTTATGGTTACAGTTACCAATAGTAACACAAGTGAGTACCTGGATTTCTTCATGGCTGAGGAAGATGCTATTCTGGACAAATCCACGAGGTCTCTCCCAGGTACCCTCCAGCTTTTGCAGGTGGAAGTAGTAAGAGCTGCCATCAACAGTCTTTGTCCTTATCCATGGGCTTTTGTTATCACCTGATAAAAGCAAGAGACACAAGAGCAAAAGAAGAAGTTCTACACTGTGATCACATTGCATGTTGTAATGCAGTACAGTTTATTACATGACTGACCCTCCACGTGCTTGGCACGGAGCAGGGCCGACAGCTCAGTTTGGTACGCAGCCGCACACTCGGCTACCACACTCCTCAGAGCCACCTCTGGCAAACGCATCACGCGCAGGGTCTGAGAGGCTTTACCCTCCTTCACTGCCTGATTCACAGCAGCCAGACCCAGAGATCCTGACAACATAAATCACACAACTATTAAAATAGAACGTCTAAAACCAGAAAACACTTCTGTAAATGCATGATCCAAGGCCATGTTCACACGTTCACATCTGGGTATGCTAGGCATGCTTAAAACTTCCTTATTGTAAAGTATCACTATGTTGGTTAATACTGTATACACTCACTCTTCAGAGCTTTCTGAGTATCCTGGTTAGCCAGGCTCACTCCCTCCTGAATATCAGCTAACCACAGCTCTGCTCCAGGATCCCGACTCATCTGCACCACGCGCACAGACACAAACAGAGAAATGAAAAGGAAACATTAAAGATCAGTCAATGTTTCTACAATCATTGCTCCACATGGCTGTGTATAGCACCTCTGCCTTGTGCTTCTTGACACGGGTCAGTACATCATGGTAGCGGTTGCCGTTCTGCGGCGCTACATCCACAAGGCCACTAGAGAGCAGCAGCAACGCGGCTAGAGTTTTCTGAGGGTCACTGCGGCTGAGGGCCTGGTTGATCAGCCCAATAGTCAGGATCTCTGCAGGTAAAACACAAGGATTTAATATCATTATAAAGGCCGAAGCCTCTATAAAGCAGAAAAATTAGGGAAGGTGAAAACATTACGGTCATGCTCCTCCTGAGCGGCCATGTTGACAGCGTTTACTCCACTTTGTAGCTCATTCCAGGTCAGGAGCACTCTCCCTGCCTTCCACTTCAGCTCAGAAAGCTCCTCGAAATACCTAAGCAAAAATTTACATGATATAATGTCTACAGAGCCATGCATAGATGTGTGCTTCAGAAAATGTCTCACATGGTCAACCACGGCATTTTCACTAGAGCTGTGAATCATATGGAGATATAGAATCAATCCTCGGACATTGTGATTGTTTCCGTAGCACTAATATTCAAATAGCTATATTTCTTACCGATTTTAGATTATTCAAATTTACTAAAATGATTTAATAAACTTAATGTCCTGCAACTTGTGGTGGTGTGGTCCTGGAGGACCGCCAGCCCTGCACATTTCAGTCTCTTCCCTGTTCCATCACACCCACCTCAATTAAGGAAAAGCTGTTAATTAGCTGTTTAGTTAAATTATCGGTGCTAGATTGAGAATACTATAAAAATGTCCAGAGAAGGCAATCCTCCAGGACTGGACCTGGAAACCACTGGTTTAACTGGCGTGTCCCATTTTTCCTGACAACCTTCCGCACCAAACTTCAGTCCAGTAGATGGTGTAATAGCACCAACCACCAATAAACAATGAATAAGTAGGAATGAGAAGAATAAGCAATATTTTCATAAAAGGTAAGGAAGACGGATGCGGTTAAAATTTTCAGCAAAAGCTGTGGCATATTTTTAAGGGTTTTTTTGTTTTTGGTCTTATGCAATTTAACATCTGTAAATAATTTGTTTAAAAAAAAAAATCTAAAATCATATTAAAAAGTCTGAACCAATTCTAAAATAAAAATGTATATTATATTATATTACATATATACATATACATATACACACACACACATGTATACATGTGTTTTTACCACCATGTTTGTTACTATGGCTCTTTGCTGAGCATGGTCTATGCGAGCAAAATGCCAAAGCAGATAATCAAACAAAAATAAAACATTTCCTAAGGTATGTTACCTTAAAGCAAAAGTTTTCAATTATATTATTTACAGAATTAAGTCAATTTTGCTATGGACTGTTCGGAAGGTCCCAGGTTTAAACCCCTCGACCATCAAGTTACCACTGTTGGGCCCATGAGCAAGGCCCTTCAGATGTATAATGGAAAAAAAAATAATAAAAAGTCACCCTAAAATGTAAAAAAATGAAGTAGAAGTTAAAAAGACCCCTGCTGATCCTGTGTGCTGCATAGCAATGTCAGACCTTTGTATTAAGCTGTCATCAATGTCTGCGAGGCCGGCAGCAGGGCTGACCAGACTGCTGCAGAATGCTCCCATGTCTTTAGCCTCCAGTGTCTGGTTTATCAACGCCACTGCAGACAGCATCTCTACAGCCACATACAGCTCCTCCTGCTGCAGGGCACCCTGCACGACCACATGCACAAACAAAGCATGTAAAGATGTTTTAGCTACAATACTATACACACACATCATATCTTAAAGTATCTACAATATCTAAAAATATATAGATTTTTTTTGTTGTTTTTTTAAGCCACTGTGTGTCGATTGATTATGCACATGATATTGATTACTGCAGATATTTGGGTTTAGGCTGCAGATTTGTTGAGGCAGAACCTAATTATTGTTATGATCCCACCTATGGGAGCCAGAGAACTGGATTACAGAAATGTCTAATATGCAAAATGCTCCTGTAGGGAGAACAAATTTCGACAGTGATATACAAATCAAACCACTACATCCGAGTAGGATTTAATGACCCTAGAGCAAAGGGAACTGTACGAATCAGTAATCTGTGGTAAATGAAAGGCTATATTAGACACCTGAGGGCACTGCTTCTGCAGAGGAGAGAGTTCTCTCTGGTAAAGCTCAGCAGCAAAAGGGTAGACATCAGGCAGGTGGGCATCAGGGTTCATCAGGGCGCGCACAGTCTGACGTGACTCGCCACAACGCAACGCCTCGTTGATTTGAGATATTGCCTGCAGCACTGTACACGAATACACACGTCATTTCTTGACTATCACTTTAATTCAATTTTTGAGTCATAAAGCCGGGTATGAACTGACTTGTTCGTGAGCGCTGAGCTTCCTCATTGGCCACACTGATACCTTCCTGCAGCTCATCTCTCTCCAGAGGGTCCACACACCCCAAATCCTAGAAGAACTCATAGACATGAGAAGTGACTCACACGTACAGCATTGCATACATATTAAAAAACAAACAACAAAAAACGTTAAAGTGTACAAGACTCGTGGAACTTCTCACCAGGGCTTTCTGTTCTCGGTCTGACGCGAGTTGTTCCAGATACCAGTCAGAATTATCTCTAAGCAACCCTCGGAGGCTGAGATTGGGGTTCTGCAGGGCTGAGAGTAGAGCCAGGGCATCTCCACAGTCTATTGCCTCATCCACACGTTCTACAGCTGCACGCACTACACACACATAAACCACAAATGGATCATATTACAGATATACTGTAAGATCAAACATTCTCATAGTCATAGTACTAAAACTCTGACTCACCATTAACTTTAGTGATGTTGTCTTCAATCTCACTTTGCGTCAAATACTCTTCATAAATGTCCTTTTCCGTGGAGCCATTTATCTAAAAACATTACATAGTTCATTTTACTTGCATTCTGTTTCAGACAAACTATATTGGTGTTACATAATAGGACCAAGCAGAAGACATCATCATCTCGCTCACTTTAGAAGAAGCCTTGGCCGCTTTGTGAGCACGAGCCTGGCGGAGCATCTCCTGGTAGATGGCCATGAGCTGGTCCTGCAGGTTAGTGAGCATGGCGTTGGGATTGCGCAGGGACTGTGCCGTGTCCTCCACGCAGCCCCGGTCCACCGCCTCATTAATGGCAATCACTGCTGCGTGCACTGCACAAGGGAACAAGGAAAGACTTTTACCTCCCTGTCGTGTTTAATTCAACCTAGATTAAACAGAATTATAAGCTACTGAGCAAACACCACAGTCTATCATTAACTATTACTGTATGTCTTACAATTAATGAGCTATTCTTAGATCTATAATGTTGTATATAATAAAAACACATACACTCATGAAGGCCTTAGGAAGTAAAATCAAGTTTCCTTTGGACGAGTTATCTGAAAACACGTACCTGTACCTGCACGGCTGTTTAATTATACTGTATTACTGCTAAACTTAGACGTGATTGTTCTTACCAGCAGCCTCATCCACTGACAGCTCATTAGCTAGAATTCCTCCAATCTTGCTGAAAGCAGGCATCTGGATTCCGTATTTATCGAGTTCCAGCTTCATGTTGTTGATCTCCTCGTCTAGACACAAGAAGGAAAAATGTATATTAATGTGCAGAATAATTAGCCAGGAAACAACCAACCAAAAGTAATCTGATTCAGTAACCTGAATTGCAGTATGTTCCTACCTGTGAACTTGACTTTGCCACACAGGTCATGGATTTGAGGAGCGAGGCCTTGACGAAAAAGGTAAAGGCTGCAAGAAAATAAAAGACACCAAAATAATGAACGTTACATGCATAATTCTACCACAAATCTGCTTTTTGAAAAATGTGGTTTTCTAAATACACTGCATATCTCAAACTTTCTGTTTTTAGAAAAGCGAGTATGGACCTGAGAGCATGGATACAATAGACAGTTCTTGGCATATTCTTTTTATCATAGATGTCTGTGGTCTCAGGGTAGAAAATCTGAAACAAGAAAAAAAGAAAAAAAAAAAAAAAGAAAAAAAAACACATGCAATAGTGATGTTTCTTTGTGGTTATTATTATTATTGAATGAAAGAACATGAATGTGTAAGGAGAAAAATGCTGTATCGGTTTAATTTACCGTTGGCAGGCCAACCTCCACTAGGGAATTCCTCCAATGGTTGATGTTATCGGTGTGCCGGAACTGCAGACCAACGGCCTATAAAAAACACCAACAATGTGTCCGTTAGCACTTTGTGGTTATATGCTTTTAGAGACTTGTTCAAGACAGTAGTGTGCATTACTGGATGCAGCACTGCTGTTTTTTTTTTTTTTTTTTTTTTTAGATGCATATTATTTTTATTGGGCGCATATACAATACCTTTGTAAGAGCAGCTTATACGCTCTCTGGTCACTTCATTAGGTAAACTTGAGTTTAATCATATATCTAATGAGCCAATCACATGGCAGTCACTCGATTTGGGCATGTAGACATAGTCAACATGATCTGTTGAAGTTTAAATCGAGCATAAGCATGGGGAAGAAATGTGATCTAAATGACTTTGAAGGTGGCAGTGTTGTTGGTGCCAGATGGGCCGGTCTGAGTATTTCCGAAACTGCTGATCTACTGGGATTTTCATGCACAAGCATTTCTATGGTTTGCAGACAATGGTCTAATAAAAGAGAAAATATCCATGAGTAGCAGTTTTCTGGGTAAAAATACCTTTGTGATGGCCAGGGGTCAGAGGAGAATGGCCAAATTTGGCATAAACAGGAAAAAAACGGTTTAGGCTGCTGGTGGTGTAACAGTGCGGAGCATCATTTCTTGGCACATTTTGGTCTCCTTAGTACCAATTGAGCAATGTTTAAATGCCACAGTGTACCCAAGTATTGTAGCTGACCATGTCCAACCCTTTATGAACACTGAATTCACAAACATCATGTCACAAAGCTAATATTCTCTCAAACTGGTTTCGCAAACATGACAATCTCAGGTTCAGTTCAATAGAGAACCTTTGGGATGTGGTGGAACAGAAAATTCATATCATGGCAAATCAACAGTAACTGTGTGATGCTATAATGTCAGTATAAACTAAAATCTCTATATCTGTTTCCAGCACCTTGTTGAATCTATGCCATAAAGAATGAAGGCATTTTTAAAGGCAAGAAGGAGCTAACCCAAGGTGTACCTAATGAAATGGCCAATGAGGTACTGTATAGAGAGATGATCTGTTTTCATTGTCTAGTGCTTCATAAGTGTCAGGCTATACAAAAATAATGATTGTTTATTTTTCATAGGTGAACTGTTCTAAAATGTCAATTCCATACTAGCCTAACCTTGTAACGTTCCTGGTTGTGGTCATAGATCCTCTTCAGTGGAACAATTTTAGGAGCAAAGCAGTGGCCAAGCTTAGCTAACAGAACTCCATTCCTCAGTGCCTCCTCCAACTCAGTCGGTGGTGGAAGCTCCTCATTCAGACATGCCTCCATCCACCTGACAAGAAGGTTAGAAACAAAAATACCACAAGGCTATTTAAAAATTATAGCTTTTAAACGAGGTTTTTCTGATAGTTTTCAAGTCAACCTATGCAAGATGTAAAGAACTTTTTATTTTTTTTATCTTCAATGGCTTGCATACTAAATCTTTACAATTGTACATCTGGCTCGAACTTCCAAAACTTTAATTTGCATGCTAAAATTACCAGCAACACCTTCATGATTGTCATCTTGTAGTTTACTAACTAGCCTGTAACACCACACTACCATGTTGTACTGCAACAGAACTGCAGTCTGGGAATTTGTTTCCAATGTTCGTTGTCTTCACCACATCAATATTGCATTTCTCTTACACTGCCTGGGCAAAAAAAAAAAGTCACCATTTCAGAAGAATTATTGGGCTGAATCAAGCAAAGAAAACATCTATAGAGATGTGAAATTACTGGAAATGGGATAAAAATCCTTTTTTTTTTTTTTTTTTTTTTTTT
>JAQQZT010000033.1:13374266-13386382 GCA_030068275.1 Clarias platycephalus | reverse complement strand
TTTTTCTACACAATTAAACATTTGAATGAACATCTTCTGAGAGGGGTGATTCCATAATTTTTGCCAGGGGTTGTAGTTTAGCACAATGGGATGTGCAGATTGGGACCTCTGGTGTTCAAACAGTGCAATTGCATTACATGTATAATTGGTAGAATGCTGACATCGCACATTTCTATAAGGCACATGTTGACATTTGTGTTTGTCACAATGTGTTGTTCCACCACTTATTTTAAAATGAAAGGCACACGAAGCCATTAGCATTGCAACTACTTGCCTAATTTTGTGTACGTCCCCTTGTATCACTAAAATATTCTGATCTGTCAGTGCAGACCTCTAAATGTGTACTGTCGTATCTGGCACCACGGCTTTAGCAGCAGTTGATGTCAGTCTTGTAGGTTGTGACATGGTGCCTCAAAAGGGTGCAGACTTTTTGCTCCAGCACATCCCACACATTGAGCCACTTGAGCATATTAAGATCTGGGGGATTAGGAGGTCAAGTACTGTAAACCCCATGAGCTTCTTATGTTCCTTTAACCATTCCTGAACAATCTTTGCAGTGTGACAGAGTGCACCGTCATTAGGCAATATTGTTGCTATGAATGTGTGTACTTGATCTGCAACATTGCTTAACTAGTGACAAATGATGTGACAAAGAAACATTGATGTGAACTTGAGGATCCAATGTTTCTCAGCAGAACATTTCTCTAAGCAACATCTCTGCTGCCTCTGCTGGCTTGCTCTTATCCCATAGTGCATCCTGGTGGCATTTCTTCTCCTGGAAAGCACACAACAAAAACACACCTGGCCATTCACATGCTATAAAAGAACCATATGACAATACAGTATAACCTAACCTTTGCTTCCTATGCACATGAGTGAGCCTTGTGCATGCATGATTTTGTCGCCAGTTCACTGGCAGGTACTAATCACTGCAACACCCCCCAAGACTTGATGTTTTGGAGATGCCCTCACAATGTGGCCCTTGATTCTCATGCTTGTTCTTTTACAGTATATTGCTCTCAACCCATTAATATTGAGAACTGACTGTTTGTTTGCTGTCTGTTATACGCTACCCCATTACAGGTGCCAATGTAATGAGATAATCAATGTTATTTATTTCATCTGTCAGTGCCTTTAATGTTACAACTGATTGGTTTATGTTTCATTGCATACTAGTATTAAATCACAGGAAAAAAAAAAAAAGCTTACATATACCCTTCTAGTAATTTATTTCGCCTGCATTATTTCCAAGTGTCTGTGCAGTAATTGCGGTGCTCTGGTCAGCAGCAGTGTACATCAATGTGGGTCACGTCTCAGTCTCAGGGGACAGCCAGGAAAAAGCTTATGCCAGCATCTTTCTGTCTCTGCTTATGTGTTTCACTCTTTCTGTCCTCTCCCTGCATTTATGGCTTTAAGATCCACTGCTGTGTTACCCTGCCCAATTCCTCAATGATACGTAAACAGAGGGGATGCAAACATTCACATCTGTATGAAACAACTTGCAGTTTATGTGTTGCATGAGTCTAATAAATGGTTAATTAGACCACAGTAATGAAGTCATGTCAGATGACTCATAGTTGCTGCTAAAGGTTACAGCAAAGCCGCCACTATTTATCTCGCTCATTATATTTCTCCTGCTGTCGCGGTAGGGTCCTTAGGCAGTCGTCGCGCTCAAGGCTGCTGTTTTTGTAACCTGGCTTACGCACTCAGTGAACTGGGAGATCTTGAGGAGGCAGGAGAGAACTACCTACATGCTCAGCAGGCTTTCAAAGACAGTGGTAATCATAGTGTAAAGTGTAATGCTTCAGTGACAAACCGCTTGTCAATTACTGCCTAAGTGCTAATTGTGTCTGTCTGTTTGTCTGTCTGTCCGTCTGTAGATGATTCCTCAGGGCATTGGAAAGCATGTGAAGGTCTGGGAGAGCTCAAAATGAGACTGAGAGACCCTGACAAAGCTATTCTTTACTATAAGCAGGCTCTAGCACTGCTCTCCAAGTGCAAGGTAAAAGGTTTGATCCCAAAGCTGTTCGTTAGGCTAAAGTACTCCCAATCACTTGCCAAAATGGACATCTGCTAGATAGACAATTAGCAGTCAACTCAAGTACACAGAGCTGTGAGATAAAACCTTTGATGCCAGCAGTTCAAAAAAGTATGCAGTACAAACTACTGGCTTAAGCAATTACAGTACAGTGTATAGAACCACACAAAGTTAGCTGAGATGCGTGAAAATGAAAACCACATGTATCATGGTAACAGTCATCACACCAGTGATAAGGAAAAATGATCATAGGTTTGTCATTTCATCATTTATTAATCCAATGTAAATGATGTACTGTACATCACTGTCTTGCTTTTCAGGATGTCTCTAGCTCTGTGCAGGAAAGCCTTGTCAATAAGCTAAGTGAGGCTTTACAGATGAAACTAGCTGTTCAGCAGGTAAACTCCTGGTTTTCATATACCATGCTAATTTAAATGCAGCAGAAATTTTGCATGCAACATTTCATTGTTTTGCAACATTTCCCCACACAGAGAGCGCCCCCTGCAAGGCACGCTATCAAGGAGAGGAACATGCACAGACAACACCTCCGGTAATACCCCGCAGCACTGATATGGCAGTATCGTATTTCCAAACCCTATGGTGCTACTGTATACTCATTCTTCTCATGTGTTAAGTGATTTCTGGAAAAAAGAGCTGAAGAGGATTTTGCCATATCCCATTGGTTCCCTGTAATTGTTTTCATGCAGAATTGCTCAGATGAGGAACGCTGAGGAAATAGTGGCCGAGCACAGAGGCAAAGAAGCTCTAAACACTCACAGGGTGGATGATAAGGGTAAGATGTGATACAAAAATCTCGCTTTAGCTGTAGGTTTTTATTGCAAGATCTCTCGAGTAGAACCAGATTCAAGAATTCTGCAGGTTCTAGGTGATGTTAAAAAAAAAAAAACAGTGTTACATGTATTGAAAGGATCTTCAGTAAGAGAATACTGCAAACAGAACACTTCAACTTCAAGATGTACTTCAAGATCAATGTTTCAACATACAGTATACTGAATGCTTCTGGGATGTTTCAGAAATTTCATTTAACGAGAGAATGCATAAAGTGGGGAGCATGTAACACTCAGGAAGGTTGATAAATTACACAAGTATTGCAATGAAGCCAGATACTTCTCTTATCTGAAAGAGAACAAGCATGTGCGGTAGATATGTTTTTCATTTTGGAGCCGAAAACGGCGCTTGTGCACTTTGCGTCAGATTGTAACAGCTATTTTAAGTCCATGTTTGAAATGCCATCTCGTCGATTTATTTTTGCTTTATGAGTCCATCCTCATTTAAGTAGCTTGCAGCACGTGCTTGTATGTAACACCCCAGCAGAATTGTTAAAAGTTGATAAGACAGATTTTAAGGTCTTCTGTATAATGTCACATCTGTGCTGTATTTTGTTTCACAGAATGGAGACCCCCAGAAACATGTGGACAGAGAAAACCTCATGGTGATATGATATCATCAAGAGCAACACAAACTGAGGGTCCTGATAACATCAATGCACTACCAGAAACCAATAGGTAGAAACTTATGGCATTCAGGTTAATTGTAACAATGACTGGATAAAATGTAAAAGTTTTGAGGAAGTGTTCACATTAAACTCTTATCTTCAGTTTTCTCACATCTCTGAAAAACATTAAGGCTTGGCTGCTTTAAATTGCAACTAGCTGTGAATGAGTAATGCCTAATTTCCACTTTTATGTTTTTTTTTGCTACAGATCACTATGGTTTAAAAATCACAGCTTGCTATGGCTTTGACCCAGCCTGATAATTTTGAATCTGTATTAAAAAGTGCAGTAATCTTTTGGAATTACAGGATTTAATGATGATCAGCCCATGTTTAGTTTATTTTCTACTGGCTAATTTTACAAATTCAATTCAATTCAATTCAATTCAATTTTATGTATATAGCGCTTTTAACAATGATCATTGTCTCAAAGCAGCTTCACAAAAATGAAAAGAAAATTTGAAAAGAAAATTTATGGAAGTGTGTATGTGTAAGAAAAATGTGTGTAGATAGTAATGAGATTGTCCCTGATGAGCAAGCCAAGGGTGAAGGCGACAGTGGCAAGGAAAAACTCCCTGAGAGGAACCAGACTCAACAGGGAACCCATCCTTATTTGGGTGATAACAGATCGAAATTATTGAAGATCATGTGTGTTATGCAGCTGAAAGATCAATATAACAGAAGTTATTTTAATTAACATGAAGAAAAGTTCAGCATAGGGACGAGTCAGCAGGTGCAGAGGGCAGATGGCATCTGGATCACTGGAAGCACAGGAGCAGCACGTGTAGCTCCAAACCATCATGAAGCAGAATCCGCCTGGAGCTGGTCCTTCTCTGGATGCCTCAGAATCCTCGCATGGTTGGCCTTTGTCTACTGAAGCTGGCACAATCTCCAGATGCCTCGGGATGGGTAGAAAAATAAAGAACAGGTGGTAAGAATTAGCGTAGTTGCCGTTCAGGATAGATGTACTGGAGTATGAGGTTATGGGACGAATTACGTGTATGCCAGATTAAAGAGATGCGTCTTGAGTCCACTTTTAAACTGAACAAACACATAAGAGCACAAGCACACACCCAAAACCCCAGTTATACATTAAGGAAGCATCATGCAACCTATACTCCATGTCTATTCTCGGTGGAGAAACAAAGTATTTGGAGCAAACCCACTGAGTAAAACATAAAAACATGCGCGCACACACACACACACACAGACTGGAAGCAAGATTTCCACCTCCAACCACTGAAGTGTGAGGCAACAGTTCTAACTTCTCACCCACCATCCCCTTCAATTGAATTGTTTTATTTTATTTCATTTTTTCATTTTAGAATACCAAAAAGAACATCCACAAACTTTGACAAACTCTGTTTAACTTTTCCTTGAATCTCTCCTTTGCTCACCATCAGACGGACTTGCATGAACATATTCGTGTTTTATTTTTATTTAGATCTAAATAAGGCTATAGATGTTGTATTAATCTGACATGTACAATAAATAAGGGACTAGCGAGGTGGGACTTGTTTCCATCAACTGCACTAAAATTACCGCTCATTGATGTTTTATAGCATGATCAATATTTATTGGTGTCTAAGTCAGTGCCCGTTTTATGCATCTTTAATGAATATGAGTTTATATTGTAGGCCAGATGTGGAGGTTTCAGCACAGGTTTTTAATACATGTGCGGTAGTGCAACTATTTAAGTTCTGTCACCATGACTAGAAATGCTTTAATTGGACGATGTAACTGAGGAATATGGGACATGATGTGCTCCAATCAGCTTTTTGTGCAATAGTGCTTTTATTAACAAATTTCCAAACCGTATTAATTTCTGATTATTCCCCTGTAACTAAGGGCTACTAGCACATAAATGGATGTAGGCTTTGTGCTAACAAAATGTGTTCCTTCAGAGAACCTTTATGTACAGTACATGTGGGTACTTTTTGTATTCAGTATGTCTATGAACACTACTCAGACCGTAGAGGAAAGCTGCTAATGTCTCTGCATTTGCAGAAACTTGGTATTTATAATATTCTTTTCTGTCACACACTACATCTGTTAGAATTGAGCCTGAGTTTTAAGACATATATTTGAAAGTCTAACTTAAAAGAAGGAGACAGGAAAGACATTCCCCTTTGGGGCAGTTTTTCCACTGGGACAGATGTTGCCCTTTGGTGTAAAGCCAGTGCGGTATGCAGTGATTCTCCTGACACAGGCACAATATTTCATGGAGTTTAATCAGTCCACATCTCCTTCTATGTTTCTTCCATAGAATACCAAC
The DNA here is from genome assembly GCA_030068275.1 of Clarias platycephalus. Classification (NCBI taxonomy): domain Eukaryota; kingdom Metazoa; phylum Chordata; class Actinopteri; order Siluriformes; family Clariidae; genus Clarias; species Clarias platycephalus. The sequence continues at coordinate 13,380,556 of JAQQZT010000033.1, read as the reverse complement.
TATAGTTTTTACATAATGTGTGATTTAATAAGGCCTAATATTGATTTTAAAATGTCTTATCCGTGGCAGGAATCTGAATAATACATACGAGAAACCTCGTCATGAATATAAGAATCCCACTGACTCCCATTCCACCTCACACCAGGGTAACTATACACACACTTAAATACCTATTCAGAGGTACTGGTTTAAAAAATAACACTAATAATATTAATACTAATATTTGCCCTGGTAACACTGTGTGAAGTAATACTGTATATACCTTACCACAGATGAGGCCATGTGTGTAACTTCCATACAGAAACCTCTGGAATTAACCAGGTATGAGACTCCAGCTCAGTTATTATTGAAATTAATAGAAGAAGATGTTGATTGAGAAATCTGACTAATGATACTTGTTCATTTTTAGTCTGCCCCCACTAGAAGAGAGCCCTGAGGCCTTAGCTCCAGCACATCTTCATAATGAGGAGTCCACGTCCATACACAGGAACTTAAAGTCAAGATTCTGTACAGTCATGTGACCACAGCCACGTCATCTGTCTTTCCACTCCCAGAGATTTTATCAGAAGAGCTTCTATTTTTAATTTTTTAATCCTGCATTATTTTTTTGGTGGTCTGGAGGAAGAAAGGGACATGGGACTCATAAATGTTGATTAATTCTACTGATGCCATATGGAAATCTAATCTTAAAACAATGTGGATAATCTCAAATGATTTGCCGATTGTCTTGCTCTCGTTGCCTATGCATTCATTGTCTCCCTTATTTATCTGCCACAAATGAGGAGAAAAGTTAGCCTTAATGGGATTTTAAATACTACCCCTGACTTATTGAATACAGCACTGCCTCCGAGACTGGTATTGATATTGTGTGAAATTGTTTTTGTTTAGTCTGCTGCAGAGAGTTTATGTGCCAGTGCTGTTGGACTGTGACAATATAACAGTATAATGGAATACTAAGATGCATACAGTAGGGATCCTAAAATAATTTTACTGTTAATATTATCAGTATAGGTGTGATAAATAAGGGTAGCCTACTGTACGTATTTTTAAAAAAAAGCATACACTCACTGAACACTCCATATGGAACGCTATACTAATACTAGTAAGGGCCTCCCTTTTCCATTAAATAGCCTCAGTTAATTAATGGAAAATTCTGTGATGCAATCATAGTAAAAATGCGCCAGGATCTCAAAAGAAGGTCAGCCATTCTGACCATTATCCTTTGTCATCTCTAACCAACAAAGTGTTTCTGGCCATAGAACTGCTGCTCACTCGATGCTTTTTACTTTATCGCATGATTCTGTGTATTGCATTCTGATGTTTGATGTGAACATTCCTTGAAGCTGCTGGTTTGTATCTGCATTATTTTATGCATTACATTGCTAGTACACAATTGCCTAAGGTAGTTGCAAGAATGAGTAGGTGTGTGTGTGTGTTCCTAATAAAGTGCTCAATGAGTGTGTGTGTGTGTGTGTGTGTGTACAAGATGTAAATTTGAGAGGGGGTATTTATACATTGCATCACTCCAGACAAAGATACATTTCTAAAGTAAGTAATGATTCTATTAAATGATGATATAACTTTCAGGCAATACAGTGTTTTTTCATCTGTGTATTTTCTTTAACTGATATTATTACTGTTATTGTTATTGATATTGGGACTGTCTGCCCTGCGATGGATTGGCACCCTGTCCAGGGTGTACCCTGCCTCGTGCCCGAAGTCTCCTGGGATAGGCTCCAGGTCCCCCGCGACCCTGAATATAGGATAAAGCGGTATAGAAAATGAATGAAATGAAATGATATTGGGACTGTCTTGGTTGACACGCCTCTTCAACATTGCGTGGAAGTCTGGGACAGTGCCTAAGGAGTGGCAGACTGGGGTGGTGGTTCCCCTTTTTATAAAGGCCGACCAGGGGGTGTGTGCCAACTATAGGGGCATTACACTACTCAGCCTCCCTGGGAAACTCTAAAGTGTGTACTCTAAGGTGCTAGAAAGGAGGGTTCGGCCGATTGTCGAACCACAGATTGAAGAGGAACAATGTGGATTCCGTCCTGGTCGTGGAACAGCGGACCAGCTTTTTCTCTTGCAGGAATCCTGGAGGAGGCTTGGGAATATGCCCATTCAGTCTACATGTGTTTTGTGGATTTGGAGAAGGTATATGATCGGGTCCCTCTGGATTTTCTGTGGGAGGTACTGCGGGAGTATGGGGTGAGGGGGTCACTTCTCAGGGTCATCCAATCCCTTCACACCCAAAGTGAGAGCTGTGTTCGGATTCTCGGCAGTAAGTCATGCTTGTTTCCAGTGGGTGTTGGCCTCCGTCAGGGCTGTTCCCTGTCACCAATCCTGTTTGTGATTTTCATGGACAGGATATCAAGGCGCAGCCGTGGATGAGAGGGTTTTCAGTTTGGTGGGCTAAGGATTGCATCGCTGCTTTTTGCAGATGATGTGGTCCTGATGTCATCATCAGTCTGTGACCTGCAGCGCTTGCTGGAGTGTGAAACGGCAGGGATGAGGATCAGCACCTCGAAATCTGAGGCCATGGTTCTCAGCAGGAAACCGATGGATTGTCTACTCCAGGTAGGGAGCAAGGTGTTACCCCAAGTGAAGGAGTTTAAGTATCTCGAGTCTTGTTCACGAGTGATGGAATATTGGAGCGTGAGGTTGGCAGAAGAATCGGAGCAGCAGAAGAATCGGGGGCAGTATTGCAGTCGCTTTACCGCACTGTTGTGACGAAAAGAGAGTTAAGCCAAAAGGCAAAGCTCTCAATCTACCAGTTGATCTTCGTTCCAACCCTCACCTATGGTCATGAGCATTGGGTAATGACCGAAAGAACAAGATTGTGAATACAAGCAGCTGAAATGGGTTTTCTAAGAAGGGTAGCTGGCTTTTCACTTAGAGATAAGATGAGAAGCTCAGTCATCCGTGAGAAACTCAGGGTTGAGCCGCTACTTCTTTACGTGGAAAGGAGTCAGTTGAGGTGGTTCGGGCATCTAGTAAGGATGTCACCAGGACGCCTCCCTAGGGAGGTGTTCTTGGCACGTCCAGCTGGTAGGAGACCACGGGGCAGACCAAGGACTAGATGGAGAGATTATATCTCCACACTGGCCTGGGAACGCCTCGGGATTCCCCAGTCAGAGTTAGCTGAGGTGGCTGAGGAAAGGGAAGTTTGGGGTCCCCTGCTGGAACTGCTACCCCCGAGACCCGACTTTGGATAAGCGTGACTGCAGTATGTGTATTGTGGTGCTGTACAGCTGCTATTGCAATCTATTCTGTTTTCTTTTTTTCATAACTAAGAACTGTGAACATACCACATCCATGACGACCAGAGCGTCAGCACACACTATGACTCGGAACGGTTCCTGAGGATCATAGAAAAGATACAGTTCACATAATCATACACTCCACGCAGATATGCTGTACAATCAGTGTAACTGCAGGAGCTTTACCTGTCTCTCCTCTCCGAAGGTTTTACATTGGATGAGTTGGAAAGGATCGAAAGAGCTGCGGAGCCAAAAAAAAACTTTATTTCTACAAATCTTGTCCTAAAACACATGAGCTGACAGAGTGATACAGGTACACACTCACCCTTGTTTAGGGAGTTTGCTGGGTTTTGGCTGCCTCTTTCTCATCTCCTCTCTCCTAAGGGCCAGTTCCTCCGCACTCAGATGCTGACAGGTAAAAAGGACTACTAATTACTACTAAATAAAACTTTCAGATACTTTCCAAACACAATTAGTAGTGCACTGACAATAAATTCATGCATTAAAGCTGTGATTGCTTGCCAAAATATGAACAACCTTACAGGAAGATTACACAAAGTTTGCCAGTAGTTTAAAATACAGATTACTTCATGTCATTTCTTTACCTCATACGTCTGTCCCTCCAGGTCTCTGGGATGGCGCCAGTTCCCGAAGGCATCTCGGACTCGTCGTTTCCTTGTGCGCTACAAGACAAACCGACAAACAAATGTAACCTAAAAAGATTACCTTGCACTGATTACCCAAACATACACTATACAGTATGTGAGCTACGACTGGAGCTGGAGCTAAGGAGGCCTCAGTGTATTTACGAACATGAGGTGAGAGAATACAGAGTCGGTGATCTGGGATGCTATAGAAATTAACACAGGCTGTGCTTCTACATTAATAGTCACCATGGACTGTAGTCTCTGAGCCAGCTGATAGGCCTCCAGACTGTCTCTGCTTTCCTTCAGACGCGAGCGGTCGACCGGCCGAGGACGGTTATAGATAGCCTGCTCTGTGGAGTGGGAAGAAGGAAAACATACTTATATCACAATCAAAATACAAACAATACCACGTATTCCAGGGCTTAATGTTACAGAATAATAAGACTTGATTGAGTGGTGTGGTACAGCCTGAGATGCAGAGCCACAGGGAGTGTTCAAATCAAACCGGGACTTATAATTGTGCAGAATAACAGAACAGAGTTAAAAAAGTAAAAACACCATTTCTTTCTCGAAATAATCCTCTGCTACACTAATACACTGCTACACGACACTCCTCTGCTACACTAATACATTACCACAGTTGAAGTTGATCGCCCCGATGAGCTCCAGGTAGGTGTGTATTCGGCCAATGCAGTTCACATCTCCGCAGTTCTTCAAGCCTGGACGCACTGACGTCTTATTCAAGTACTTGGGTTTGCTCTTCTCCCTAACACACACAAACATACACACATAAACATATGACATGACAGTTGATTGAGCCTCATAAACCCATAAAGATCCAGTCTGTACTCACCACTGGTCCAGTATGTAGTTGCGGATTTTCAGATATCGTTCTGGTGTCTTTGACGAGCGACCCTCGAAGAATTCTGGGATGGCCTGCTTTTCTTCTTCTGTGATGGTGCTTGTGTCTAGTGTTACTTCCTGTTCAGGGGGCTTCAGCTCCTCCTCTTCGTCCTGGTCATCCGTGTCCTCTAGTGGACTCTTCTCGGCTTTTTATCAAAGAACAAACACCAACGTCAACAATGCTAGTTTTTAATGCAGAGTAAGTGTATAATTGCTGTTTAAGTAAATTTACAGCTATTACTTAAGCACTACCTTCAACACCCTCCTCCTCCTCCTCGTCATGCTGGCACTGCGCCTTTGTACACCAAGACTCTCTATGATCTCCAGGTTCGGGCTCGGTCACAGTCTGACAGCAGCTGCTGTTCCCTTCGGTGACGACCTCGGCAGGTGTAACAGACATCTCCACCTCTCTCACTGGTTCTCCCGTAGAGAAAGCTGTCTGAATTTCACCTCTCTGGTCTTGAGGCTCGTCCCTCAAGTCTAACTGGTTCTCAGGCTGACTCGTGTCATCGCTCAGGTCATCGGTGATATCCACATCCTCGTCGTCAGACAGCCGTTCGATGCGTACAGCGTTGGCCAGAGCTGCAGTCTGAGGAGGGACAGATGGCGGGCTGGATCCAGATGGTAGTGCATGAAGCAGTGCACTCTGGGGCTTAGTGGAAGACGCTTCAGCATGACCTTCAGCTTTAGCCTTTAGGTTAAAAGACAAACCAAAGATCAATTCTGTGAATTCTTGTGAACAAACCTGATCAGGGTTTGTTGTGGACTTAAATTAGTTATTAAAGTAACTGTAACTGATCTTTCAGAAGTCAATCCGGATAATAAAAGGGGACTCAAAAAAACTTTATATAATTATATTTAACTCAAAGCAGCATTATGTCATTTATACACTGCCTGGCTAAAACAAACAAAACTTACATTTCTTTCAATCACATTTAGCTTTGATTACAGCACATGATGTGGTGAAATACATAAACATAATTTCTCATGCCCCCAAACCACACTTTCCTGGAATATGACTTCCATTCATATTCAGGGAAGAAAAACTCCATAGACGTGATAACCTGGTCATTATGTACATTCAGGTCATCAACTGACTTTTTTTTAATTGCTACTGTACATAACGTTGCTGAGACATGACCAACTAAAGCAACCCCAGATCATAACACTGCCTCCAGAGGCTTGTACAGTGGCCACTATGCATGATGGGTGCATCGCTTCATACGCTTCCCTTCTTACCCTAACGCACCCATCTCTATGGAATAAGGTCATGAGACCACATAACCTTTGTCCATTGCTCCAAAGTCCAGTCTTTTATGCTCTCTAGCACAGTGTTTTTCAACCACTGCGCCGCGGTACACTAGTGTGCCGTGGGAAATTATTCAATTTCACCTGATTGGTCGAAAACATTTTTTGAAAACTAATAAGTCTGCGAATAATATGCCATTGTCGAGTGTCTGCGCTGTCTACACCGGCAGAG
>JAQQZT010000033.1:13362200-13373120 GCA_030068275.1 Clarias platycephalus | reverse complement strand
ATTTAGACAAATACTTGTGACCATTTTATATATACTGTATGTATGTACAGTGTGTGTGTGTGTGTGTGTGTGTGTGTGTGTGTGTGTGTGTGTGTTGCTACTGCGGCACCAACATGCAGATAACACTTTAAAATATTGAGAATTTCAAGGGATGGGGCGAATACTCATCCAAGGCACTATATTTATTTATTGCTGTGGTTTCAATTTTGTTTAGCACTTCGAATATTTTCACAAATATCATATTTGCGATATTTAAAGAAAACGGTGAACTAGGTATAATACACTTGTCTGGCACCCGGCTATTCACAGCAGATCCTTTGGGCGCTGTGGTTTGCAGGGTGGGATTGGTGAATCTTCCTAAAAGGGATCTGCTTCCAACCCTTTCTGACACAAAAAGACATTATTTTATATGTTGTATTCTACATGGGGACTTCAGATGTTCCTCAGAGGAGCAATACACTATATAAATATTTGGCCAAACCTGTACTGACATTACAAGTAAATATACTTCAATGTAGAGTTGCCCCCCCCTCCCCCGCCCCTTTTGCAGCTATACCAGCTTCTACTCATCTTGGACGATTTTGGAGCGTTTCTGTGGGAATTTGTGCCCGTTCATTCTGTTGAGCATTTATGAGGTCAGGCACTGATGTTGCACGTGAAGGCCTGGCTTGCAATCTCCCAGTTCCAGTTCATCCCAAAGGTGCTCGATGGGGTTGAGGTCAGGGCTCTGTGTGGGTCAGTTAAATTCTTCCACACCAAACTCATCAAACCATGTTTTTATAATCCTTGCTTTGTGCAGTGGGACACAGTCATGTTGGAATTAAAAAGCGGCCTTTCCCAAACTGGTGCCACAAAGATGGAAACATAGCATTTGTCCAAGATGTCTTGATATGCTGAAGCATTAAAATTGTCCTTCACTGGGGATAAGAGGCCTGATTGAAACACCTGAATTCAATAATTAACAGGTTTGGTCAAATACTTTTGTTCATATCGTGTATAATGGGCTTCTTGGGTGCAATAATTAAAATATTGTATGTAATAATGATAATAATAATTTAATTCAATTTTATTTGTACAGGATAGCGCTTTTACCAATGGTCAATGTAGAAAAGCTGCTTTACAGAATCAACAGAATATCATGGAAATTAGTATGAAATGTATGAGAAAATATGAATTAATAATAATAATAATAATAATAATAATAATAATAATTGTAGATTTTGTCAAAATGCAGTCTAACTCAGGATTTTTTCTCTTGCCAAGGCACTTTTGTGGGACATGGATTTTTTCTCAAACGTGCAAAAAATGATGTAAAGTACAAACAGGCTAACACTCTACTAGAGGAATTCGTGCTGCTCTGTGAGATCAAATACTCCATTAGATATTCAGGTATCTTCAGTCATGTCTTCTATTTATAGCAGACAGATCGCTCTGAGCTCCGTTTAGCCCGTGTGCTGCAGCAGGGATCGGTGTGTTAGGTGGTCGGGGTGTGTGAGCAGGTCCCAGTGAGGAGCTCGGGTTCTGCGTCATGACGCAGTGATGCGCGCGCTGAGTGCTGAGTGCTGACGCGTTCACTCCGTCGCGCGCTGCTTTTACCGGATACCGGCGCGAGCTCACTCACCTGCTGCAGTGTCACAGCCTCGCGCCATCCCACCTTACCGCACTTTCTCTTCGTCTTTTAACAGATTCTTATCAGAAATGGAAGTTTGCAGTGAAAAAAGTGCTAGGATTCGACTGTGTACTGTTAACGAAAACCCGGTTTTTATTTGGCGTTATAGAGGATGCGATTCTCTGTAGGACAGGAGCGTTACATTGCATGAGGCAAGTAAGATCTTTTCATTTTTCAGAATTAAAAATTGTACATGTATTATTCCACTATGCATAGTAGAGAATGTCGGATTATTGAGGTGCTATTTCTTCAAGAACCTTTCCGTAAGTTTTTTTTTCTAAAAGAAAATATGATTCCTTAGATTCAGACAATCTGACTTTTCATAGCTATTTTCCTCCTAATTGCTAGAGAAGATGTAGTTGTTTAATAGGTAGAGTGAAAAAATAAATGTTAATAATTATTAATGGATAAACAAACAAACAAAAACAGATGTCCCTCTGTAATAGTAATTAGACACACTTGCACTGATATACTGTGTTCTTTTTACATTTATGGCACCTGGCAGACGCCTCTATCCAGACTGACTTAGAGTTGCCTATTTTTTATACACCTGAGTAGTTGAGGGTTAAGGCCCCTCGCTCAAGAGCCCAGCAGCAGCAGCTTGGCAGTGATGGGATTTGAACTTGAGAGTCTTAGATCAGTAGTCCACAGGTTTTATAATCCACACCAGTCAACAGTTTTAATAAACTGCCATTTGTTCCGACAATAACCATATTTACTCCAAAGTTAAGGATGGTGAGAGTAAGGTAAGTCCCTTACTGTGAGCTGTGAGTTTTACTGTAAATGGGGCTCATTCCTGTTGAGATTATGTTCAGAGCCACGACTGAAACATTCTTGCTCTAATTACAAAGCTTTAATTAAAGGTGGAATTTAATGTTATGTAATTTCAAATAGCAGGTGGGAGGGAAAAGTTATTTGGTGCAGTGGCTCAGCTATGGCTCATGTTATGGCTGCTGGTTAGAAAGTAATTGTCTTTGCTCTTCGGTCAAAGAGTGCACATTAAAATGGAATCTTAAATAAGCAGTTGGAGGAACATTAACCTTTCACATGGAAAAAGTAATGTATTTTAATTAATATTAAAATACATTTAATATAAATGTATTTGTATATTGTACAATTATTAACACTTGGGGCATTGCTATCTTTAGATTCTTTCAGTAATAATACTGAAGATGTTTCCCAAATGTTCATTTTTATGTGACCAATCTGAGAGCATGCACGTTAGTGAGTCTTTAACCATGACACATCTTTAGCCAGGTAAGATCAATGTCAGTGTTTTAAAACTATTTCTAGACTTGCTACAAACTCAGTATGTAACAAGATAATGCCTGTACGGTATGTATTATTTACTGTTATAACCCCCATTTACCCCATGCCAGTGGGCAAAAATAAAAATACATGTTGAATAGATTTGTTTATTTTATTAGAACAAATTTCCTTCAGTTAAAGGTTCTATTTTGCTTATATTTCCATCAGTGTAATAATGAGATAATTAACCATAAATATGAGTTCCATATCCTTTTTATATATCATGGTCAAGGGTGCCAATAATTATAGGGCAGAATCTAAATTGCCATAGGTCAGGAGAGAGGTAAGAATAACTTTGTCTTATGTAAAACTAAGCTTTATTATAGCGATATTACACTAAATACAATTGTAACGCTCCTGTTTAGTATAAGGAGTATAACCATATATTACCTGGATTCTATAACAACATAGGAAAAATGAGTTAATAATTATGGCTCCTTAGTTACATGTGTAATAAGTAATTCTATTAAGATTATGCCTCGTGTCATGTGATATGACAGAACCATTTTTGTTCTTTCACTCTTCAAATCCCTCTGCATGCTAAAAAAAAAGACCTTTGCGCTGCAGCTGAATTAAATTCCTCCGGCTTATTGCTGAAAGTCACCATGGGGACTTACTGAGCTTAGCGGGTGTTTAGTCATTATGAATCGGATTAGCAACCTGACTTGAGGAATGATTCATTCATATTTCAAAATGAAGGTTAAATAAAAAAAAACTGAACTGTTAAGGAACAGGCAGACTGTAAAGGCTCTATAGATAAGACACTGCTCGTAACTGTACAGCCCTCAAGTCTGGTCTTTCGGCATGTGATCTAAAATGCAGCAGACGGTTCAGACTTTCAGTAGGCGAGCACAAAGGAGATGAGGACAGGCTTTGTCATTGTGTCACTCCTATCAGTCCTCGATCAGCCTGAATGATATCGTGCCTCAGGTGGGGATACACTATAGCGTAGAAGCGAGGCAGTAACAGAAAGTGTGGTCGTACATTGCACATGACACTGAAAATAAATCAATATACTTTCACAAGCATCAAACACTATTCAGGCCCGCTAAAGTTCCTTACAATCTAAGAGCTGACATAAGATTGCATAATTGGATGGGGAGTAGGTGAAACTGGGCCTTTAAGAAGCACCAGGATGGAGCTGATTAAATGGTCTTCATTTGTGCAGATGAGCTCTTCTATTAAAACAGTTAACTTTATTACCCTCAAGTAATATGTAATACATTTGAGCGTTTTACTGCTTAAGTTAATTTAACTTCATTAAATTACTCTAAATATCATTTAACAATCAGTGAGCTGCATTCCACTGCATTCACATTATCTACAACTGCACTACTACTGAAACTACAGTCTTTATAATAATGTGTTCATATTTGTATCATCTATACTGTGATGACTGTGGAGGTTTCTGCTAGCAGAAATACATTCATACATTATTACTACATAACTGTGCATGTCATACATTCTGCCATTCAATTGTATGTAGTTCAGGTTTTCATTTGAAATTCAGTTAGACTGACCTTAAAGGGTTAAGCTTCAGTTGAGCTGACCTTTCACCCTTAAATTGGCAACATTTACTGGACTTCAATCTGAAGCCCCATGGCAACAAATCAAGCCAAGAAAATGAAAAACTCAGTTTATTTCTCGATATAACCCCCTGCTACCCTAATGCTGCTATCAAGGTAGAAAGTTTTGTCAGTACCCCAGAGCCATGATCAGACTGCCTCCTTTATGTACATGAAACTCCTGGCTTCCCAGAAACTCCTAATGCCCCAAACATGTGGAATTCGCTTGGAGCGTGGTCAGGACTATATAGTTGCATCTCTTTCGCAAGTTGGTAACAAGTTATCCATCAGTTTTCAAGGATCCACTCACTGAATGATAACAGGAAAGCCTGCAGTGGGCTCTGAGCCACCTCGGCCGGGATCATCATTCATACATGTATTGCCCACTTAAAAAAATTTACACCCTTCAAATGTTTTACTGCAGCTAATAGTCTCGTCTGTGCTTGAAGTTGTCTGTAAATGTCTATCGGGATTTATGTCTCATATTACAACCCTCATACTTAGAGACCTAGGACTGCAGTATAATCCAAAAGGATCAGTATTATCTGTTCAATAACTATCGCTCTATCTGCATTATATGCAACATGTCATGATTCTCTGATCATCTGGTGTTCTCTGTTCACTTCAGGCTTGTTATCAATATCAAAGACTGAATTCAGCAAAGCCAATACTCTTTGTAACTGTCCAACTCCAGCTTAGCTAGTGCTGGCCTTAGCTCTTTCGAGGAACACAATGTATTCGCATTCACATTTTTATACCATCAGCACACCCATATTTTGAACATACATTTTAGTTTGCAAAAGTATGAAGAATACAAAAGAAAAGAAAAGTACAATGTTAAGTCATACAGTATACACATGGATTTTAAAGGTATGCTACACTCACGTTCACATGGGGTGCTATATATAAGACCACCACCATAAAGATACAGTTAACCAACTGATACTTCAACTCTCCTCTAGAGGCGCATCTAAAAATAGCAATACCGTTGCCAAATGATTTGTTCATTCCTCATTTTCTCTAGAGCTGTGAGTCACATCTACCCTCAACTGCGCGTGTGATGCATGTCAGCACTTTCTCCAGTGCTGCTGGTAACGGCAATATTAAAGCAGCTCCACGAGAGATTTAGGGGTTCTTAGATTTTCACAAGATTTTTAATGAAGGAATGCATTCTTTGTCAGGTGTATTTTGAAGAAAGCGAATTTGATTTGTGGTAATGATTCTAAATAAACTCTAAGCAATATATATACCTAAAAAAACTATTTTCTGCTGCAAATATTTTTCTCACACCAACAGTGGGTTTCTCCAGACATGCTGTAAATACATTCTGCCATGTTTTGAAGGCAGTCCCAGAGGCTTGTTTTCAACATTTTTTTGTAATCCTTCCCTTAGTGGGCCTGCCATTAACTTACCGACAATGGAAGAAAAGAGAAATGGCCTCAAACTATTTCTGGGCAGGGCATATTATCTAATAAATTGATGTCTTTAATAAAAAAAAAAAGCTGAGTAAAATATGAATATAAATGATGCTGTTCGCAGTTACAATCGCTGGACATTTTTGTAGGGGTGTTTAAAAAAGATGTTTTGTGAAGGTAAGATGAGCTTGGCTAAGTAGTAAACAGTATACTAGGTAAAACTACTGTATGGTGAACTAGCTAGTGACACAGTGACATGCAGTAAGTAGTCTTCTCTGTGCAGCTTTTTTGTATATTTGATACTGTCAAATTAATTTAGTATTTTAAGGTTATTAAAACTATTTCCATTTTATTTTATTAAGCTTGGAATAGTCTTGTTCTATTGACACATGAGATGAGGTTGAGTATTTATTTTTACAAGGGACTTTCAATAAAATTTCTCTTGAATGAAGGCGTAAAACCGATTGCCATTTGCAGAAGACTAAACTCTCACCAACTTGCAGAAGAAATGCATCTGTCTGTGAAAACTGTAGACACACTCATTCACAGCTTTCACCTCTTGTACAAAACATAGATTTGGCTTGGATTTATTGCCACATTCTCTGTACAGTCCTGATCTCACTCCAAGTGATTTCCATGTTTGGGCCGTTAAAGGATTTCCTGGGAGGCCAGTGTTTCACTTGAGAAGCACGTAGTCTGATCATGGCTCTGGCGTACTGAGAAAACGTTCTACGTATCTTGATGGTATCCAAGTGAAACGCTGTATTTCAGTGAAAGTGCATTAGTGTGGCAGGGGATTATACTGTATACCGAAATAAAGGTAGATTTTAACTCTCGTGTTCTGTTGTTCTGCACAATCAAAAGTTGGACTTGACTTAAACGAAATACGTTTGGCAATACAATACATTTGTCAAGAAAATAAGAAAATGTAAAACTTTAAGTGAGTAAATATGGTTAAAAATAGGTTTAATATTCTTACATTTTGTTTATTGTATAATGATTAACATTGTATGGAAATCCTACATAAATGTGACTACATTGATAGAACATTGTAATTTGCTAAGATGTCAGCTTTGGCTGTGTTCAAGCCAGTTATCTTTTATCTTCAAAATAAGAAACCTTGTAATAAACTACCGTTTTTTAATGTTTTATTTATTTATTTTTTATAGAGCTTGAGGATTCTGGGTAACTGGATGCAGAGGAACAACTCTCTCTTTTCGCCCTCAGAGCTAGACACCTCTCTGCAGGATGTCTCGAACTCCTCTCTCTCCCCGCCACTGGCTGATTGGGTGGCTCCCACATTCACCCGGGCGGCACAGTTCCGAGTAGGCGCCACACTGGTGCTCTTCCTGTTTGCAGCAGTCAGTAACCTGGCACTCCTCATCAGTGTGTGCCGCGGACGCGGACGGCGACTGGCTTCTCACCTGCGGCCCCTCATTAGGAGTCTGGCCGTAGCAGATCTGATGATGACATTTATCGTGATGCCACTGGACATGGTGTGGAATGTGACGGTACAGTGGCACGGCGGTGATGGTCTTTGCAAGTTACTTAGCTTCCTTAAGTTGTTTGCAATGCAGGCCTCTGCATTCATCCTGGTGGTGATCAGCCTGGACCGACAGCATGCCATCCTGCACCCTCTCGACACCCTTAATGCACACTGGCGCAACAAGAGAATGCTGGTGCTGGCATGGAGCCTCAGCTTGCTCCTTGCATCCCCACAGGTGGGCTACAACACCTTATACGTAAAAAACAGGAAGGGAAACTACATTGCGCTGTTTTCATCATGGATGCACAAGTATCCACTTGTGCACTATGTTAAGATTATTTCTGTGGTTCTTTTCACAACAGTACCACGATTGTGACCGAATATGCCTGCTCAAATGGTCCATTAAGCCCTCGGGGACATTCAATACAGTATGCTGCGGGTATTGAGTGGTTTAATTAAATTTAATTGGAGTAGACATTTGCCAGTCCACTTAGAAAAACTGTTTAGCAAATAAATAGAGAGAAAGGTATATATTCCATCAGAAATATTAAGGAAGAGGTAGAACCCATATTTTATAAGAAAAAAAAAAGTAAAGAAATAATGAAATGTAATCTGGTCCTCTTATTTAAGTGAACATTGCTGCTTCTTCTGTATACACTTCAGACAATTAGTCATTTTTACAGTTGAAATCTTTTATATTCCTTTTATAACAGCATGTGCTAAAGACCTGGAACTAAGGCCTTGAATAAGTAGCTCATCCTCCCACATGCATAAGTGCATACATCTATTTTTTTCATAAGCTGTCTTGAATAATGAGCACCCTGCTATGGGTGATTTTTCCACAGCAAGAATGTGCTCTGGTGGTGCCAAGCCTCTGCCATCATCCAAAAGGTCATTTTAAAATCCAACATTAGGTTGATTGGTGAATGTATTATGCCATATTTGACAGATCTTCTTCCAGACTAACAGACACACACACACACACACACACACATTGATCCTTTTGTGTGCAGTCTGTGCAATTTGTATATAACAGGTACAAAATGAATAAGGCCTTTACCGCCATGATTGCTTTAGCTTTTCAAAGTTCTGCCCCAAAAATTGGCTCTGAGGGTCACAGGATGAAAACCGCAGCAGTAATGAGGATAGTTCAAAGCATGCCTATTACTGATGCATGGCACAAACATTGCCCGGTTTATTTGTCACAAGCATTGTTCCAAAACATGGGGTATGCTGTAATAGGAAAATATTAATAACAAGGTCCTGTGATGCTTTATTGTCCTATGACTATTACAGCACCTCAGTGGGTATATCATTATACAGTAAAATCACCAACAACCTGCTGTGTATTAAAGAATGCGTCATATACTTTTTTTTAACAATCTGTTTCTGGCTACATTTAATATTCTATAATTCTAAATTCCATATTCTATGAAACAAAAAAAAATCCTATTATTAATACTTATTATTATATATAACAAAATAGAGTTTCCAACAGATCTGAAATATACTGAACTTTATATATGAGCATTACCTGCCAGCACAAAAGTGGTGTACTGCATAAAACAGTACATATGGCCTTTAATACAATATTTTTTAATTATTTGATATTTTGATTAATTTCAGATTTCAGGGATCCAGTCTACACTGTTTGTCAGACCATATAGCCCTTAAAACCAGAGAATTTATTTTTGCCATTTTATGCATTACTATGTTTAAATAAAAATATGTAGAGGATAGGATTGTGCAATATGGAGTGACATTTTAGCACAACCTAGACAATATGATGAACTGAATTTTATTTAATTTTAACCAGCTATAAAAACATGACTGTGCAATAAACAAAAAGAAATGGATCACACAGGCAAAGAAAAACCACAGATTTATAAGATCATGTCTTTGTGGTTAATAATAATAATAATAATAATAATAATAATAATAATAATAATAATAATAATAATATGCACATTTTGTGAGTTCCATATTTTTGTGACGTCATCCCCATATATCCCATATTCTTGTAGCAGTAAAATGTACACATTTTAAAAGTAACACTAATAAAATACTGAACTAATAATAGATTGATCAGAGTTACTTGGGATGTGTATGATGTCAAACTCCTATGTACCTAAAGCACCCAATAACATACACTTTATACATTTATACATAAAGCAGGAAAATAAATAAATTGAAATAAAAATACAGGTTTCTATGCAACATCTCAGTGTGTGTGTGTGTGTGTGTGTGTGTGTGTGTGTGTGTGTGTGTGTGTGTGTGTGTGTCAAGATATGTTGTGACTAAAATATGTCAGTGTACCACATCAGGGTTATGTACTGTATAGCAGAGGATTAGGATTGCAGGAAATTGTATATGCACGCATGTCAGCAGCAAGGGATGATGCAGAATGCTTCCGCATCCGATTTTACCTTCCTAATCTAATATTCACCTACTGCAGCAGGCCTGGGGGAGGACGCATGTGAACACAGCAGGTGATGCAGCAAGAGATAAGAGAATTAGGAAGGAGTAATGTGTGTAAACAGGAACCAGCGTATCAGATAGAATTAATACTAATTGAAGTGTTTATTATGACATATGTATGGGTTGGTTTTATGGATCGATGAGTTTTTTTTTCCCCCAGAAATTTCACTCAAACATTTGTCTCTTTTTCAGTTGTTTATCTTCAGAGCTATCAAAGCAGAAAAAGTGGATTTCACTCAATGTGTGACACACGGAAGTTTTCCCGAGCGATGGCAGGAGACAGTCTACAACATGTTCCACTTTGTCACTCTTTATGTTATACCTCTTCTAGTCATGAGCTGCTGTTACACCCGCATCCTCTTCGAGATCAACAGACAGGAACACAAAAACAAAGGTAATTGTAGTAGCCTATAGTTAACCCTCGGATTGCGAGTATTATTTGTTCTGGAAGCGTGTTTGTACAGTATATGAAATTTCCCAATAAGAAATAATGGAAACTTCGATGATTCGTTCCACAGCCCAAAAGTATTCATATAAAATAATTAATGCAAAATATAAAGTAATAATAAAACAAATTAACCTGCACTTTATCTTTGAAAAGAATCCCGACAGAGAAATGTTTCCGTTTCAGTGTGTGTGTGTGTGTGTGTTTGTGCGAGCACATACATCCATGTGTGTATGTGAAGCTGAAGTAAGACAAGAGAGGAGAGAATTGGGGAGGGGGCTACTGTGTAGGATGACTTTCACACACGCATGCGTGCGTTTGCACACACACACACACACTACCCTCTGTCTGGATCTTTAATGACACTTGCTTTTGATTTATGCGGCACACACACATGTGGTCAAAATGTTATAATAAAAAGTATACACACACACTAGTGATGCGCGGGTCGGGTATTTTTCCAACCCGCGGGTCCCCCTTTTATGAAATTATTTGGCCCGCCCCAGCCCGCCCCGCACCACTGTATCTATTTTTACAACCCGCCCCGCCCCACA
>JAQQZT010000033.1:13326331-13338768 GCA_030068275.1 Clarias platycephalus | reverse complement strand
ATCTCCACATCATTGCATTCAGTTTTTATTCACAATTTGTTTAGTGTCCCAACTTTTTTGGAATCCGGTATGTACTAGAATACAGTAGAATATTCTCCGAGACCTTGGTGTGACAGTAGAGAGATCAAAGTAGACAACATTTGATAATTTCTGACAAAATAGTTATAAAATATTTACATTTGCTTTTTCTTGTATGCAGGTTGACAGACAGGTAGGACTAGTGTTATTATCAATAATAATATAAATTAATATACACGTAATAAATGTAGTAGAAAAAGAGCACATGTGTGTGTGGGTGTATCTGAACGAAGGTATGTAAAATGCTTTTTTGCTCCCCTTCCAAAGCTCATTATGTCTGTGAATAGAGAGCACTTAACAATCTTTACACGCTAACCTCAAGTGAAGTGTAATGCATACACTGAGACCAGAGCTCATGTGTGTGCTTAGAGCTCATTTTAATGGCAGTACATCGCGGGCCGAGGGAGGGGGATGCGTTCTTGTAATAAATCCAGCCTATCAGTCCCGCCTGGCAGCTTGAAGAGCTCTTCACCATCAAGCATGAGCGAAAGCATTAACTCCGAAGAGCTGAATGCTCTGCAAACAGAGGCGCACTGAATGAAGCACAAGCTTCATTATCACATACACTGAGATGCTGTACTAGTCTGTCCGTCATTGTGAACTAACTACACTTCTTTCTCGGGCTGAATGAGGTAGTTTGTTCCAGCTTGGTGCTGAAAGAGAAAGGATGACTTGAGAGGCTCCTCGGCGTACAGGAGAAGTTCAGCTGAAGAAGTCCATGGTCATGGGAAATGGTTGAGTGGACAGAACCACATCGGAATACGCTGTTGTGCAAACACAATGGACCCGCTCCACTCTCTCTCTCTCCCATCTCTCTAGTCACTCTTCATCAATTTGTCGGCAGCATGTCGCTGATAGGCCGCCTGCGGTCCCCGAAAACTGCGAGCATCACCGTCCCCCCCAATCCCCAGTCTCTCATGCACCACAACCACACCCAGGCAACCTCCCACCCCCACCCTTAACACACACCATTTCCTAGAGGCCTCCTGGAATAAGGTCAGGGGGTCAAAGGTGGGAGGTGATCCTACACTGAGACACATTACCCTGCTCCCCCTCCTTACCCTCCCTCCCTTCTCCTATTCTTCCAGTCTCACCCTCTTATTGTCTTTCTCACCCTGCACCATCTTTAAACATCAACCCGGCCTCATCCCCTCTTCCTCATTCTCTCCCTCCTTTTATATTCTTATTTATAATACTTTCCACACATTTTCTTTCTGTTCAAGTGGGCATAAATCTCATCACTGATACGTAACACTTGTCTACATTTTACTGCCTTAACAAAGTAGAACACTAATTAAAAAGTTCCCTCTCGCCCTGTCTGTCTGCAGATGGCTTTTAATTGTCTGTCTCATATCAGGCCACATATGCTGAACTTGTTCAGGCTTGCCTAGCATGAGGACAGAGGGCAGACAGGGTCAGGACAGGCCAACCCATGACTAATTCTCATTTACATATTTCAATTATATGCAAACTACAGCTTCCCATGACCAAAGACAGGCAAACACAAAAAAAAACTGCTCAAGCTCAAGAGCCTGGGGCAAAACTGGAGCCCTGGTCTGGGAGCCTGAAAGCAGATGGTGTGATGAGCAGAATAAGTAAGAATGAACACCAGACAGCATAGTCTCTACATATATATATATAACACCTGCATCATTGCATATAGTAGAAAATAAATGAATACTGAAACAGAGTCAGATAAACCTAAGGTGTTAAAATAGTGACATCGCTGGGAAAAATTTAATTTTAATTAGTGGTTCTCGGACATGAAAACAAGAATGCAGCAAATATAAGAACAGGACTAATACTGGAGGGGTGGAATGTCAGGAGTGTTTCCTTTTCTTTGTTCCTCTACCAGCACAATCAATAAATGAAT
Source organism: Clarias platycephalus (assembly GCA_030068275.1). NCBI lineage: Eukaryota > Metazoa > Chordata > Actinopteri > Siluriformes > Clariidae > Clarias > Clarias platycephalus. The sequence continues at coordinate 13,336,817 of JAQQZT010000033.1, read as the reverse complement.
GAATGCATTATCTAGCCACTGCTGAATGCTATGAGGGGGAAAGGCTGATAGAGGGAGCGACTGATTGACTAGCTTATGAGGACAGAAGTAGAAAACCTCTGACACAAATGACAGACATTCAACCTTTAATGGTAGGCTTACCTCATGTGTGTATCGTAAAGTCAACAGAATAAACATGCAATCATACCTAATGCAATAAACTATTTAGTATACAATACAATTTACCACTGTATTTATACATCAGCTTTCATTTCAAATAAAATATACATACATTTATAAATAGTTGCACTGGATGATGTGTTATTGTTTGTGTACAAGCAACATTGTACTAAGAGCAAACCGCAATATGTACATGATTATGTGAACCCCCTCCTACCCCAATGTAGGAGGCAGGGTGGGTAATACACACTAGAGTGGCTTATATAGCATTATCAGAGTCCAGCTGGAGTCCCAGTCATTTATTATGAGATGTGGGTGTGTGTCTATATGTGTGTGGGGGTCTGTGCATCCAGAGGGTCAAGGGGTATAAATGAAAGGGTGTCAACTCAGCCTAGAGGTCAAAGTCAGGTAATCTAGTCTAGCCTACCCAAAAGCACAAACCTAGTTTCATTTATCTTCATACATATCAGTGCGCATGTGTTGTATGTGTGCATGGGTGTGCATGTGAGAGGACAGATTTAGGATACGGCTGAATGGATTACCTTGGAGCTGTACACATACAACCAACCAGTTTTGGCCTGAGCCAATTTCATTTCATACATGACCTCTTCAGGGCAGCTGCATGTTGCTTATGATCAGCTTCTGATACTTGACATTAGCCAAATGTCACAATGACAGCAGTCCGAACTTAAGACATATTCCATTTAAAAAGCATACAATACCAGTCAAAAGTTTGACATACCTTCTAATTCTTTTTCTAGAACAATACTCAAGTGTTTTTTTCTTTAAACCTAACACATATGTCTTTAGCTAATTAAGGAACAACAACAACAACAGACAGTTATTATTTAAAGACATGAAGATCAGCTGTTCTGGAACAGTTCTTGCAAACCCAAAAAGCACCATAATGTAACTGGCTCTCATGAAGACCTTCCCAGGAAGGCAAGACAATAACTAACCTTTGCTACAGAGTTGAAGTTCATTTAGAGTTAACAACCTCAAAAATCACCAATTAACAGCACCTCAGATTAGAGCCGTTATGAAGGCTTTACAGAGTATAAGTACCAGACACTGTTCAAAGGAGACTATTGCATATTTTCAATCTTCATTATTATTATACAACATAGAAAGAAAAAAAAAAATCAGGAAAGACCATGGAATTAGAAGGTGTGTCCAAACTTCTGACTGGAAGTGGGTATTCTGTACCTAGACAGTATATGTTATATAATGCATTAATATCTCTGGGATCAGTCCTCGATAGAAGATAATGAATGTCTTCTGACCATCTACATACTGTATACACTTATGTACCTACAGAAACTGCAAGAATGATGACAGACAAAAATGTTCTGTCTGTGTAGAAGAAAGCTGCTATAATTCAATTTATTATAAATGAATTATAATTTACTTGCTCTACATTTATTCTATTCAAAGTAGTGATAGTCCCCAAAATGAGTACTGTATTACTATTATTACTTATATGTGTGTTGGATGTCACATGGCAGGAAAACAGTATCTGGTCAAACCAGAGCAGATACATTCAGTATCCCCTAAAGATGTCACAAACCTTGCTAGCCAACCAAACTTTTCTCACAAGTTAGCTACACGCCTTAATAAAAATCCTAATCAAGTCAATCTGCAACCAAATACCACTTGTCAAGCCGGTGCCATCATATCCTCATCAGAATAACAGCACACATGTTTTCAGAGTTTTCGTGTCTGAAACTCTGGCCTCTCAGGAACTCCTTTAATGGTTCAAATGTCCCATATGTTTCTTCTGCAAGTTGGTGACAGGTTGTCTGTGGATGTTCAAGTATCAGATGTTTCTACTGCATAATATTCCCAAGAATGACTGCAGTGGGACCTGAGCCACCTTGTCCGCCATAATCAATAGCCTTCTCTATTGCACCATTCAAATGTTTTACTGCGGCTAACAGATTTTTTGCCTTCAGTCGGGTTTACACCTTCAATCATGAGAAATTTTATCACAAGTCCCAAATTGACTTGAACGAACATCATATATTATTAGATTGTTGTGTGTAATGTGTTTACTCAGGACCCAGTAATAAAAAAAAAATCAGCTGCCTAATGCCTACTTTTAGGTATGTGAGAAAACATTTCCCCTGGTATACTAGCAAAACTGCCAGAAAAATAAGATATGTACATGTGATTCTTAGTCCTACCTTGCACCACCAGTCGGCCCAGTGCAGTACGTCTCATCCTGCTTCCAGGTCTGTTGGCTGAGCACACGTATACTCCTGAGTGCTGTAGGGTAACATCGGAGATCATAAGGTTACCCGTCCCCAACACCTGGATCCCCTCCACTCCAATAGAACGTCCATCTGCAAGAGACACACGTACAGAGAAGAGATCAATTGTGTAAATTAAAAGCAACACAAGTTTACCCTCTGATGCAAATGATTACATATGACTGTACATACCGTTATCATTGCACTACAAAGAAAAATGTCAAAATTGCCTGTCATGCAAAATGCTGTAATAATGTATCCACCATACAGTATGTTGCTACAGAGCAACTAAAAGCTCTTTTTTCAATACAATATTTTCCATTATACTGTGATAGAGGCATGTAAAACTGTAGCATGTTATGAGCATTTGTATCAGAAGGTTGCAATTTTACCCAGCCTGCTCCAGGACACAATTGGTCGGGGGTTGCCTGTGGCAATGCACTCTAGGATGGCAGTCTGGTGGACATTGATGGTGAGATTTTGAGGACCTGAGAGAATCACTGGATCCTTATAGGTACGAGGAGTTGCCACTGTGCAGAGACACAGAAAAACAGACTGAAAAACAGATCTTCATTTGCAAGTGGAAGACATAAGACAAGCCAGAGTTGTTGCTGCTCTCACCAGTGACAGTAAGCAGGGCCTCGTGACTATAACGTGTGTTAGCAATGTTTTTGGCTACGCAGCGATACACTCCACTGTCTTCATGACGCACACTGGTGACCTGCAGAATGCCACTGGGCAGGAGAGTGTACCTGCAGAGAGACAGAGAGAGAGAGAGAGAGAGAGAGAGAGAGAGAGAGAGAGAGAGAGAGAGAGGAATTTAACATAGACCTGAGTATGTATATACCTGTATTTATCCACACTATACAAATAAGGGAGAGAATGTTGACAGCACTGCCCTAACTGTGGATGCAGTGTGTGTGGGTTTGTAACCTGTCATCATCTGTGCTGAGTGTGGTTCTGTTCCTCTCCCACATGATGCTAGCCTCAGGGATTCCATTAATGGCGCAGTGGAAGCGTGCCACCCCTCCTTCATCCACTGTCATGGAGTCTGGGTGGGTGTGAAACTTGGGAAGAGCTGGCAGGAAGCAGAGATGAAAACAACGGATTCAACACACAGTGTTAAAGGGCCCACTTCCTTCACTCCCCACTTTTTACTAATTTGGTTGTCACATTTTTCCAAAGTGCATTTCAGCTCAGTCTACAGCTGAGATGTTGAGGGGTTATGGACCAGGATTTGAACTCTCCTCTGAACAACCTTCTGATTAGTAGGTCAAAGTCTTAACCATTCAGTGACCTCCCTAACATCAAGGGGCATGTGATCAATAAAGGAGGCCAGTTTTAAAAGTAGGAGATTCTCTTAGTAGCTTCTGGCCCATTGAAAGTCCCAGCAATAAGGAGGAAAGAAGTGTGTATGCAAGTATGAGTTTAAGGATCCCTATGTGCTTTTATGTGCAGGTTTAATGTGTTCACAAAGACAAAGTGCAGTTATCCTACCAGTATTGAAAGTCTTCCATTTCACAAATATATATGTATGTTAAATGATGTGCATAAATAGAGGTCCGCTCACATGCAAACTGGACTCGTGCTTTACGGCTGATCAGCATGCCATAGCGGTTCTGTGCAGTACAGTCATACTCTCCCGCATCGGTCTCGTTGCTCTCACGCCGTTTCTGGAAGTTTCGGATCAGGAGCATGCCATTGCTTAACACGGCCACTCTGGGGCCCACCTGCACAGGTACGCCATTCCTCCGCCAGGTAATAGTAATAGGGCCTTCTCCCTCTACTTCACAGTCCAGCATCAAGGGGCGGTCCCTTACAGCGATAATGTCATGGGGCTCTTTGATGAAGGCCAGCTCAGATGTGCTGCCCAAATCTGTGAGAGAAATAAGAGTAAAAGAGTCAGGTGGAATTGAGCACAGCTTTTTTTAGTGTGTTGATGTAAAATGTGCAGCAGGTGCTTACGAATGGTAAAGAAGTGATAGAGTAGCTAAAATCCTGCTTTGATAATGAAATGAAAATCATGGAGCAGGAAACGACTGCTTCATAGTGATGATGGTGATGATGATGATGATGATGATGACGATGGCGATGAAGATGATAAAGGTGATGACGAGCTGATGAAGCAAAAATAACATCATTAAACAAATGACAAATTTCATTTTGTATTGTAACTGGAACACATAAAATATAAACATGATATAATTTTAACTTAAGAGCCTCAAAAAACAGTCTCAGAAGCTTGACTCTCGGAGGACATTGTACTCTCAGGCCCAGCTTTACGCAGCTGTAAATCCAGAAAAGGTCAGGCTGAGAATACTGGCCAGAGAGAGGAGAGATGGTTCATATTACAGTAATTGATTAGAAAGTATGGTTTCTAATCAATTAGAACTGACTTCTAACACTGACTTCACTGCTCATTTGTCTGCTAAGAGATAGCGAGGGACCTATGACACCATTTTATCAGGAGTAATGTAATAACATTAAAGCCCTGGAAGTGTAATACCACCATTTCCTAGGCAGTTAAATCAACAATTGTTGCATATTTAGTGCCTAGTACTGATTATCCTGTGTCAGTTCATGTCACTAAGACCTTAGAGAACTACATTTAGTGCTTCTTAAATGATTGAAAGTGTTTGGCCAGAGATTGATTTATTCTACGAGCGTGAAGGAGATAGGCAGAGGAATTGGTCTGAGGCTGGGAATTTCACAATGACATCTTCATTCCTTCTACACACTACCGGGTGTTTGCATGAGAAAGTTGGGGACAACAGCGCAGGAGGGGCCGCAGGCTGGCTGAAGAGGGGCTGCTCCAGGCTATTCATCTCAGCTGAACTTGCACTTGACTTTCCCTGGTCTGATTGATGGCTCTGTTAGCACCCCCCATCCCTCTCCATCTCCCCAAAACAGCAACACAATGCTGCCAAATGCCACAGACCCATTCAAGCACCCAAAGCCAAGGCAATGTCAGAAGTGGAGGGGATAAGGGTGGAGGGACAAGGCAGCAGGGTCACATGATTTGAGGTTTGGGGTAGACCAGTGATAGTACTCCATCTTTGCTCCCACCACTTTATAATTACCCTTGCCCCACCCCCAAATCTCATAGTCCCCCGCCACACTCTGTGGAACCATCTGCCCTCTCTCCCTGCCCCCAGCACGTTTTCCCCTTTTCACTTGAACTTGGGGGTGACTTTCCCATGCCACCCGATCACTCAAATTTCGCCTCTGTCCCTGTGCCGCCAACACGCCCATCCCTTCATTCTCTCTTTTTTTGGGGGGATGTCTGTGTTGGGTGATTCACCGATGCAGACCCCGACCCCTCACATACCCTGCACCCAAATACTCCCTCTCCCAGCTGTCCCCAAAAAGACACAACAAAACACTCCAGTCGCACTTGAACTTGAATGTACCCAATTGTGGAATTGAGAGTTTGTCACCTTTCAGCACATATGATGACCCCATGAAGCCATCATCATGAACTGCTGTCTAGCCTTCTGGCCCTTTCTATACTTATCACCATTCTCTGGCTCCTCAGGACATCATTACCCTCTTCAATCATTCACCTCCAACTGCTGAGTTCATCTGTCTTTCTGTCCCGTCTTGCACTCATGTACGTTCTCACAAGCAGAATTGTTATAGCTCTAAAGTTTGCATAAGAAGCATATCAGTAGCACTAACAGTAGCCAATTCATTGTCTACAAGTACAGGAGGTACATCAGGTACATGCCAGGTACATGCCATCCTGTTATTAAGGATAGTATAGCTCGGCCATCAACCCCAAACACAGGGATTTTTTACCAGCTCGTAAAATAAATAATTCTGAAAGTGAACCTAAACTTCATTAGCTTTTTATTCAAAAAATTGCTACAAATTAACAAATTTTACAGAATCAACATGAAGTGTCTTAGTAATCCAGTAGAAGACTTTCAGTGCACGTTGGCATACGTTCTACAAGTCTGTGATACTGTCCTGGACGGACAAATACCATCGTTCCAAAATATTCTGCATCAAATACAGTTAGTAATTCATACTGCTAGCTTTTTAAAGCAGCCATGTGTAACTTTAAGCATCTGAAACTACTACATGACTGAACTTCAAAATGTCAGGTGTGTCAAAAAAATCCTTACTGTGAAATTTAATCTGCAACACATTAAAATATTCAACTGACAAATTATCACATCCACACATTATAATGTCTACAGATTTATGAAAGTTAAACCAATACAAGCCACCAGAACAGTTTCAAAGAATTTTGGCGAATATTCGACATGTTTCTGAATGTGCATGAACACCATTTTCCTCAAAGACGTTAACTGGATTGATGAAAGTCACAGTGCTCTCTTACAGGTTTGTTACAGGGGTGTTCAGTTGGGTTGAGATTTGGTAACTCTGAGTGTTAAAGAGTATGATTTACATCGACTTTAATACATATCAAATAATTCAGTAACATTTTGTGCCCTATGGATGAAAAACTGTGATCCTGTCAGAAGCCATTTCCATCAATAAAGAAATATTACATTAGAGGATGAAGGTGAGAAGGGAGATTATGTGTTGCTTAACTCTAAGAGCATAAGTGGACCTAAGGCACACCAGCATAATGCTCTCCACAGCTTAATAGAGACTCTGGGTTTTCCTTTTATTTGTTACCCATCTGCATGTTTTCTTTATCAAATATCACCTTCTCAGTCTCCAAAGAGCACACAGATGAACTACAGAGCACAGAACTGAGTCAAAACCTACTCTGCATAAGATGTAAATACAGTATAACAAAAAAAATTGTCCAGAAGTTGCTTGACTTAAAACTCTTAATATTAGACTTTAAATCTGCTTAGCAGCATTATGACATGTGAGATGTAGTTATAATGGAAGTAAGATAAGAGTTTTAATTGGTCACATGTCACTGTAGCACTGTTTTAATTCAAATGCTTGGAACACTTCACCTTATTTCTATTGGTTTTGTATCGGCTAAATATCTCCACAGGCTATACAAAGTGACACATTGGATCCATTTATCTGATCAGATTATTTTTTCTGCACTCTTTTGCTGATTACAATTTGCAGGACGTTGAGCAGTATGATAGTAACAATGGCTTCTTTGTTACATTGGAGCCACTTAGTTATGCCTACAGCGCCATCTGCATTCTACACTTCCACAATAGCAAGCCCATATCTACTCGTAAAGCACTAAGGGACCTCCTGGCCCTGCGTGTGACTGAGAGAGCAAGTTTGGGGATAAATTCACCTCCCATCTGGGTGTCATTAATAAACAGAGGACTTTGGATATTCACTTGGACACAACACACCCCATCAAACCCCTCCCCCATGGGTAGACCATGACCCTAGGCCCTAAAGGTCATGAGAGAGTGGGTGCAGGGCAAGGGAGAGGGAGCAGCTTGTGTTTGGCAGCTAAAGCCCAGAATGCACCCTATTCTTTTGTTTATTGTTCTAAAAGCTGGCCGTGAACTTCACAGTTTTTTTTGCGGGCCTGTCTCATGCTGAAACCCCCACAAACAGACTTGGGGGTTCTGGGTGATACAGAGAGGACAAACATGGTTAAATCCCCTTATTGATGGTGTCCTTTTATAAGGTCCGTAACATCAGGCCTAGACAAATGAAATTCTGTCGCAAAATCTTAAATTGAGATGTTCTTCTCTGGGAGCCACTGCTTACAGCCTTCAGTCACAGTTTAATTCATAAAGCAGTTTTTCCCAGTGCTATTATTTGGATAAAATGCATCACACAAGCACCGCTAAATAAACTGCACATTTAGCAGCACATGGATAATTCAGTGTTCTACATTATTAGACCAAATATAGCCTTAAAACAGCCTACGCTTTAAACATCTGTGAATATCCTTAAAAGTAAAAGGGGAAAAGTTGCTATGTATTAAAAAAGGTCACTGATGTATTATGAGACAACTTCACTTTAGGACAAAAGGCAGGCCGAATGTAACCTAAACAGGTTTAAAAGAGTCTGAATTACCGTATATTGTGCTAGATCCTTAAATCTTCTTTTATGGCCCCCGTTGTAAATGTTTTATAGGCCACTGCATAGAATGAGCAAAACACCCTGCTGCCTCTTTCACACGTAACAGAGCCTCCACAGCCTCTGTGTTTCCATAGCCTCAGTAGTTGGTCAAAGTATAAACACAGTGCCATGATCTCTATAGTTCAGGACAGAGGGACTCTGTCTGTGGAGCTCTAAGCCCAAACGCAGCAGGAGAGAAGGAGCCTGCGGCAGGCCTATTGTGTCTCTAATGGGAGTTAACTCCTCGCTCTGGCTGGCGGACTTTGTGCCCATTCGCTGCCAGTGCAGGCACACAAACGCACAGCTCTTGCCTATTGTTTAAAGAGGGATGCTCATTAAAGTGTGCAGGCCAAATGGGGAATGGGTGTGTATAAGACACAAGACATTTCCTGCATGTACTTACATCCTCCTCACTACCCCCTGGGACTTAATGGGAGGAGTAATTAAATTAACAAATAATTAGAGGGTATGAGTATAACTCATCAATAGCCTTATATTAATTTACTGACCTACCAAAGGATCAACCTGATCTGATCTGGGATATGTTTTAGGTCTTCATATCACCGTTATCACTTTTCAAGGACACATTTTTGCTTTATAAGCTCGGTTTCCCTGCATTTCCTTTTCACTCATCTTGTCCACCACAAAAATAAATGAAAACACATAATCTACACACCAGATTTCATGTATTTCCTCCGCCATGCTTAATCATGTTACTTTAAGTAAGGAGTATAACGCCAGTGTTATAGTTACGTATTCTCTGCAAGTCTGTAAGAAACACGTGCTTAATGGTGATGTGTCCCATTATATTGTATTTAAATGTAAATTCTACACTGACATCTTTGTATCTTTGTTCGCTTTATTATGTTTGCTGCTCTTGAAACACACAAGAGACACTTCTCACATAAGAGGGGTAAGTGCTTAAAAGTGGTAGTCAAATAAAAGGCAGTTAGGGTAACATTTACATTGTTTGACCACATTTTTGAAGATAACCTCTTTAGTAACGGCAAATGAAAGCATGCGGAATTGGAATATATCTGGCAAGCTTTTTTGTCTGGAAAAAATAAAAAATTTTCATGAGGGAAAAGTTAAACTGCTGAGCCATAGTTTTCTGACAAAACATATTCCATCAACTGCAATATAGGCATAACCTATATTCAGTCTGATGCAATCCTCTATATTTAATACCATCTGCTAAGACACACTCATCTGTTTTATAATTCCTTTCCCCATAGATTTATCCCATGCATATGATAAAGAACTCAGCATTTGGCCCTAATGCATATTCCCAGCAGCACATTTCCCACAGCATTGAATTAATTTTGTCTTTAATTGGTAAACATAAGACAGACCCAGCACATGAGTGCATAGCAGAAGAGCAGTTCTGCTATACAAGGGCAGAGAGAATAGATGCTTTGCCTCCCTCCCTCCTGTGCATTGCTGGATTGAGCCTGAGCCGCATGCTGTGTGGATCTTTTGGATTAACCCCCTGAACCAGAGGGGAGCCTTGTTGGATTAAAAGTAGCTCGGTTGTGACTCTATAGAGATATGTGTGTGAGTGTGTGTGCGTGTGCGCGTGTGTGCGTGTGTGTGTGTGTGTGTGTGTGTGTGCGCGTGTGTTTGTGTCTCAGGCAGCTGCAGGGATTGCCGCCCCTTTTAATGAGATCTCAATCAGAGCAGCCACCCCCCTCCCCTGAACCTTTCTAAGTAATTTAGTCTTATGGAGATGAGGGGTGTTGGGGTGTGCCAGGGGTCAGGGCCAAAGGTCAGTGCCACTGTCTGGCCCAGGTCTGTCTGTCTGCTTTGCACTGATGCCCATGAACTTGCTACTTTAATCCCCAAATCTGGTGCTGTAATAAGTTCAGCTTCAATCCTAACACCTATCAAGTACAAGGAAGACTCATCTTGTGTTTTACAGTAGGTGCCGCCTTCAAATTTGGGGTCCAACACACTGATTAATCAAATAATTGTAATTAAAAAAATCTTACTTAATAAAAGTACTCACTTTGCAATCACTCAATTTTGTAAACTAGGCACGCACAGAAGAATTG
>JAQQZT010000033.1:13262638-13281552 GCA_030068275.1 Clarias platycephalus | reverse complement strand
TCGTGAGATTTTGAGTGAAAACCTCCTTCCATCAGCAAGGGTATTGAAGATGAAACGTGGCTGGGTCTTTCAGCATGGCAGTGATCCCAAACACACCGCCTGGGCAACAAAGGAGTGGCTTCATAAGAAGCATTTCCTGGAGTGGCCTAGCCAGTCTCAACCCCATAGAAAATCTTTGGAGAGAGTTGAAAGTCTGGGTTTCCCAGCGACAGCCCCAAAACATCACTGCTCTAGAGGAGATCTGCATGGAGGAATGGGCCAAAATACCAGCCTTGTGAAGACTTACAGGAAATGTCAGACCTCTCTCATTGCCAACAAAGGGTATAAAACAAAGTGTTGAGATGCAATTTTGTTATTCATTTATTTATTTATTTATTTTCCCCCCCTGATTTTTCTTCCTAATTTAGTCGTGCCCAATTCCTCCCCGTCACTAGGGGGCTCCCACATTAAGGCTACTACTACCCACTCAGCCGGGAGGGCCGAAGACTATCACGTGTTTCCTCCGAACCACGTGACGCCAGCCGACCGCATCTTTTCGAACTGCTCGCTCACGCACCGTTGGGAGCGGCGTAACACACTCGGAGGACAGTGCTATCCGCTCCTTCCGCTTGCGTGAGCTTACAGATGCCCCTGATTGGCTGTAGAGCCGTGATTAATGTGCACGAAGTACCTCTCATCCCTCCCCTCTGAGAGAGCTCGGCCAATCAGCTCTCTCTAGACCTCTGGCTGCGTCACTCGGGAATCGAACCAGCGATAGGGCGAGCGCTTTACCACTGCGCCACTCGGAGGCCCCTGAAATTTTGTTCTTTGCCACCAAAATTTGCAAATAAAATTAATTCTTTTAAAATCCTACAATGTGATTTTCTTCCCTTATTTTGTCTCTCATAGTTGAGGTATACTTTTTTTTTTTTTTACTGCCCCCTCAAGATTTTTGCTAATAACTTTCAGTGTGAGCCCATGATGTCACATCTGCATTACAAGCCCTGATTTGTTCAACAATGACTAATCAGTTTCAGAACAAGAGTGATATCCAGTGACTGTCTCACTGATTGATTAATAAAAATTCAATTATTACTAATTATTATTAATTATTACTAATGATGTAAACATCAAGTGCGTAAGAAGGAGTAGAGCGTAAGTGTTGTGTTGGTGTGTTTGGTTGCTTGGCCACATGTCGGTTGTGTCAGTCTGTCAGAGCTGACAGAGGAAGAGCAGGGAGTCCAAACATGTCTCTATTTAAAGCCACCTTCAGAAATAAACTACTCAGTCATAGAGGAAACATCAGACAGTGCAGCACACTTAGGAGTTCATAGTATCTCCAACTACAGTTTCAGGCCAGATTGCTTAAATCATGCTTTGCTTGGCGGAAGACATTGAGTATTATTACAGTGATACTTATAAGCCAATGTTGAAAAATGTCTGTAGACCAGAAACAAGGCAACCTTTAATTTAGGGACTGCTTGGCAATTATAGTGTTCAATGAAGCGAGCAGTTCATATACTTGTTTCATATCTTATTTTATCTTGTTTAGGGTAATGAGTGGCTTGTGAGCTATCATCAATGTCTAGACATATTTTCAAAAAACAAAAAAAACAAAACAAAACAAAAAAAAGACACTTAATGGCAAATTTCTGCCACATGCCCTGTGTTCTCGGCATAGGGTCATCGTACACGTGAGTCTGAGCAGGATAAAGCGCTTACTAAACGTGAGTGAGTAATAGATGTATATTTAACAAGAGCTCAAGCAGCATGTATGTTCACATGGCATTTTAACAGAATTAAATGGCATTTTAACAGAATATCTCTAATAATCAGTTCCCTCTTACAGATCTCAAAACAAAAAATGTGTTTAATATTATGTATTACGATTGGTAAATGTTGTTTGGTGTGGACACAGCTCCGTTACAGGTTCGATGTGATCCTTAATTTGAGTTACTGTGTGTTTTAGTATGTTCTTTCCATTTCCATGTGAGCTTCCTCCCGACCCACCTCCCAAGATCATGTCGGTGTGAGCACGGCTATACTGAACCGTCCCTGAGTGAATGGGTGCCCTGTGATGGAATGATGTGTAATCCTGACTCAGACTCATTGGAGCGCTGCCAGATCCACCACGACCTTGTCCTGCATAAAGTACATACCAAAGATAAATTAATTGAAAAACTGAGTAATTTATTTATTGATTTGGTTATTTTAAAAAAGTGATTGGGGCAGGAGGGGTGTGGTCAAGTGTCAGCAGGCAGGTTTAAGCCAACGGGGAACTTTATTGCTGTTCGTTTACTTATTAGTATTACTGCGCTTTTATTGACTAATGTAGTTGGAGAGAGAGAGCGAGAGAGAGAGAAAGAGAGAGAGAGATAGCTGTCAAAGCTTGTGAATCATGCACAGTATGAACCGAGTATGAACTCCAGGACAGACCAGTACTCTGTTTCTGGTTTTGTTGATTTGTTGAAAGTGCACTGGATTGAAGAAGCCGAGAGCTCAGCTAAAATTCCATCCTCCACGCTATCACACATTGGGTGACCTTTGTGACGTTAACCTTGGCATGGTTGTTGTTACCAGATGAGTATGTAAGCACCTGCTACTCACCTGTGAAGTTTACACACAAATGTTTCTAGAGTTTATACAGAATGATACGGGGAAAAACAGAATGGGTGAAAATGTCGTGTTGGAATTGTAATTGCACTCTGGTTCCCCTAACTGGACAGCTGGAAACAGTCCAGGTGATTTTTTTTTTTTTTTTTTTTTTTCCCAACCCTAATCCTCAATTGGGTTTAGCTTGGACATTAACTGAAGCACTGGACCTGTCTCTACATAAACTGATGCATTGTACTGCTTCCAAATGATTGCCTGATTATATAACTGCATAAATGAGTAGGTGCATACAGTAAGTGTTCCTAATAAAATGAATGGTGAGGGTAGATTTAAATACAGGTGGCACAGGGTTGTAACTTCTAAATCTGTGGGAAAAAAACCCTAACAACATACCGAGTACTTTCGGTTTCCACAGAAACAGGAACGACGAATCTGCATGTGAACGATGAATCTGTCGGGATTTAGCACAAGCATGAACAAGACAAAAAGTTTATATAATTACTACAAGCCTGTGTGAAATGCAGTATGACTGCTGTCCTTAGGTAATGCACTGTTACTTTTACATAAAATTTGGCAATGCTACTCTTGTTCAAGTGGTTGAGCTCGTTTCTGGCCTGGCAACGATGTCATCCAAATTCAAGTGAGAACAGGTGAAAACTCCGTATGACTGCGTCCTAAAAGCCATGTTCATAAACAGCGACTTGCAAACGCATTATACATGAAATTCCGCTTTAAACAAGGGACAACTACGGTGAGCAAGAAGTGAGAAACAAATTAACAACAAAACATCATAAATATTCATAATATCCCGAAATAACAAATTTAACGAAGTAACAAAACCGAAACTATGACAACAAATAAAACAAAAAAAAAACATTTTAAACAAACAAACAAAAATAAATAAATAAATAAATCAGAGAACACAACGACATAACCAGAAACAAAATATGAAAAAACACAACGACAATTCAGTAAAACCTGAAAAGGTAGGAAAAGTTTGCAAATTAAATTATCGCTAATTGGAAGAAACCTCAATCATTAACGATATACAAGAAGTACTGCAGTATTTAAATAAAACTTTCTGTATATTTTGAGTGACAGATCATCCAATCAGTGGCAAGAATCAATGAACTGAAAAAGGTAGGTGGGGCTTGTGAATGAAATTCACAAGATCAGCGATAAGAATTTCATGCTTTTGTTTTCAGTTTTATTTTGTTTTTAGATTTTTTTTATTTTGGTTTTGTTATTTAGTTTTCGGTTTTGCTATTTTCTTTTGCACTTCTCGGCCACCATGGACAACAAAGTGAAACAACTCTTACACACTATGGATACTCAGTGAGAAACGGAACACGCCCGTGGTTATCACTTGAAGACAGGCACTAAATAAAGTCTAAGGGTCTCCATAAGATATTACTACTTTACAGTGTAATATTTATAATGTGTTTTTTCATACAAGAAATTACCAAAAGGTGTAACCTTTAAGGCTTGCATTATTAAATACTATGTGATGTCATTTTTCCATCATACCTCCCACGTCATTAACCCTTAACTATATGCATACATCAATAACCAAATAGATTCTACTAGTCTGAAATCTTAAATAATTAAATAAAAAGAATAATTATAAAGTATAATTTATTAATGTAAAAAAGATGATAATGGGCAATTTTAAATAAAATGATATTTTTACGATGTAATCAAATCAGCTGGTATTTTAGGTAGAGGATGGGGTACGCCCTGGACCAGGTGCCAATTCGTTGGAGGGCGCGCGCGCACACACGGATTAGAAACCTCTACCCTGAAGGTGCGAGGTCACAGTGCTAACCACTACACCACTGTGCCAGCTCTAATGTAATTGATAACTGTAAAGTAAAATAATAAAAATAGCAATAACAATAATAATAATAAATTATTATACTAAAACGTAGTAATTCTAAAACAAACCGTATAAGACGAAAATCAGTATTAAAATCTTCAAGTTTTTAGTATTGGTAGTGAAAAAGAAATTGTGCCATATTTAAATTTAGGTGATAACACCACTTCAGTCGTTATATTACTTACTTCCTTACATTGTATTTTAAAGTTGCTTCGTTCTTAGATTAAGTACTGGCTAATGCAGGTGGATCAATCAATCACAACTGAATGATACCGCTACTCCAGAGAACCTCTGGCATTGATAAAGAAGCAGAAAGGGCTAAGTGTAACAAAAAGGAAGTGAGAGAAAGCGAGAGGATGATAGAAAAAAAAATCTGTGAGTTTATTTTAAGTCATCTTCAGGATTGATTTAGAGCTGACCTAGACTGTTTTCTTATGAAAAACCGAGTGCAGTGGCCCGTGTAAATGGCGATGACACATTTTAGTGCACATCATCTCAATTCACAGGAGTGTAGCCTGTAAAACTACAGCTACACACAAGTTATAACCTGTCACAACTAGTGCTTGCACACTACACTACTCTCATAACAAAAGCCACTTTTCATCTACAAAACAACGCCCCTGCATTTTCTGTGCGTGTCCGCATGGGCGTCCTCAGAGTTCTACATCTTCTCCACACTTCCTGAATTTTTTTTTTTTTTTTTTTTTTAAAGAAATACCAGTAGTTGTAGTAGTTGAACTGGCTGAGATAAATGAACGAGTGGTGTATAGCAGCAGCATGTCCAATGTTCCCAGGATCCTTTCTTTATTCATACAACCCTGACCAGGATGAAGCGTGAGCGATCACGTCACCCCACTGCTTACCTTTAAGATCTTTGTGTTGAGTTCCCCATTCACAGCTTTATGGCTAAATGTGCCTTCTTGTGTTATTTCCTCTAGCACTCGTTTTTAGATCTATCTAAGCACTTTCAAAAGTCCAGTTCCTCAAAAGCTCAGCAGCCGAGTAATACGCAACTTTTCCTCAGTAATGAGGGCGCAGCTGAAACTTCGCTGCGTCTGTGTGAGGTAAGCCGAAGAGACGAAGGATTTGCTCTTGCCTACTGTGGTGCTTGTGCTCTGCTCTGGACTTTATTCCATTAGTTACACAAATGAGGGGATGCAATAAAAAAATCCAAGTGCAAAATTTAGTTTCCCTTCTACACTCAGATTAATATACAACCATTTCTCTCAATATGTGGGATACTGGATGGGGAGAAAAAAAAAGTCAGACTGGGATATTTTTTCCTACAATAACACAAAGAACTAATAGCATTAAACCCCCCTGGGGGGAACTGGGTGTGCTTTCTCACTCTCTATTCCCTCATCCAGCCCTAGCAACAGCAAATCACTGGAGTCATATTATTATAATAACAGTCAATTACTTATTTTCTATTCAAAAGCATGCAAACTGTTTATCTATGATCAAAGTGTGACGATGCTTGTAATACTATATATTATAGTATATTATAGTGCAAATATTTCTTCACTTATGAGTAAAAGAGTGTGTGAATGTTTGTATGCACGTGATCGCAGGACCTCACAAGGCATCACGCGCATACATGTGTTCACAAGCTCTTTTACATCCAGAGACAATTTACCATTGCTGTTCCACCTGCTGGTTGTGTGAGGAAACTTGAGAACTCGGGAAGAACGCAGGAAACTCCGGACAGCCCATAACCCAAGCTCAGGATTACACTACGAGCTCTGGCGCTACGAGGCAGCAGCTATAAAATACTCACTTTAATATTGAACTGAAATTCATGAAGCAAATGATACAATAAATGGATTTGAAGACAGAATCGGTGAATAAGCATTGACTTATAAAGGTAAAGACCATGATAATACATGCAGCACTCCAAAACAGTGATAGTAATTAAAAAAATTCTAATTATATGTGAAAGTGAGACATCATGCTGTTTATGTGATTACGATTTTAACTAGTGAAAGCAGAGAACAATCCTCATAGTACACCATACTATGAATAAGAGTCACCCTGCCAATCCACTGCTAAAAGAAACACTCCACAGGAGACACTGCTGATGTTTTATCCCTTTCTTTAAATTGAACTATATATCTGTTGACGGTAAAAAGGGTGATTTCAAGTTTGTGTCAGGGAAAATCCAAACTCAGCCTGAACAACAATATGGCTCCATTTGAAAATTACAAAAACGACTTCGGATTTTTCACTCGCAGACAAGCTCTAAAACTACACTCGAAGATGATATTCCAACCTGAAAAGATGGAAATAATAATTGCAACAGATTTTGGTGCGTTCATCATAAAACTTTGGTTGTCTATATATTTGTGCATGTCAGTTTAGTTGCAATGCTACAACATTAAGCAGTGTCAATAAAATATATTTTTGATTGATTAAAAGAAAACGATGACATTTAAAAGGTAGATACGGGAGGAAAAATAGATTAACTTATGTTTCTCAATTATTTTCTCTTAAAATATATATATTTGAAACTTAAACTCTCAGTTATGAATCGCAATGCTTTTGTGGACTGCAAAATAATAAATAATTTATTTCATTTATAATAGACAAGCACAGGTCGATCATCCAGTGGCCTGAATTGGCTGTTTTTCAGCTTGATCAGTCACGACCGATCAGGCTTGGAGTTAACCGATTCTGTGCTGGGTGCACGAGCTTCCGAGTGTTACAACACAGAAAGGCATTTTTATAGTTACATTATCAAAAATTATGAGTGTTAAAAAGCCTCCGACTGGCCTGTTCCTCCGAACTCTGAAAGGCGGTATAACATTGCCGTTTCCTTACAATTCTACACAATGACATCCTGTGCGTTTGGAGTGAATTATTTGCCAAATGTGTTTAGAAATAATAATTATGGTGATGACATAACAGAGGTATGCGCCGCTCAGTGGAAATCTAGCTCTTTTATTCTTTCATTCATTCATTTTCTATACCGCTTTATCCTATATTCAGGGTCGCGGGGGACCTGGACTTCGGGCACGAGGCAGGTTACACCCTGGACAGGGTGCCAATCCATCGCAAGGCACACACACACACTCACACACCCATTCACACACTATGGGCAATTTGGGAACGCCAATTAGCCTAACCTTTGGACTGTGGGAGGAAACCGGAGCACCCGGAGGAAACCCGAGCACGGGGAGAACATGCAAACTCCATGCACACAGAGACGGGAATCGAGCCTGGCCGGGGAATCGAACCCAGACCCTGGAGGTGCAAGGCGACAGTGCTAACCACTACACCACCGTGCCGCCTTTTATTCTAATTTTGAATTTTGTATTTTAAGTTAAATGTTAAACTGCATTTAAAGCAATATTGTATTGTATATATTATATTGTATTGTTTAAATGCTGCACTTGTTTTTTTAGGTGAGAAAACTAATACTATAAAGAACAGGATATATTTAATTACTCATGTTCAATTCTAGTTGTGAAGCTGTTGAATAAAGGCGTAAACGTGAAACTTTCAAGTTATGACTCAACTTTTTTATTAAGGTTCAAGGTCTTAAAATTTTAATAAAATCAGAAATATATATTTATAAAATATTTATACAAGCATCATACTTAAATAACCACAATACAAATCGAATTGGCACCTAGGTATCGTGATAATATTGTTTTAGATGGTCACTGGCGATACCCATTTCTAATATTATTATATGTATGTATCTATCTAACTCAATGCAAAGCATTCTGCATGTTAGGAGCTAATTATTTGCTCAGCTTTTTTAAACACAAATCTAAAAAAATAAATTTTCAGCAATCTAGATATTTTTTAAATCGTGATTTTTTTCAGAATCGCAATACAGATTGAATCAGCATCTAGGTATCGTGATAATATCGTATCGGTGACCCCAGGTGACTCCCATCTCTATTTAAAAAAAAGGGAGGAGTTAAGCACGTGACCAAGGTGACCGGTATAAAAACCGTAAAGTACCAGGTTTCAATAGTTATCTTTAAGGGAAAATAAATATCGATACAATTTTGAAAACAATGCTATTTCCTACAGGTATTCAGACAAAAATGAAACTGCAGCTGCAAAGGTCATGTGACATTTCAGTTTTAATATCTGAAACAAAAGCATTGCGAGAAACAAGAGAAGCTTACAGAGAGAGAGAGAGGTGCTGTTCTCATGAACACTCGCTCATGTTTGACAGAATTGATGTGAAAGCTCGGACTTCCCCCTGCATTATCACTAGCTAACGGAAATATTAGCGAACACCGGCGAGTCCGTTAAACTGTCAACAGCCAGCGCACAGCGGCTTTAACGTTCAAACAACAAACATGTTTGTGCCTTGTTTTGTCCAACTCTGATAAATAATATACACACAGGTCATATCTCTCATTCTGCACCAGCACTGCTACTCCCCCCGCTCACACACACACACACGCAGCTGTGCGCTCTTAACACAAGCTGAGGGCTTAGGACATTACATTAGAATTCTCCGCCGCAGTCACTTACCGCTGGACCTGTGCAGGGAACGGACACAGCGCCGGGTGAACTGACATCTCCCGGGAGCGAGCTTTAGGTCATCCTGAAGCCAGGCTCGTGCACTCGGCCGCTCCTGAACACCGAGCAACACCACACACACACACACAAATAGGGACTGAGATCCGCTCTGCGAGGAGGACGAGCAGGCAGCGCGCTCACCGATACACACTCTCACTTATTTCCGCACAGCTAAAAACAACAAACAGAGCAACAGGGGGTTTCCGTGATGACGCTACGCGACCGCAGAGTTAGCACAGCCCCTGTGATGTCCAGACATCGCAAAGTTAAAAAAGCACAATACATATGTATTAAAAGGCAAATACGACAGAGCGCTGCTGGTTTCCAGCCGTAGGAGGCGCTGCTGAAACGCCACAGCGACACCTACAGTCCAGGAGGAGAAGCAGCTTTCGCACAAACACTGCATAACATCACAACAGGCAGAGATAACGAATAGATAAATAAACAAATACATTGACAAATCTTCACAACAATGATTCCTACACACACTGTATGATGGATGGATGGATGGATAGATAGATAGATACTTGGTCTGAGTGCCTATTTAAGAAAGAAACAAACATATGAGCCAAGAATAAAGAAGCAATAACAAACAACTCATATAGCTAGTACAGTTGTATAACATTAGTACAGTACAACATTATAAACATGCCTCATATTTAAAGGGACCAGATAACGCAAAATACACTTTTCAATCAATTTTGGACATTCAGATGGGTCTTAAGATTCTTATCATTTTTATTTCAGACTCTGTGACCAGTGTTTTGGGTGCAGAAAAGAACACACAGGCCTTTTACTCCCTTCTCCTGAGAAAGTGAAGATACACAAATGTTGTTCATTTACAGTGAAAATGTTTCAATGACTACCCCTAAATTTCTGTACTGTATTACAATTATTTCACATGAGATGTTTTTTCCTCAAAGAGGACAATGTGCAACTATTTAGAGAAAGTATCTATCTTTTTTTTTGCCAACACAAATGACTGCAAGCAGAAGCAATTCTATAGTCTGTTGGGGCCTTTGGCAAAAATTCGGAGGGGAGCCTCAGCATTCATCCCAATAAATATCTTAAAATAATAAATAAGTTTGTCAGCATTCGGGGGCCCCGTACTGGCCTCCTTATGCTGCAGATTAGTATACACTCACTCATTGTCTATACCGCGTCATCTGGTATACAGGGTCGCAGGGGGCCTGGAGCTTATCCCAAGAGACTTGGGGCACGAGGTGAGGTACACCTTAGATAAGGTGCCAAGCCATCACAGGGCACGCACACACAGTATTTTACACAGTACGAGCAATTTGAGGAACACTAATTAGCCTAACCTGCATGTCTTTGGACTGTGGGAGGAAATCGGAGTACCTGGAGTACCACCAGGCCTGGGGAGAACACAGCCTCAAGGCGGGAATCAAACCCTCGACCCTGGAGATAGCAAGGTGACAGTCCAAAAATCCCAAAAGGCATTTTTTAAAGCAAAATATATAACAAACAACAAAACCCTTATATAATAGTAACAAGTGCAGTTCTATGAATAACACCAGATGTTTTGACAAAAGTTCAACATGTTTTGCATGTTTATGGAGATGAAATTGTATGACTAAGGAGATTTGTTTAAAATAAAAGTTATATTTGGCTAAAAAGTGGGTAATTTGCCTCAGGTATGAAGACTTTTGGTAAACCCTGTAGTGCGTGATTTCACCGGAGCTGAAATAAAGATGCTCGGTGGAGGGAGCACCGCAGTCAGTGCACAAGATGTAAGAAAACATGTTAAACTGAATGATTTCAAAAGACCTTCTTACACATTTAATTAAATTCTTTATTTTTTTTGTAAAATATTATAAGGATACAGTCTTAAAAATATTCCATTAGAAGCACCTATATTTTATATATTATTTACAACAAATATGGATTCCCTGGTTATCAAAATAACAAAGCAAAAGTAACGAATTGCAAAGGCATGACTTACAAAGCATTCTTTTTATATATATTTATATTCCACTTAGATATAAACAGAGACTGGAAACGATCAACTTGAACACAGCGAAACAGTAAACAGAACAAAGAACATCGTTTTAATTCTGCCTTTAAAAAAAAAACACGACAATCACTTGTGTACAGCTCTGAACAGCTGTTCAACAGCTCCCCCTGCTGGCGAAAAACAGCACTGTGCCTTACTGAGCGTGCAGTGCCTTTAATACACAGAGAACAAGTCCAACGCGAATTTCTGCAGTGCGGTTAAAGTCAAAAGCGCGCATAACCAGCGACATGCAGTTGTAACATATGAAAATAGGTTGTTTTTTTTTTCTCCTAAAAAAAAATATTCAACTTCTCATTAAAATAACGTCCACATTCAGGATTGAAAACCTTTCCAAACAGTGTAGAAATGAAGAAAATAATCTGTGTGGACTCTGTAACAAAGCCTTGGTTGCTAAAATGTCTGGTACACTTCTAATCACAGTCTTGGTGTCTCTAAAATCAATTGTTTTAGAAAAAAGCCCTCCGTTTTATTAATCGTACAGTTCTGTGAAAAAAAAAAAAAAAAAGTTGCAAAAACCAGAGCTGACAGAATTAAAACTGCCTGGTATCACAGCAATGGACGAACAATCGTGATCAGCTCTACTTAATGTTGGAAATGCTGCAAAATCAACAATAGTCAATGTAGCAGCAACCTGCACTGGTTTTAACGTACATCATACAACCATCTCACGTCTTGTGATAAACTAAAATGTCTCATGCAAGTGAGCAGCCAAAGATTGTCCAAACATTGATTTTAAGACGATCCTGTACGACAATGTGGCACAGAGAGAAACTGATCTAATGATTATCAAAAAGGTACAAGCAAGAAATTTCAGGTATGCCCTTCGAGGAGACATTTGATTTCATAATATTTCCCTCCTCAACTACCTGAAGGTTCATAACAAACCTTTTAAACGTCTTTCCCAAACATTACAACGAAGAGTGCATTACATGACTACCTGAATTTCATCACACAAATGGCCAAACGTTTGCGATACGGCAGCTCCACAGGAATGGCTTGAAATCTTAACTTTGTCTTCAAGTGCAGTCTTTTTTTTTTTTTTTTATAAATCTAAATTAGTGCAGTAATAAGGCTACTTTACATAAAGACACTGCATATATAGTATAAGACAGCAGGACCTTTGCTTTGTACCTCAGGAACAAGAGGTGGTGTTAAAAATGGGCTAAAATACAACAGTATTAATCACTTCTACTTTTTAAATATATATATATTTTTTTTATACAAAACTAAGGAATCTGGTGGTGGAGACCTAGGTAGAGTACCTAGATGATGCATTAAACTTTGACTTGTTTCATTTGTTACGAAGCATTTTTTTTTTTTTATCTCATGTTAGAGATTAGCTAAGATGCTGAAAGATCTTTTGTATTACCTAAAAAGTTGCCAACCGCAGTTTCTGAATGCAGATACTAGAAAATCAGATCATACTGGTCCAACTCCATGCCATCATTTCACAGCGCTTTTGGGTTGATCCTTTTAAAGAATCACACGCAACATAAGTTCCATGTAAAATGTTGTGCACTTGAAATGAGTGCAACTATTGGAAATTATTCAGAAAGTCAGAAAATGCATTTCAGTTGAACTACAGGAGAGTATGGCTTGAAAGCTCTAGCAATCTAGCACCTTTATGCATTTCTGAACGGACCTGACAGAATCCACTTTGAGCTGCGACATAAGAACAGGTCTCACTGAATAATTATGAAACTCAAACGAAACACGAACTTAAAAGCAGTCTTTTACCTGTATATTCTTAAATCTCAATCTGCTTTCAATGTTTCTTTTAAAAAATATAATTAAAAGGGACTTATTATGCAAAATTAACTTTTTAGTGACTGACTTGGTGGGAGCGTGACTTCAAATGTGTCCTCACATAAGATGTCACCCTCGTCTGAATTGTTGCTAAGCTCTCCTGTTCTCCTCTGGGCCACTTTTCGGGACCTCTGAGGGGGATGTTAAAACTTGTTTAAAAAAGAAAAAAAAAAAAAAAAAGTAGTAAAATATGGGACCTTGAATTTTACACTTCTGTTTCTTTTCTGTTTTTTTGCCCCGTCAGTCCTATTCACTGAAATTTTTGTACTATTCACCATTTTAACAGTGCATGCACAAAACAAAAACAAAATCTTAACAGATAATTCATACACAATTTGAAAGGAATCAGAAATGTATAAAAAGTGCTAGATAAGTTTTTTTTAAAATAAGGATTACGTAGAGGTGCAGCAATCATTAGAGTAAAGCAGCCTAAGGATCCCATCATGACAAAGACTCAGAGCATCCTAGAAATATCGAAGAATGCAGCAGGAACGGGGTCAAAATGAAAAAGGTGCGTTTATCAAGTTTATATCGCTTCTTAGCCACGTCCCGGTCAGGTTCTCAATGTGGGGAACAGCTGTTCCCCATGATGTCACTGATTTCCGCTCACCAGGTCCAATGAGATCAAACCGAGTTACTACCATGTCTGATCAGATCACGCTTTTACCAGGCGATCATCATCATCACCACGTTGTCAATGCATACAGTGGGGTGGGTTGATATAAATACCGCAACTCACACAGTGTGCTTTTCATCATATAGCGATGATGTGAGGAACTGGATCCACATCCTGGATTTACACTAAATTCTCTGACCTGTGACATGGTGATAAGCACGAGAACAACGTAGGAACTTAATGTGATCTACAACGTGGTATTGACTTACCATGGTCATAGTACAAGCCTGAAGAGGTCGTTGTGAGAACTCTATTGACATAGCAACAATGCAGTGACATCCCAATGACGAACAGAATGGCATCCAGTCTTTTGTCAGCTCTATTCTTGTAGTACGTTAACCAAGTCCCTACGAGCCTTAGTTGTTAGTTACGCCGTTAACTGGTCAATGCTATCGTTACTACGGCTTTATCAAATTCCTCCTGTTTTCCTTCGATCATGTCCACAAAAAGCATGGCAGCTCCATGCTAATGGAAACGATACTACATCAATACCGGCTTCGACTGCGTTCCTTTTTACAAGTTTTGTGTTCACCCAAATATTTTGCAGGCATAGTGGGAACGTGGCTCAGTGTGACGTGGGGGCATGGGTGTGGGGGGTTGGGGTTAAGCTCAAGCTCCAAGAAAAAGTATGGAATTAAATAACTGTTTTGAAGGATAATCAATACAGTAGAAGGAAAGGCTTTCCTGCTCAGGACATTCTGGCATTTGAGACATGCCTATGCTTAATACATAATATATACTCGAGTGCTGTTAATAATGTGCACATAGCAGTGAAGGAACAGTAAACACTGCAACAATACAGTTTTCCAAAACACAAAATGTTTTTTAAAAATATAGTAATGATAATAAAAAATAATTAAAAAAAGATATTAAAATAAAAAAAATAAAAAAAACACTGACAGAGAAGGCAAAACCGACGAATAACCTCTGGCTTTAACAATAAAAACTGAATCTGCTGAATAACGAAGCTTTGGTGCATTCTATTCAGAAATAGGCTTCTCTTCCTTAATTTAGAGATTTATATTATTATAGGAATACATTTATGTACACTTACATCTAAACTTGCTCTGTTCAAAAATAAAATTCATAGTACATACCTATCTGTTACATAAAATATGTAGTCCTTTGAATATGGCCTTGTTTAGGAGTGAGTATGTGCAAAGGCAGGCAGAGGGAGCAGTAAGAGGTGCATATCACAGTGACTGAAGATTGAACTGCATTCTTGAGCTCCAAACACATACACACACTCTCTCACAAAAACACACACACACGTTCCACCAGGGACAAGCAAACCGCACAAGACCGTTAGCGCACGAATGCCTCAGTGTGTGGTTATTTGTACACAAAACCACTGTTTCATGCATCTGCATCGCAATAGCACAGGCTACGTCACGTTAGCAGGGCTGCAGCTTTCAGTTCATGGGAACCAAGCTCCAGTGTACCAGTTTAGCCGGACACGTCAGCAAGATATCAGAAAACACAGGCGGCCATTATACACTGCCACCATCACAATACATCACAGCCGCAAGCTTACTTTAGCTGAAGCACGAAAACAATCATTTTGGGAGCGTTATTTTAATGGTTTTTTTTTTTCACTATTTATTATTATTATTATTATTATTATTATTTTAAATTGCTATCCTAAAGAAAATCGGATTTGAATCCAATCTGACACTTTGATGGAAAGAGAAGCTGCTGGTAAAGCCAGATTAGAGCAGATCAAAGTCAATTAAGGACTAGAAAAATGTAGGTTCAATGGCTGGCCTGTAAAAAAATAAATAAAAATAAAATAAAAAGAGAATCAATATTACTAACTAATCAGCTGGGAATTAATAACTACTGTACAGTCGGTGACGTACAGCGACATGGTAATGTTGGTTATAATCCTTTTTTGTTTTGTTTTTTTGGCAGATCTTCGTCTGTGAGATCAACACTTGGTCTGTTTCTGAGAGTCAACTCTCGAATAGAAAAAAACGGATTTAAACGTTTCTGCGAGTTGGCATCACTGAAGTACTCTGAAGTGCAATGTAAATTTCAACATGCGGTTACAACTTAGACAAGCTAATGCCTACATTTATGTTTGCATCTGAAGAGACTTCTCAGCAAGTGCATGGGGCTTAAAGCAAACGCAAAAAAAACAAAAAAAACAGCCGATATTTTAAAATCATTGTTGGTCCCTTTCAGGAATCTCTTCAGCAGGTTTTCAAGTCTAAGTGGACAGTGAGGAGAAATCCCACTGGAATGCCTTAAAGACTTCACTTCTTCTTACTCGTAGACTGTATGGATGTCTCCTGACTCCCAACACCGTTCCTAGCTCCTCCCTTCTCTTGTTCATTTGAGTCGGTCAGACCGAAACGAGTCCTCCACGGCGGGGTCGGCTAGCATGAGGTCCCCGTCGGTGAGCATGCTGAGGCCATCCAGAGCCAGAGGGTCCATCCTGAGTGGGTCGTCTGAAGAGAACGGGTCCACCTCGAAGCCTGGCACGCCAGACAAAGCACTGGTGATCTCTTTGGACAAACCAGGAGGAGAGTCTCCTGCACAATACACAGACAGGAAACTTTAATAAATACAAAATGAACATGAGCAGCATTTTCACAACTACACACGACTAAACATGAGGATATGTTATATAGTGACAAAGCATTAATCCTAATGCTATAAGAATGCTGGCTCTCATCTCAACACTGGACACTGCTCTCTCACAGGGTTAAAGCAGACACTGGAGCCTTGCACTTGCTACACAGTGATAAATGAATGAACTTGTTCAAACAGAGACGACCCAAATATACAAAGTACAGTTTTGAGAATACACAGCCCTGCAGTTAAGCTTTAGACCGCTGATAGGCTTCTGCAGTACAATGCTTTGATCTTGTCGAGTCCTCAACCAGAAAAACCAAAGACTAATCGATCAGAATTGCCCAAACACACACACACACACACACACACACACACACACACACACACACACACACACACACACACACACGCACACGCGCACACGCACACACGCACACACGCACACACGCACACACGCACACACGTTAACATACCAGCATTCTGATAAACATTTCATTGCACATAAGAAGAAAGCAAGATATCACACTCCTGCTGTCAAATTATTATATACCCGTGTCATATTGTTTTTAAAAAAAAATACTTTTCACACTTTTTACTTCCAATTTATAAATTCTATTCAGTTAAAGTTAAATTCACATTTTAATTCTAATTAATTTTTGTAATCTTAATATTCAGCATAAATAAAATTTTATTGCAAATTTATCTTCAGCAAAAAATGTTTTTAGTGTAAAATATTTAATATGTAACGCAATCATACTGTATTGTGCATGATTGTGACATCAAATTTGAACCTAAAATCAACACCATCTTACACCAACAACATACCCAGTAACTTTTTCTGTAACCACAACTACCAATCTTTTTTCATTTTGTGCAAGATCTCCAATAAGGTACCCTTCCCCATCTTACACAGCTTCACCCGAGTTAAAATGAATTAAATAGGCTTACAACAGAGTGCCAAACCTAAATCACTTGATGACTAACATTAACAAGAATTACAATTAGAGTTTTATTTTGCCTTTTCTATCTCCTGCCCCGGTTATAGTAGGACACATGGACAACAAACATTACAAGAATTACATTTTCTGGTCTTGCTTTTGGCACATTATTGCAGTACACTTAAAATCCACATTGCAGCTCAGTTTCTCCATCAAATTGCTGCTGGAAAGCATTTCCCGACTGCACAGCTGCAATTACAGCTGCAATATCCCATACGCTTTTTAGACTTAAAATGGTGGAAATGCTCATTTTCCTGTTTTAGTCGGGTTAGTTCACAAACAAGTAAAGCCTTTAATTATGATTTGTTTAACGGTAAAATGTGAAAATAGAAATATAAACCAACCCACAAAGCCTAACTCTAAGTGTATATTGCTCATGCACTGAAAACTAATTGAGAAAGTACATATACATAAAAAAAGTACTATTTTGGTATCGTTCTCTGGAT
Source organism: Clarias platycephalus (assembly GCA_030068275.1). Taxonomy (NCBI): domain Eukaryota; kingdom Metazoa; phylum Chordata; class Actinopteri; order Siluriformes; family Clariidae; genus Clarias; species Clarias platycephalus. The sequence goes on along the minus strand of JAQQZT010000033.1, from coordinate 13,264,004 downwards.
TGTGCAAATTGTCTGTTTATGGATTTATTACAGTTTCAGGTTCACATTCAAAACCTTTAGGATAGACAAACACCGACTTTTAAATACATTTTCACTGTTACCAACACACTCACCAGTCAGTATGATGTTGGGGACAGGGTGCCTCCCACTTCCATAGTTCTGGTTCTGACTGGGGTTGAGGAATTGCTGATCTGCGGGGTCCAGCAGGTCTAGCACCCCTTGGTGGCTGGGGTAAGAGCCTTCATGGCCTTTAGTGGGAGGGCCAGAGTCCAAATTGTGGTTAAAGGACAAACCCTCTGTGTGAGAGTCAATGGTGAACTACAGGATGAAAAAACAAACAAGAACGAACGATAAAACAGAGTGGGTGTAGGAGACGGAACAAAATGATCTGATCTTACTTATTAATGGAGCAGACTAGCAGGTTTTTAATCAATATAATAATAATAATAATAATAAACAAAAACAAAATGACAGATCCCAGTGTTATGAGAGCAAGAAGATGACGGATATTAAACCTACAAAAAATTATTTGTGCATTTGAAATTATGTATGAGTGGACAGAGCCGTGATGCCGCCAGGGTGACCTTTTGGACCTAAGCTGAGGTTACTACTGTCTGTTTGCAGTTTTCCAGTTAGTGTTTTTATTATTTTTATTACAATTTTTAGGTAATGTGGACACACGCATTCATTGAGCATTTTATTAGGAGCACTTGTACACCTACTCATCTGTGCAATCATCTAATCAGCCAGTCATGTGGCAGGAGTGCAATGCATAAAATCATGCAGGTACGAATCAGCAGCTTTGGGTAACTTTCACATTAATGCACGACAGTCAGTAGTGTTTACACACACATGGGAGTGTCAGGTCTGTGGGGTAAAAAGCCTTGTTGGGTTGCAGAGGAGAGAGAAGCAACCAGAGTGGTTTGATCTGACAAACAACTGGCTTTTGGCAACTCAGATAGCTCTTTCCATTTGCTGTGAGCAACAACACTGCAGAATGCACAACATGAAGAAAAAAAAACTTGATGTAAACAGCTATGCACTGCTGACATAATGCAAACATTGGCCACACACACCATCATTGTCAGTTTTGTAAATATAGGCATCAAATCATAAGTAAATAGAACATTTTATATATGAAAATTGTTCATTACTGCTTTTTCCACAAAAGAATTGGTCATAAAATAGCAAAATATAAATCCCATAAGAGGACTCCTACTCATTAAGTCAAACAACAGTCACTGCGTTGTTGTCCTTTCGGCTGCTCCCGACAAGGGGTCGCCACAGCCGAATATCCAGTCCGCACTACAACTTGGCACAGGTTTTACGCCGGATGCCCTTCCTGACGCAACCCTCCCATTTTATC
>JAQQZT010000033.1:13204071-13219675 GCA_030068275.1 Clarias platycephalus | reverse complement strand
GCAAACCTCAGCAATTCCCAGTTTAAATAAAATTACATTATGTAAAACAGTTTCTTTGTGTTTGAATTTTTATTTATACATTTTCAGATACAAATTGCTATATTGTGATTATATATCGTTATCGAGGTAGAAAATTGCTTCTACCATTATAGAAGATTTTGGTTATATCGCCCACCCCTAGTGTATGTTTACAGTCAAATCCTCTCTATTATATAAACGATTGTACATTACATGAACAAATTTGTTTAGACTCCAACACCAAGGTGTGCCTAATAAAGTAATAAGTGTTATACTGTGATGTGTTTTTAAGCCAAGCTTAGGCCTGTAACAAACATGTATTTCCTTACTGTAACAGTTGCATTCACATTCATTCAGTCTTATCAATGTCCTTTTTCTCATGTCGAAGTTTTGTCTCTCTCCAGTCCTCTAGGTGAGCTGATCTCATTCTGAAGACTCCCACACATTTTCTTTTAAGCTGTGACTTGACCTAAGGTCTAGGAATAATGACTGTTGCTAATGCCAAGTCTGGTACAGGTAAGCCCCTGAGGAAGAGATCTTCTGATTCATGACTTATTTTAAATTGCATTATTATTTTTATTGTGCTCTTACAGATGTGTACACAGTGACAGGATGTTGCGGTCACAAGGGATTTTAAATAATCAATATATTTTGTTAAACAACTGTTCTATTTGAAAATGAAATAAAAAACCTTAAGGGTCATGGGACTAGTATATAAACTAAAGAGAGCTGAATCAGTTGTGTTAATTTAACAACTTATTATAAGCTCTTTGTCATCACTGCTATTATAGTTTCTAGACTTTTATCCATGACTCATTTTTCACATTTTTTAGCTTCATGTTTCCATGGAGATCTGTAGGTTGGAATTGAAAGGCTTTAAATCAAATGACGGAGATCTAAAAAAAATACAGGTAGACAAGAACAAGATATATTTTTAATGCAAAACAAACAAAGCATACTGAGGGGAAAAAATAACAGCAGCTGCATACAACCGCCAGCTAGTGTGAATCCATCCTGTGTCTAACAGCGGGCGTGTGTGGCCGTCACATTTCATTATAGCTACAGTACATTTAGATCAACAAAATACTTTAATGTATCTACGTTACATCTCTGCATACATGTACACATTTTTAATGCAAAGCTTTTTATTTCGCTAACCTGACCTTGTGTGCAACACCCCTCAGTTGTGGTGTCAAGATATAGACGGATGCCTAGCCGTGCCCGTCGGGTAACAATGGAAAACTTTTTACCGTATCGGAGCACTGAAGGTGACATTAATACGAATTGTAAGCCCTTTCAAGAATATGTATAATTTCTGGCTTTATCAATCTGTTCAAATTAAAGTTTTCTGTCATTCAGACATGGGTCACTTTTGCATTAATATTCCGCACAGCTACATTCAGATATTCCTACGACCATGACACAGAGAGAGAAATAGAGACATAATGCTTGTGATGTTTGCTTTACAAGCGAGATTGAAGAATCAAATACCGTAATTTTATTACTGCAACATGGTGGACGAACGTGTCTGTTCAAAGATAATTTTTTCCCCCTCACGTTACTGCTGTTTCGGGTGTTCTCAGAAAACATCGTCTCTTTTTGTGCAATTCTTCATTGCAGTCACATTGGCAGCTTCTGGAAAATGTCTGATTAGGATAGATTAGATTTCATAGACTGTCATGGTTGGTAGGCCTACTATATTTAAAAAATATATATTTATGGCATTTTGGGAGACTCTTTTATCCCTCATGATGGTTAGGGGCCTTGCTTTAAGGGCCCAGCAGTGGCCTCTGGGTGATGTTTGGGGTTTGAACCCATGACCTTTCGATCAGTTACCCAACATCTTGGAGATTATAACAAAGTCCCGCATTAGTAATCGGTGTGTGTGTTTTTTCATCTTTTAATACAACCACATCCGGTTTAAACGTTTCCTGGTTGAACCTAGTGAGATTGCAGGATATAGGATGCCTCATTCAGACATCGAGCTGACTCATTCAGATGCTGGTAGACTAATGGAAAGGATCAATGAGTGAAAAATGTCTGAAAATGGCTTTAGTCAGTACTCAGGCCAGGGGTAGCTCAGTGGTCCAGGTGCCAGCTTCAAACCCCACAACCATCAGTTTGCCGCTCTTGGGCCCTTGAGCAAGGCCCTTAACCTTCAACTGCCCACATGTATAATGAGATAAAAATGTAAGTCGCTCTGGATAAGGGCGCCAGATGCCGTAAATGTAACTCATTGAATCATTTGGAGCTATGATTTCCCTCCTCAGAGATGACTCAAAGCCACCGAAAGCATGCCTGATTTTGCTTTGTTTGACTCCCAGCCAGGGCATCACCAGGTTTCCATATTGGGTTACCCCCTTTTTCTGTTGTGCCACGGTAGACTTTTTAATGAGGAAACTATCTATTTCTTTTTTACTTTTTCAGCACACAGTTAAAAAAAACAAACCCTGTCATTCCAAGGTCTGTCTTTCCACTTACGATTTAAGTCAAATATATGGTAATTGCTGCCACTGAGACACATGAAGCCGGCTAACCTCATCTTGTCAAACTGCGTCTTGTGCTGCATCACAGGGCAGCATTACACACTTGGAGAAGTGTGCACACTTGGAGAAATCAGTCCTCTTCCCCATACACAAACTCAGGGATGCCCTCTATTCATTAATGTCTTCGTGACTGACTGGAGAAAGAGAGTTTGTTCTCATGGTTTTCAGCTGCGGTTTCTGTTGTAACCTGTTAGATGCCACCTTTCATTTTCTCTTTCTTCATTTTTGGTTTTAAGAGATTTTAAAACGCTATAACTTCTGGTTGAGATGCATAAAATATATATTAGTGTAACTGTACCTTTTCAAACTTTGTTTGCTCTATAATGTTCAATCATCTGAGGTGTTTTCCCAGCGCGCCTCACACACAGTCCTGTTACAGCTTGTTTTCTTATCTACCTTGTCGTAGTTTTTGTATGAAATCAGTGCTTCTCAGATTCATGTATTTTTTTTAACTTACTTAAGGAATATGTTTCAACATTTTTTTGTCATTTCTAGTACATTGGTATTATGAAACATTGCAAGATACAAAATACATCATGCATACTGAAGTACCATGTTATGGCTGGGTGTTTCTTTACAGAGTTTAAATTTAATTGTTTGTTTACTTGCATTACTGAATTATCCAGATGTCTGAAGATAAGAGGAAACCAGATGTTGGGCTGCTGAGAGAAAACTATCCTGTATTTTAATAATAACCAAATTCATCTCTGTTTCAGATTCTTTAGTCAGAATTGGCTTTACAACTGAGCTTTCTGTTTGTGTTGGGATTTTAAAAAGCCTTAAACTTTTCTTTTCTTGGTTAACTTCACACTTTACCCTTTAATGTTATTGTGGTAGCAGCAGCAGAGGCACCATGGGTCATTTCTAAATTTAGGCAGAGAGTGGGTCAAATGATTTCTTTTGTGCCACATTTTCAGCTTTCAAGAATAAGCGAGAGTGCTGTAGAAAAAGTGGTGATAGTAGCATGTTGGGAAATGGAATCGTGTGTTTTGTCCCACCATTTGTGGACTTGCTATGTGAGAGGTTTCTGTGTGGGTGTTCTCACCATGGAAATGCTTATCTGTATGCTAATGAAGTCACTCAGTGATGAATCGAGCCATTCAGAGCCACTCAAGTTGTTTGTCGTGGCTTGAGTGCCTTTTGATGCATTAGTATTGATCCGTTTGGCCTGCCGCTTGGTACCGAAGGTTGCTGGCGCTACAGGAGGAGTAGGTGGCTTGAATGTGGGTTTATTGTGGAGTTTAACTGATGTGCCTTGTTCTTCACTGGCCTGAGGGTTTTTTTTTTTTTTTTATTTATTTTTTTTTTTTTTAGTAGAACAAAAAAATATTGAGATACCTTTGACATCTTTTGTGTCAAAATATCTCACTGTTTTAGGCCTTGCTCCCATGTTCAAGGGTATTTAAAAAACTTTTTAATGTGGGTTTTGACAGTTTGTGTTAATGTACAATCTGCATTTTAGACTATTGTAAAAAAAAAACTTTATAGGAAACTTATTCCAGAGTGAAGATTTTTCAGGAACTCAGTCTTCATTGTGAAACAGCTGGTTTATTTTTGTGTTTTTTTTTTTCTTTTTAAAGATTGTTCAGCTCATGCTCTGGAGCTCCTGTGTTTGACATTAAGAGTGTGGTACAAGTCATGCAGTATGAACCTTTTTTCAAGCGTATGATTTGACTGACATGGCTTTACAGTTAATTATATCCTTGCCTGCAGCTTTGGCGTGCTTTGACAATAGATTTTCGCTTTATCATGTTGACACGGATCTTTTTCTTGAGAGTGAAGGATGAAAACAAGATATTGAAACTCCCCGTGTACACGTGGACTTAGGCCGTCATGTGCAAGTGATCACCTGAGAAAACCCTTCAAGTTTACTGCTATATATTCTAAAATTGGAGGCTTTCTTGAAGTTTGTTTCTGTTGTATCCAATGATTGCGCTGCATGAGTCTTACATTCGTTTTGTTGACTAAATGTTTTGTAATTGTCTTTTAATTAAGTTTAAGCAGTTATAACTTATCTGTACAGAGTGTCTAAGTCGTCTTCTCAATTTTCATGATGTTACAGTACATGACATTTTGACAGCTGATATCTGAATTAGACAAAGGAAGCCTAAACTTTTCATTTTAGAATCAGATATGTTTAAACGGTTTCCCCTCTAAGCCACATTTCCCATTTTTTTTGAGAACTTGTGCACATGTAATGTGAAACTTTTATTTCACATTAATAAACTCATTAATCTTTGTTTACTGTGACAGATCTTTCAGGCTTTCGTATGTTGATCAGCTCATCCTTCATTTAAACCTCTTGCGAAAAACATGTACAGGTTGACAGTTTTAATTAAACACCCCAGCTCAAAGGAATGTAACTATCCAAAACCTGATCAAAGCATGATGAAGCGTTGTGAGGAAATCAGCCTTCGCTAGCAGGGGTTTAGGGATCTTACGGTTTTAGACACCGATCGGAGCGTTTCTTCAGTGGGTCCTGTAACTGATGCAATTTTTTTCAGGGGTGGGGATAAAAACATTTCAATGACGTTTTTTTTGTACATACGTATTTATTTTGTTTTATTTTTACGGTACAAATGTTCAAGCATGTTATTGGCAGAAATTACCACATTTGTTTTATCATTGTTTACCTATTTTTCTGCAACTTTTCGTCATAACTTGACGTCTTCCTGGAGAGTGATTTAAATTTTTCCAAACGAAAAAACAAAACAAAAAACTCTGCCTCTATTCCTTTGGTGAAAATTTTGATGACAGCTTTTCATATCCTTTTGTAAATTTCTGGTTCTCAAGTGGAAGAATGATTGACTGATCTCGCTAACAAGTGGAGAATATGACCCATCTAAAGCAGTACGGTAATAAACCTATGTGAGAATTCTCTGCTCCGCAGGATACTTCAAATGAAAAGTAACTGATGTTCATGTGAACTTGCTATGCAGACGGCCCAGGGTTCGATTCCATCCCAATGCCCAAACCTCAGCCAGTAGATGCAGTTCTGTACCCAGGCCCGGATAAAATACGAGGGTTGTGTCAGAAAGGGCATTTGGCATAAAACGCTGTGGCGACCCCTTGATGGGAGCAGCCTAAAGACCAACAAAAATTAGCTGTTATTCATACTTTTTGGTTAAACCTGAATGTAAAAACTCTACCTGGCAATGTTAAAAGCACTGATAAACAATTCCGCTTCAGTAAATTCTTAGCACATCAGTTAACAATTAATGTCTTGGGCCACTAATTATACTAATGCCTTTATTTTTGGTTTCTGTTATAAAATGTTAATGAATGTTAAGGAATGCGCAAACGGGAAAGGGGAACTGAGTTGGGGTAATCACTTTTCCACAACCTGTTCAAGATTGCAAGATTTATACGCTGGTTTAAAACTTGTCATGTGTCACTTTTAATCCCATCCGAATTGTACCTAAATTATAGCTTCTATCTAGAGACTTTTTTTTCTTCTTCTGGTTTTAAATGGACAGTTTTAAACACAGCCCAATCAGTAGGAATTCTGCTTGATCTGGTGACACTGAGTGAGTCTTTGAGAGTGGAATTGTAGGGAATTCTGGTGGTATTAGAATATAGTCATTGCTTGTCATTTATAATCCCACTGTCCAGTGTCACCCAGAATAGGACGGATCTCCCCTCGTCCCGTCCCTTCTGTTATCACTGGCTCATCAGGGATCTACATCCAGATTACTGTAAAGCCGTCTTATTACAGTGTCATTTGCTAAGAATAAAACTAGAGAGAGCTGCAAAGGAAGCCGTTCATCAGTGTGGTGTTTTTAAGATGATGGCACTGTATTGATACTTTATTGAGTTGACATTGATGACGTAAAACTGCAATTTTAATCTGCGTAGTGCCCGTATGCAGCACTGTACTTGCTTTGTAACCGTAAGTGATGAAGCCCTAAGTAACTGGAGCCCAGCTGTCTGTTTTGTCTTATCTAAAAGTTAATTAAAATAAATTCTAGAGCTACAGTGCGTATAACCCTTTTACAATCTTGTATGGTTGTGCCTTTGTTTTGTTTTATTTATTGATTTTTTCTTTCTCTCTTTGTCATTTCACTTTATTTCCATTACCATGGACTTCAGTAAACAGACGAAACCAAAAGAATACATAATTAATGCTAATTAATTAATGACTGCTCCAGACATTTGCGAAGTGTAGCCAGATGTGTCCGAGACTAGAATTTACTTTTGTTTGGGTGCAACACTGTCTTATGTCAATTATATTTCTTCCGCAGCTATGCAGAAGGTGTTGGATAACCTCAAGGAGCTGCCTCCCTCCAGCGGTGCCAAAGACATTGACCTCATTTTCCTCCGTGGCATCATGGAGAGTCCCATAGTCCGCTCTCTGGCCAAGGTACCAAAACCTTGTCTGATTATTTGCTTCTCTGATTCACTTATAAGTATCTCTTAATTATATATAAATGTAAAGTCAGTCTAATTTTATCAAACGATTATGTGCTTCTACATGTCTGTGTGTGTGTGTCTGTCTATCCATCCAACTTCTTAACGTGCGTGTGTGTTTTTGTCTACACCCAACACAATCTGTCACCTTGAAGAGTAACGTCTGCAGTCAGCTGGTCCCACTAGCGATATATTCATTACATTCCTCCTCAGAAGTCATGACCAGTAGCGCGAGAAAGTGATGAGCAATTTAATCACCCTTGGACAGAGCTTGCGTTGGCTTGACCTGCCTGAAAATGTGTATGCTATTATGTTCAGTCATAGGACCTAGGAATACATTTTAAATACCTGAAGTTTGAGTGGTTTTAGGTTTCCTGGTTTCCTTGACCTGTTTGTAAAATTTTGAAATATTCATCACAGACAACTTTGAAGACACTATCATGTAAAAATAAATTTTATAAATCCAAATGCATTTTTCAGTAAGTAGTTTTCACTTCTAATTTAAGGGAGGCCGTTGGAGCTCAGCCTGTCTAGGAACTTTAAGTAAAGTCTTCAAGGTGAAGCTTCATCATCTGAAGCTGAGTTGGAGGTGAACAATTTGCAAAGCAGAATGACTGCTAAAAATTACAAATCTTAAATAGCTTTTTTATTTAATTTGTGATGTGTGCTTTCTTACTCTTTTGATACTTACTGCTCGATCCGCTCAGCATTCAATTCTACATGCCTGAAAAGGAAACGTTTGGCTTTCATTTGGTGATGTTCGGAAGTGTAACACACTAGAGAGAAATGTAAACTAACAGGGAACTGATTTATTTTTGACATTTATTTAAACTGTATTTTTCCGTCTGAGAATTTGTATGTTGACAGCTTTGAGTGACGTACAAACCATGTTTAGATTCATGCATCGTACACGTCCCCACACAAAATCATACAAGTATGGAACAGAGAGCTGGTCAATACACTATAATTACATATCCTAACGCTTATTGAAGTCCAGGTTTTGCCTGTAGTGACTGTAGCCTATTCCTTTCCTCAGGCTCATGAGAGACTGGAGGATGTGAAGCTTGAGGCAGTGCGGGACAACAACATGGAGCTGGTGAGCGAGATTCTGTCCGACATCAGTGGCTTGGCTGAGCACGACGACAGTGCAGCAGAGCTCTCCAAGATTCTCAAAGAACCACACTTCCAGGTAATCCACTTCCTGCTGGTATGACACTGATACTGGCTCTGGTAATCTTTACTAATTCATAAGGACTTGAAATAATTGGTGTTTAATATGTAGCTAATACTGTTGTACAAGGAAGGTTTGTAATTATCCTATGATTTGTCTGTGATTTCCCTGTGCAAAGACTTGTGATTTCATTCAATAGCTAATTAGTGGGTTTAATACGGGTGTTGAAGAAGGAATTACCAGAAATCTTCACTCATCTAAATGATTAATACCTTTTATCTGGGTTTATATGAGCCAGTGCATGTGGTCTGTTCCAATAGACTGATACAGTGGGGCAAAAAAATTTTTAGTCAGCCACCAATTGTGCAAGTTCTCCCACTTAAAAATATGAGAGAGGCCTGTAATTTTCATTATAGGTATACCTCAACTATGAGAGACAAAATAAGAAAAAAAATCCAGAAAATCACATTGTAGGATTTTTAATGAATTAATTGATAAATACCACGGGGGGAAAAAAGTATTTGAGTGTGTATATTTAATTTGGGATGTTTTTATATTTCCAGTCCTTAATAGAAACTCATGATCAGGTGGCTGCTAAGTCTTTTGAAACACTTTCATCTACAACAAACAACACTACCATGAGTAGCAACTCTCTTATGCCAGTGGACACCGTGCGTATGATCAGCATCCAGAAGAAGGCAGGAGAGCCACTGGTAAGGAAGCTATGTATATTCTATGTATATTCACTCAAGTAAATGTTTCTCTGAACCACATGGTCATGGTTGTCTAGTCCCCAGACTGGAATTAAGCCAGCTATTTAAAGATGATGGTCGCGTCTCCCTTAATGCCCAAATGTACTTGGACCTAAAAAAAAAAAAAAATTGTATAATTATATTGTGCATTTATTGGCTACTGAATGATGAGTACTCAGTCTGTGAGCCTGTCCTGTGGATGCAATGCATAAAATCAAGTTTTAGATAATGTTTACATCAAACAGCAGAATAGAGTCAATATTGGTACCTGGTTTGAGTATGTATTTATTTATTTATTTATTTATTTTATTTATTTATTTATTTATTTATTTAATTTATTTATTTATTTATTTATTTATACTTATGCACTGGGATTTTCAAGCATGAATCCAACATACCTTGTGTTAGTAGTTCAGGGTGATGTGGTTGGTGTAATGGTGTGGGGAATATTTTCGTGGCACACATTAAGCCACTAACCAACCACTGCTTGATTCCCAAAGAGTATTGTTGCTGACCATGCAACTCCCTTCATAGCCACTATTTACCATCATCCATTGGATACTTCCAGCATGATACTCTTAAACTCGTTTCTTGTACATGACCACTTGTATTGGATTCAGATACAGTCACTAAAGAAAACTAAACAAGCCCTCTAGGATGTGGTCAGTGGGACCACATGGACCACAATTGCAAGGGAATGTTTCTCTCACTATGTGGAACCAGTGCAACAAAGAATTAAAGTGATCCTGATTTTGAATCATCCCAAGAATGGTCAAATGTTTGCATGGTGTTTGGAATCAAGTGGCTAGGATGTGTGTGTGTATAAGTAGTAAATAAGTTATGTTTCAATTAATAATGTTTGTTCTAGACAAATGTGTGGGCAGCTATCCACAGAAATCCAGGTGCCAAATTCTCCAAATTGTGTTTAATTCTCTAATGGCTCATGACATGACCCCATGTGCTGCAACGTTTGGAAATAAAAAATTTTAATGGACGTAACGGGTCAGTCAAACATTAGCACCTATTGCAGTAGTGAAATTTGAGATGTGAGTGTTAAGTGTCTTCACATAATGAATGATGAGAGAGTTATTTCTCTACATGCATTTGAGGTCTATGAAATTCAAAGCATGTGCCTGTTTTTTTTATTTATTTATTTATTTTTTTAGGGTGTGACATTCCGAGTGGAGAACGGTGAGCTTGTAATTGCGCGCATTCTTCATGGCAGCATGATTGACAGGCAGGGCATGCTGCACCCGGGTGATGTCATCCGGGAGCTGAATGGCCAGGAGGTGGGCGGCGATCCTACAGCGTTGCAGGAGATGTTGAAAGACATCAATGGAAGCATCACCCTCAAAATCTTGCCCAGCTACAGAGATGCACCCACACCTGCACAGGTAGGTGCAGGGAAGGAAACGGACTGGTTCACGAGCTTGTCAGACCGTAGGTAAACATGCAGCTGAAGTAGCTACTCAGTGACAAGGGCCACTGAGATGCAGATGAGACATACTAAGGACATAATGTGATCCTGTCTGTCAAAACCAACAAAAAAGTCTTTTTTTTTTTTTTTTTTTTTTTTTTGTTAATCACTGTTTTCTCCATAAAATCATTGGACATATAATTTGATATAGAAAGCAGTGAATAACATAATAGCTTTAGCTTGGTTTTCACTGACAGGGTTGCATATTAGCTTTTGTGCCAGTTATTACATTACAAAGGGTATAGGTATAAAGGAAACGGTCTTCTATCCACTGTGCATGGATATACATGTACTTCTGATTTTTATCATCAGTCCAGACGTGAACTGGTCTTGGCTGTGGTTTCAGTTAATTGGGTGAAGTAGATGAGGTCTGATTCTACCTGGCACGCTCGAGGAGGAGAGACTTGACCTCAAGCTGACTCGAAAGAATGCCACTCAGCTGAAACTGAACCTGCCCATTCCTATTAATAACACACACTCCGCTATCTAGGGCAGATGGGAAGAGAGACTTGGAGAGAGGAACATGGACACATGCGCGTGCGCGCAAACACACACCGTTGTATGTGTGTTTATATACTGTGTTTATATATATATATATACTCATTAGTGTGGTCTGGGATGTGATGGAAATGAGGTCAATTTGATCTTTATGGCTTTCTCAGAGTCAAATTGGACTGAAACTCTTTTCGTTCACTTACACGAGTCATTCCGTGATGCCTCATATGAAGCAGACATGTAGGATAATAAGAGCTGTGTTTGTCGCGCGCCAGTGTCCTTTACTCTATTTCACTGTGCTTAGAGAACAGGCAGTTTGTATGTTGACAGTACGCGCAACAGGGACTAAAGGTTAAAAGTCATCTAAATATTTCTTGTAAAAACACAGCCTTCGATGCTGATGTATCCTCCTTGTCCATTAATTAAGTTAAGCTATTAATATTAACATTGTACAATTAATAATGTCTCATGCAAATATTTCAGATCTTCTCATTTGAAGAGGACTGACGGTCGGTTTACTAAGTTAATTAATTAATGAAATGCTTGATTTTCTGTTTGCAATGAATTGGGCAAAAAAATAAAAATTAATAAAATTGCATTTGATTGCAAATATATATGTAAAAATGCATAAATTATTCCTTACTCTAAATGTAGTTATTTGAGACATGTTTGTTTGTTGTCAGGCATTGCTTCTTGTGTTTGGCACTGAGGGTGACCCATATGCCGACTTCAAAAGACAATATACACGCAGCAGTATGCCATATTTTAAAAAATGGAGATAGAAAAGAAGTTCTAAATTATTTAAAATTTACTTTTGATTACCATAATAGGTCCAGAAAAACATAAAATCATGCATAGGAAAAAGGATTGTGAAACCTTGGTCACTTCAGAACATAAAGACATAAATGTCAGACAGCAAACAATACATTTTTTTCAACCGATCCTTTTGTTTAAAATAAAAATTAAAAAATCAGCTGACATTTGTTTCTCCTGACACATGGAAATAGACTGACTGCACTCGACTCCACATGCATACACGCCATCTGCAGCATGAATAAAGGCAGCATGACAGCCGGTTGCATGTTCAAGATTGCCCTGTCCTCCTTTACGCTCAATGGTCTTATCACTTTTATAATTCCGATAAGGTTTCTTTGGAAATTTCTCATGAATTCCTCACACCTACTTCATGCACTTGCATTTTCCCCTTCTATACTGTAGCTTCCTTTAATATTAGATAAGGCTTTCACTTAACATTTCTCTTAAAAATGACACTTTGTGTTTTCAGGTGTATTTGAGACCTCATTTCAAGTACAACCCTGAAACAGACAACCTCATTCCCTGCAAAGAAGCAGGACTGGCTTTTTCCAAAGGGGAGATCTTGCACATTGTGAACAGGGAGGACCCCAACTGGTGGCAGGTTGGTAGCGCACCTCCAATGTTTCTGAGCTGTTGTCCTTATTCAACATATAAAATTATGTGGATATTGTATGTACTGATGTTCATGTATTTTGCATGAAACAAAATTAACAGTAATCCATTGAGCCAGGTAAGCACTCCCTGACAAGGTACGCTGTGTATCCCTCAGGCGCAAAGTGTAGTTGGTGGCTGTACTGGTCTCATCCCAAGCCAGTATTTGGAAGAGAAGAGGAAAGCTTTTGTACGGAGAGACTTGGAAGGCTCAGGTATTTGAGGAATGGACTTTTTTTTTTTTTTAAGAATTTTTTTTTTTTTAATCTAAACTTATCTAAACTGATATTTCTTTAAATGCTGTTATTAAATTAATGAATATTTTAGAGTATGAATATTTTAATCATGACTGACTTTTTTTTTTTATTCTTTTTTTTTTATTGCAGGAATTCTCTGTGGAACACTAACTGGAAAAAGGAAGAAAAAGAAAATGATGTACTTAACAGCAAAGAATGCAGGTTGGCACGACAGGAAGATGTTTTCTGATTACTTAGTATGAGGTGTCTGATATATGGGCACATCTCATATTTCATTTCTCTCATCCTGTCATCCACTTCCCCCTTTATGTCTGTGTGTCAGAATTTGATCGCCATGAGCTGCAGATCTATGAGGAGGTAGCTAGGATGCCTCCATTCCAGAGGAAGACGCTCATCCTGATTGGTGCTCAGGGTGTGGGTCGGAGAAGCCTGAAGAACAGACTGATTGTGTTAAACCCACTGCTCTTTGGCACTACCGTACCATGTACGTTTAAAAACTCCACTTAGTCTGTGTAGTATTTTTAACAGCATCATATAACCTGATTGGACTGTTGTTAGCAGTCCTATTAGGATATCAGGGTAAAAATATTGATCCTGTGGTTTCTCTCTCTCATCAGTCACATCTCGGCGGCCACGGGAAGAAGAGAAGGACGGTCATTCGTACTGCTTCGTTTCCAGAGCAGACATGGAGATGGACATTAAAGCCGGACGCTACCTCGAGCATGGGGAGTATGATGGGAACCTGTATGGCACCAAAATCGATTCTATTCATGAGGTGGTACACGCCGGGCGGACCTGCATACTGGACGTCAACCCACAGGTGAGTAGAACAGACAGTTATTGCAGAAGCACAAAAAGTTCCTGCAGATGCCACTGCATGTTAGACTTTTATTTCTACCACAAATGAGGTGAGTAAAAGTAGACCAAAGTTTTGGCTGTACTTTGTGCTATAGCTGTGGATGAGTTTGCAGAATTTTATAACATCATTATTTATTAGTGTGGTCAGAATTATGTTTATTTGAATGAAAGCAAGGTGGGAAAAAATGTGTCCCAGGGTCCAGTACTGTGCAGAATTTGTCCTCATTTGCACCTGTTTCTCACTGGTTCATATTTATGCTAGAATTATTCTTATCTCAATATGTGGCTTAAAAAGAAACAAAAAAACATTAATCTGAAACTGGTCAGGTACAGGGACTGTTCTGTGATCATTTTTTTTGTTATTCAGCTTTAGCTAGAATTTTGTAGGAAAATTATTACACTTGGGTCGACTTTTACTCACCTCCTTTGGGGTAGAAATAAAAGTCTAACATGCAGTGGCATCTGCAAGAACTTTTTTTTGTCATGAAGGTAAAATCGGGTCAAAATTAGATGCATTAAGTTAAAAGGTTAAACTTCCACAGTAGATAAAACATCTTTTTCAGAACACAAGTGCCACATATACAGAAAGCTGCAATTAGAAAGGGGAATTCTGTTTACTGTTGATTGTGTGCACCTCCATATTGTTGCAACACCAGGTACCAGAAGACAGGTTTTTCAGAGTAGAATACTTTGCAGCATTAGTCTTTGTATGTTCCGAAATTGCTCCCTATGCAGTGAGCATGAATAGTTTATAGGAAGCCTTTTGGTATTCAGCCTCACTTTGTGCTGCAGGGCCATTAAATG
Source organism: Clarias platycephalus (assembly GCA_030068275.1). Lineage (NCBI taxonomy): Eukaryota > Metazoa > Chordata > Actinopteri > Siluriformes > Clariidae > Clarias > Clarias platycephalus. The sequence continues at coordinate 13,205,423 of JAQQZT010000033.1, read as the reverse complement.
TTATTTCTGTGTGAAGAATAATGTGGTGAAGAGTTTTATGCATCCTGATTAGGTGAAAAAAAAAAATGCAGTAAGAAAACGTTACTGTGGCTAGATGGATAGAAACAAATAGAATGAGTCATTGAAGCATAGACTGAATTGCAGATACTTTCTAAAGAGTAGAGCAAAGAGTAAAATGTCATTTGCTTAATGACTGTTTATGTGACGAGGGTTACGAATAAGTGTTTCACTAGACTTAGAAGGTTATGTTTAAATGTATAAATGTCTTTTAGGTGATTCAAATTTTAATGCAGTTAATTTTTTTACAGTACCTGTCAAAAGTTTGGACATGTTCTCTATTTAGTTGTGTGATTAAGTAAAGAGAAACTACAGTCCATTATTACTTTCATACATGAAAGTACAACGAAACTGTCTCTTGTTAAGTGTGTCCTATCCCAGGAGAGGGAAGAACTAGATTTACCTCTACTGCAGAGCAGAAATTCATTTGGAGTTCTCAGCCCCAGAAATCAGGAATTAACAGCACATCCGATTAGAGCGTATATGAGTGAATGCTTCACAGAGCTCAAGCAGCAAACACATCTCAGCATCAGCTGTTCAGAGAAGAATATTTCACACTTCGGATGCCTTCAGTATTGTTCTACAATGTAAGAAATAATAAAGGAAGATTAGTGAATTAGAGGGCGTGTCCAAATGTTTGGCTGGTAGTGTATGTAAGCTTAGTAAAAGCTTTTTCCTGTTTCTGCTGATGATTTTATAGCTGCTTAGTTTAACAGTGTAACCAGGATGACAGCATCTACACATAAATAAAAATAAAATAAAGGTGTGTAGTGCAGCACTGGGCTTGCTTTATTATGTAGATAAACTCAACTTGATGACAGATATGATACCAATGAATCACTGAATAATGAATGTCATCACCAGGCACTGAAGGTGTTGAGAACTTCGGAGTTCATGCCGTTTGTGGTTTTCATCGCTGCTCCAGAGCTGGACACACTACGAGCCATGCACAAAGCTGTGGTGGATGCAGGAATCACCACCAAACTACTGACGGTCAGTCTCAAATCTCATAACTTTGTTGTCCTGTCTGGCACACACATTGGGAATGTGTGCACGTGTAATTGCATGCTTTGAAGATGCACTTGTGCATCTCCTTCTCTCAAGATTCAAGGTGCTTCATTGGCAGGACAAATATTTACATTCGTATTGCTAGGGGTGGGCGATATAACCAAAATCTTCTATCACGGTAGAAGAAATTTTCTACCTCGATAACGATATATATAGCAATTTGTATCTGAAAATGCATAAATAAAAATTCAAACACAAAGAAACTGTTTTACATAATGTAATTTTAT
>JAQQZT010000033.1:13183908-13198231 GCA_030068275.1 Clarias platycephalus | reverse complement strand
GATTTTTACAACATTATTGTTGAAATACACAGTCCTGAAAAAGGGGCGTTTCTTTTTTTGCTGAGTATATATATTTTAATGATATTAAAATAGGATCGTCTCCGAGACAACAGTGTGCAAGAGAACAATATGAGGATTATGATTGTAAGCAGCAGATGAGATTTGGAAATTGATCCAATCAGGTGTAAAATGCTCGAAACAAATTTTCTTTAATAGCTTCCTCTCAGTTTGAAGTACAGCCATGGGAAAAAGAAAGTACACCCTCCTTATATTGTGTTTTTATCACTCACTCGTCTTCTATACCACTTTATCCTGTATTCAGCGTCGTGGGGACCTGGAGCCTATCCCAGGCAGGGTACACCCTGGACAGGGTGCCAATCCATTGCAGGGGGCACACACACACTCACTACGGGCAATTTGGGAACGCCAATTAGCCTAACCTGCATATCTTTGGACTGTGGGAGGAAACTGGAGTACCTGGAGGAAGAGTTATCAATCAATGCCTAAATAACAATCCGGCGATCCTAACTTCTATAAACAACTTCTTTGTTATTATAAATAAATAACATCAGGCGCCAACAGTAACCACAAAATACAGATTTTAATATCACTTTTTCCAAAAAGTAAGTCAACATTCAGAAACCAGGTAGCCAAAATAAGTACCTCAATACATCCCTACTTTCACAATCATTACATGATTAATGAGCAGCAAGGGTTAATAATGAAATGTACAAATGTTATACTATAAAATTATTGTACTTTTGTATAAATTACTTAATACAATAACGTGAACAAGATATAAAGTATATAAGAAATATATTTTCTATATCAACAATTTTTTTTGTTTGTTCTAAATTACTTAAATCTAATTCCTTGGTCATGTGGCCTTTCCGCCATAAGTCTGTGTTAACCCAACGCTTAGCCAGTTGGGGGCACTAAAGAGGCCAAATTAAAGATTGCAATACACAGGATTAGTGGAATGTACCACTTTTTGATGCTGATCTGGACCTGGATCGAGTCCTCCTCTTTGGACAGGATCACCCTGAAAAATCCAAAGAGCACTTGTACTTTGCTATAAGTGTCCTCTTCGGCAAACACGGCCAGTGTGCTGTCCTTGAGGGAGCAGTTTTTGTTTCCCATATGGTTTTGCATCTGTAAGGCAGCACAGACAACACAACCAATAAATTAATTACTCCATATTTAGTACCCTGTTTATCCTGGTCAGGATCGACATGGATCTGAAGCTAATTATTCAACAAAAATGTACTGTTGGGTATGCTCCTTTAAGCATCTACCATATATTGCTTTAATTTAATTCAATTTCATTGAAGTGCTTAGTCTGATAATGACTGTGAAGAAGAGCAGGGGCTCACCAGCAGGTGCAGTGCCTGTATGGTGAGCGGTTGGCAGCAGGATTCGAGCACAGTCAAGGCTGACTGGGACATCTCTACAGGAGAAACAGAGAGAGAAGAAATTCAGATAAACAATCATCTCATATCCAGTCCTGTCTAACTCTTAGCAGTACATTTATGATAACTGTATCTATTTCCTTGCTCACCCTCTAAGGCACTGATGAAGATGTGGGTGGCAGTGAGGGCTGAGGGCTCTGGCTCTTGGTTTCTTTCCACTGGTGCGTGTTCTCTTTCATTCTGATTGAGCAGCTCCAGTGTAGTCTCTGCTGCTTTCTTGAAAGAGGGCAATTTGTCCAGTGTTGAGAGATCATACTCGATACCACAGAGCCAATCCATTAACTGACCGTGAGAAAGAAACAAAGCATTTAGTAGAAACATAAGCACATTTTACATTGTGCAAAGGAGGTATTCTTATGTAAAGAATTTGTTACATAGAGTTGGTTTAGCAAAATAATTGAAAACAATTAATCATTGAGTGTTATGTGGGGAAACCTTTGTCTATTTTAGGAAAAATTGACTGAATAGATGAATAAAAAGTAATAAATCAAATCTGTGTGAGTGAGTGAATGAATTACTGAATCAGTCAACGTTTTAATGTTTGGACAATTTAGGAAATGTAAAGACCATTGTTAAAATGAAATCAGCACTGAGGGGTGTTCAAAGATCATCGATGATGTGGGTCTTTCGGCTGCTCCCGGCAAGGGGTCGCCACAGCGGAATATCAGGTCCGCACAACAACTTGGCACAGGTTTTACGCCGGATGCCCTTCCTGACGCAACCCTCCCATTTATCCGGGTTTGGGACCAGCACTTCGTCCAGCGACTGATAGATTACTACTAATGCTACACTTGCTGAGCTAAGCTCTGCTGAAATATTTGTTTTGTGTGTAATAAAATAAATTCTTTAAAAAGTACATATAAAAAAACTTTTATTTTACACTGGTCATCACTGATTGCATAATGAAAACAAAGGCCAGTTCTTAAAAATGATCACTACTTACATAAAAAGTGTGAGGTGTGTAATAATTAAACACATTTCTTCTCCTATTAATTCATTTCCTCTCTATAAAAATAAGCAATGTATGCAGGTTGTTCTATGTGAACTACGATAAATGTCCTATTCTCACTCACTGCACTGTTCAGGCTAGTGATGGCTGTCTTGTCCTTCATGAGGAGAGTGATTTGTTGGAAGAGACATGAACGTGTGCTGGCAGGGAGTCCTGAAAGCACCTTGAACTGATCCTGCAATTTATCCAACTCTGTGTGAGAGAGAGAGAGAGAGAGAGAGAGAGAGAGAATGGTGATGGACTGTTTCACCACTGCAAAATAGTATCATACATATTACAAGTGTGCATTATTTCAGTAAAAAAATGGTACGAGTACTCATACCAAATAATGATATGGTTATCATGCAGGTTATTAACTGTAATTCAAATTATCCAGAGTAAGAGTGATGTGGGTGAAAAGTGAAAGGTTGAGTACACTGTGAACAATAATTTAGAAAATGGAGAAAATAGGACAAGGAAGAAAGTGTTTGATAGATTTCTGGGGGTGACAGGACTAGAAAAAAAGGATTTAAACTGAAAAGAAGATAAGGGAGATCAAGACCAGAAGGTGGCTGTAATGCAATATAGTGGATGCCAACCACCGGTAAACTCAGAGAAGACATGAGGAGAAATAAATGATTTTATTGCTTTTTTAAATGTACATACTTACTTATAAATATTTTATAGCATTTTTTTTTGTGTTTACAAAATGTAAAACTCGTGGCACACTCTAGGAAACACCTTACATACTGACAGCTGACATACGTTTCACCAACCACTTAATTGTTAACTTAATTTTTTTTAAGGTGCTTGCCTTGTATTTATCTTGCTATATGAATTGCTTTCTTAATGAATTTCAGCTTGGCAGTTGTTTTAGACCCTGATCCTTTGTATTAATACTGGTATTAGATTTGGTGTTTTAGTGTCGTTTGAAACAGGGTCTTTGATAGCCATGGTGTTATCTGACTGGTGTAATCTCTAACTACAATGCTTCAGTTTGTACCCAATATCACCAGAATCTAAATGTAAGTGTCTGCTGCATGTCATGGCCAATCCTCCACTTCAGCTCTCACCTTCCTGTAGCAGTTGAAATGATGATTCAGGTGGAGTCCTGTTTAGCAGGGTTGAGCTTGTTTTGAGAACGCCGTCAACCTCAACGCATCCATAGGTGTCTGGCGTCAGGCACAGCTCTGAGGACACAAGACAGCAGTAGTCAGAAAAGCCACTGGTGACCTATTTACATTTCCTAGTTACACACCACTGTCACAGAGCTCTGTTAAAGGTCGGTTAAAGGAAATTATTCAAGCCAGGAGATATAATATAATGTACTTTTCAACAAAAGGCACAATTTTACTTTACTCCATCAGTGAATGTAATCAGACTAGAATACCATAATTTCTGTAATAAAACTGGAATAGATTGTTTAGTGGACTTGGTATTTATTATAAAATCTGTTGTATAATAATTACACACCAAAGATGTACTGCATATATTAATGGGAGCAAAAAGTATATTACCAAATTGACCCGTGCTCCTCACGTTGAGCTCCATTAAACTGTAAGCCAGGGCTGTCTGAGCTGGGATTTCTAGATGGACATTACGGTCACAATGAACGCCGCCATCCTTTACCGAAACCTGCAGAGAGAAGATTATAAGGTAGAGGTAAGAGCTTTTGAAGCAGTCATGCCATTTACACCAATCAGCCATAACATTAACATTGATTATCATGGGCATCCAAGGCTCATTTATGCCTGTGGGTAGCAACAGCTAGCAATTCTGGTCCAATCTCACAGAAAAGCCAATGCAGCACAATTTGCCAATAGGAAACGCAGAACAAGTTGATCTGATCTCTAAAGCTGATCTGTAGAGGCTCCACACCCCTCAACACTCAAAGGATCCAGAGCTGTGTAAATTTTAACTTTTCAGTTAAAAGTTTTATATGTTTTCTATATTATATTTTTTATTATTATATTCTTATTTCACATTCTTTATTTGAATACCTTTTTTTAGGTCATGGGCGGTCTTACAAGCATTTCATTGCATATTATACTATGTACTGTATGACTGTAAGTGACAAAATTTTTATTTGAGATTTTGAGGAGTCTCAAAGGAGACTGGGGTTAATGTTTGGTGTTGTAATGTTACTGCTGATCAATGATAGATATTTGAGGTTACTGACAAGATTGCATTAAATAATATTTCATATTATAGTTATATAGTTTCCTGGATTCGTGTCTTGGTGTCTCACTGTGTTCCTCAGATAAAACGTGCCAGAGTTCTTTAGCCCATAAGAGCCCATACTCATTTCCCTTTTATGGGACATTATGTGAGATATAATAGACCAAACAGACCACATGGAATACAATTTGGAACGTGTTACGTGCCATTTTCCCTGACTATTCCCTGACATTGATATTTTATTAATTTGTTTAATATAAATTTGGTCAAGAAATGCAGTCAGAACAGGTTAAATATAAAACATGAGCTCTTATTAAATTATTATAAATGTTAAATAAATTGAAACTTCAAAAAAAATCATCTAGACAGAGCTAGTTCTGTCACATGTGCTACCCAGGCACACCACCGTTTTGGAAATAATGCCATGGGTACACACATTCACAGATTGTCACATAACTACAGCAGGATGTCACATCATGAGTTAAGGTCATGGATAAAGCTGAATAAGGAACTTTCCAGAACATTTAAAGGGTTTGTGACACCTGTGTCACAGTGTGTCTTTATGGGCTACTTCTGATCTAACACAGTATTTGTTTCATGGTTTTCAATTCATTTTAAAATCAATGTTATGTTTAATGTTCAGTATGAAATTATGAGCAAATTAGACAAATTGGACAATAAACAACTATAACAGTTTAAAAGTGTAAGCTAGTACTGATGTAAGCCTGAAATAAGAAAAAGAAAAAAAAAAGTATTAGAATGTCAAAGGCCAGTTCTCAACCCTTATTAAGATGCTGTACCAGGACCTTAAGAAAATCATCAAATTGAAACAATGATTTCAAGACTGGGACAAATTTCAGACTCCTATAGAATACAGTTGCTTCATGTGACTTTTGCAAATGGAGGTTCTTTTAAAAAATTTCAATTAATGAGGGTCTACAATCTTTTTTTCATGACTGAAAGTTGGATGAGGCAAACAATTTTTTTTTAAGGTTGCTAAAACAAAACCCATTACTTTGTAAACACCACAATTTGTAGGTACACTCACTAGGACTACTTTTTGAGATTATTTATATGATTATCCAATTAGCCAATCATCCATTATTTTTTTATGGGAATATCCAATTAGCCAATCATGCACCGGTAGCACAATGCATAAATCATACGGATACAGGGTCAGGTGCTTAAGTTAATGTTTACATTAAACATCAAAATGGTGGTGTATGATCTCAGTGACTTTAACTATGGCATGGTTGTTGGTGGCAGATATACTGAAAACTGCCAATATCCTGGAAATTTTAACACCTAACAGTCTCTAAAAAGATCTTGTGAGAGGACAGACTTCGTTGTCGCATTTTAGGTCTTCCAAATTTCACTTCACTCCATTCTATCGTAGCCCGGGAATTTCTCAAAGGCAGTGAACTTCATAAACACAAGGTAAAGACACTGAAATGTCAGTCAGAAAAGCAAACTCAGCACATGTGAAAGAGTTACAAGTAGCCACAACTGAATACAAGCCAGACCTAAAAAAAATTTGAATCACAAAGCAATGCTTCCAATGTCTTGTGAAATCCATGCCAGGAGGTATTGCTCTTGTTTTGAGAGCAAAGTGAGATCCTACCCAGTGTTGTTCCTAAGAAAGTGATCAGTGAGTGTCTTTACATGCAGAGATGTCTCTGTGACATACATCATCTATAAACCATGGAAAATATTGAACTGAAAACAGTCTAAAAGGGGTCTCTGTGGCTGTATGCTGACACATTGCAAACTGTAAAATCCAATACGTCACTGCAATTCACTGTTCCCACTAACCGAATTAGTAACTGTCTTTCTTATAATGTTCGTTTGGTAATTCCTCTGCAGAAAACACTACTGATGTCTGTGTAAACATTCCCAGTGTTATATTACTTGGTGTTCCTATCATTAACTTTCCCCAGCTGCAGTTCAGTGTTTAAGATCTTCTTTTAAGATGGTTGCTTTAGATTGTGTAGTGAAGATTACCTGCTCAAACAGGGATGTTAATAGGCATAACTAAGGTCTTTCTAATTAATAAATAAGGAATCACTAATTAATACTAACAGTAGTAGGTTATTATAGTTGTCATTTGCATTTCTGTATTAGCTTGCATGATTAAATGTAAATACACTGAAACATTGAAGTTTGCCTGTCCTACTCTTCATATCGTAAACCACAGATGTATGGAAATGATAAAGACAACCTGACAGTTGGGCTAAATAGGAGTAGCAGTCACTCATGGTTTGATCATTTCAAAAAGTTATAGTCTTGAGTAACTTTGGCAAGCTTTAGTTTCTATGTATGCGCCTATTAAGTATCTCAGAAACTTCCTCTCAGAATTTTTAATTAATGTGGAAATCTCCTGCCCCCGTCAAAATCTGTAAATGTATACAAGATCTTGCTTTGCTTCCTTGTATTGTAAAAGAGGTCTCCCTTCATTTTGAAAACTCCTGTGTGTCAATTTCTTCCAAAAACATGGAAAGACCTTCCTTTTTAAGACCATTCCTCTCCATTTGTTAGGCATTCTCCATTGTATTATTGTTTGTTTTTTTATTTATTATTATTATTATTATTATTTTTTTTTTTTTTATTATTCATGCACTTTAGTTTGAGATAGCTTTTTGTTACTGATTATGATAGCCTAACCACCTAGCCTAATCTAGCATTTATCTCTAGTATTCTCAAATGCAGATGTGCTGGTGTTTTGTATTACTATAATTTCAGATGTTTGTGTGTTTGACAACTCACTTTGGATAATAATAATAATAATTATTATTATTATTATTATTATTATTTAAAATATTATTTGCCATAGACATTCTAACAGCTGCATAGTAACTATTGAATTCAAGACAAAAGATGCCATGCAAACTCAGATCCCAGGTTAACTTTAGCTGGAACTGTCTTATTACTAACTAATGCATTAACATTTCAAATACTATAATGCTTTAAACACTGTAACCCAATTGGTCTGACCTGAATCTGCTTGGGAACATTGAACCCAAGAAAGGCTGAGCAGCTGCCTTCCTCCCGGACTTCCTCGGTAACTGTGCAGGTCTGTGTGGTTATAATTCGCTCCTTTACCAGCGCAAACACGTCACACTGCCGCTTCATGACCTGCCTCAACAGGCAGTGCTGAAAATCCAGACATCTACACAAAACACATAATACGCATTGCTTATCAAAGTGCATATTTGGTTTAAAACTAAAGAAAACTAATATGTTAATTGAGTTTAATTTAGATACATTCACATGTGCAACTGTATCATCCATCTTATACAGGATAATCTCACAGTGGTACAGGACCATACACATCTTCTCCTAATTTTACTGTCACAATCAAATGTTATTGGCTGATTAAAAACAACTACATGCAAAATGTATATTATCTAACTGCTTTTTGTCAATAAACTATACAGTATACTACTGTGGTGATGCAAACAGGCCTAACAATGTGCTACCGTATCCACTAAATCAATCAAACTTTATTTTGGCTCCTTTACTCAAAATATGCAGCATTTGGACATAAGGGTGAAAACAACTAAAAAACAAACAAACAAACAAAAAACAATTATAGCACCTTTATGCTGTTAATGATATTTTCAGCACATCTCAAGAACTAGTCATTGTTATTGGAATACTTGTTTTGCAGGAGCCCTAACCAGCCTCTCAAGTCATAACAATTGGCAACATTTACAACGGAAACTATGCAAAACACGAGATTTTAACTCCTCTAAAGTTGCTTAACTTGTAAGAGATTTTGGATTCTGGAACTGCGCAATATCCATGCATGATAGCAAGCAACAAACCCTTTCTCATCAAAGCACTTCAAGTGTATGCAAAATTCATATTTAGGTAATTCTTGGACATTTCACCTGTGTAGCCAGAGTGTGGATACACAGACAAAATATGAGACTAAAAAACTCAATAAAAAAAAAAAAACATTTTATTTCAATTTTTTTTTCTCGTTTTGGCAGATGAACATGCTTAAACATGCCATTTGAACTTTCCACCTGGTACGTCAGTCCAGGCAAAAATTTAAACCTTTCAAAAAATGGCAATTTCTCCTCAGTACCGTACTTAGGGTTCTCTTGTTTCTTGTGTTCTGATTGGCTAGTAGAATAACCTTCGACAATGGTGTGTGAGGAAGGGTAGCATCAACCCAGTTGTGTTTAAAGCTACAGACATTGTACAGAGCATTTGAAACTGGAGTGAAACAGAAGAGATTTTAGAGATGACAATGGTGAGTGGTATTTATAATATATAATACCTGAGTATATTATATAATTTAGAATATATAATACCTGAGTGGTATTTCAGCTGGAATATTAACACATTTTATGCTAACTTGTTAAAAATAAGTACTGTATAATATGGTACCTTTAACTTGTGTTGTGCTTTACCAGATCCTCTCAAATTTTAGCTTTCTGAACTTTTATATTAGTATGACGAAGGGGCTTTTGAAAAGGGTGTCTACCAAATGCTATAAAAGTACAGTACCATAAATATACAGGGTGCCCAAAAAAGTCTGGTTCGATCGGTATTTTCCTTATATGAAATCTAACCTGACATAAAATCTAACAAGACCCAACACCTTTTTCTCTTTAGGGTCATCTTAAGTCAGTAGTCTCGCTGAATTTGCCCAGAATGGTTGCTGCATGAAAAAAGAAATCATCACTGTATGTAACATCAGTTTTGATATCTTAAGAAATGTTCATATGTTAATGTTCAGTACCAGTTCAGTACCAGTATGGTATTCAGTGTATACACAGGTGCCACTAAGTCAGAATCTGCCAACTGGAGCATTTGCTCAAATTTATACTTTAAAAAAAAATTTTGCCACTGGATTCAAACTTTGTGCCACCATTTATGTGACATTCTGATTTCAGAAACATGCTAAAAGGCTGGTGAGAGAATTACGGAAGACTGGGCCCCAATGCTGAAATTGCTATAATATTTATCTTACTCTGCCATATTGATAGTTTAGCAGCATTTAAGATAAACAGAAAATGCAGAGAGGGTGATAAAGCTGCTGATGGAAATAGGGTGGGCTGTGGCACAGTGTGATATTTGGGTGGTAAAGGGAGGTACATTTTAGAGTTGGACTGCCAGTGCATCAGTCTCTAAATTAAGAGTACTGACGAAGTCACCTAATGTCACAACTATAAAAATGACATTTCTTAACCAATATTGCTGGGAAATCGATTAATGTCGATTGGTTTGTTTTATTAGAAAGACATCTTTGTAGATGATTTGTCTACATTCACAAATTAAGGTTTTCTTCTAAAAATCTGAACTGAGCTCTTAAAAAAACAATAACCTAAGCTGTTTTACCTGCAGCTCTGTTCTTATGTAATAGCAAACTGAAGCTGATTTTACAATAACCAAATTGGGATAGGCTCCAGGCCCCCCGCGACCCTGAATGTAGGATTAAGCGGTATAGAAGATGACTGACAAATTGAATACAGACACTGTTTACTCCAAAGTTTTACAACACACAAAAAAAATCAGCATGTCATTAAAGATTCCAGTCTTTCATATGTTTGACTTGGCTTGTAACCAAACATCTGCTAGTAAGCACTTTCACTTCCACATTTTTTAGAGGATGAATGTTTGAGCTCCACAATGGTAGGATGCCGCTTTATTCACTTACCTATCTTTACAGTCATTTAGCAGTTTCTGAACATCTACTTCTTGCTTCTTAAGGCTCCCAAACGAGGAGGCCACCTTGAATAAACCTTTTCCTTCGATTTTCACGTTTCCAGCACTGATCTCTGTTTGAGCTCCTCCAGTAACGTTGTTTTCTCTTGTACGTTTATAATTCAAGAAGTATGCCTCGACTACATCTGTGGAGAACATAGGAAGGCGTCGTCTCAAATGCGTTGTGCTCAGTTACCTTTCTATAAAACATTTCCATCATACAGTCTCCTCCATATTTGATCAAGTATTTAACTCCATAATTTAGTAAACTTTTTGGTTACATTTAATGTTGTGGAATGATCATTAAATGAATGTGCTACCATGTATCAACCCACAATTTGGGCCACAACGACAATATTGAATTTGCCCTGATAAACATTGCTGTCCAAGTTTGGAATGCAAAATCCTACCACCCCACCCCCACCTTCTCTATGGCATAGTATGATTTATTTCACTTCCTCATGCATGTGTACAATATGTGTGGCTTGGCTTACCCGGGCCTGGAGAGTGAGATGAGCACTCCCACAGACCAGAGACGGGGGTTTCCTCTTGAATATATATATATATATATATATATATATATAGACAGACAGACAGACAGATAGATAGATAGATGGATAGATCAGCCATAACATTATGACCACTGAGAGGTGAAGCAAACAATATTGTTTATCTCGTTCCAGTGGTGCCTGGAATTGGGTGGGTTATATTAGGCAAATTAACATGTTGTGCATGAATTTGATGTGTTGCAAGCAGAAAAAATAGGCAAGAATAAGGATTTGAGCAACCCTGACAAGTGCCAAGATTTGATGGCTAGACGATTGGGTCAGAGCAACTCCAAAACTGTACAGTAGCTCTTGTTGGATGTTACCGGTCTGCAAGGTCAGGAACTACCAAAAGTGATCCAAGGAAGGAAAACCGGTGAACCAGAAACAGGGTCATGAGCGGCCAAGGCTCACTGATGCACGTGGGTAGTAAAGGCTGGCACATGGTTGTATTGATCCAATACAAAAGATATTGTAGCTCAAATTGCTGAGTTAATGCTGATTCTCATAGAAAGATGTCAGAACACACTGTGCATCGTAGTTTGAGCATCAGAACTGGATAACAGATGCCGAAGCTGTCCTGGTCTGATGAATCATGCCGCACATTTCTTTCTTTTTTGTGATGCTCCAAAACGTTTGATCCTGCTGAAACACAGTCTCAACTTTTCCATGACCATGGGATATGTCTTCAGTCATGGTTATTAAAGAAATGAAAGAAATTAAAGTGGCAAATCGTTTGTCATTCGATTTATAATATTGATAATATTCTGTGAACCGAAGAAAAAAAATGACTCATCTCTGTCTCTCTTTGTCTCTCTCTATATATAGTTGAACTAGTCAGAAATGAGTAGCACAAGAATAAGAATTCTCAGGTGACGTAAAAAAATATTGTGGGATGACTTTTTCTTTTGCAGTTATGACAAGTGCAAGTGGGCTGGGAATGAATAGGTTGAAGGAGGTCCTGCTAAAAAAAAACAAGCTTTATACTGTTTCAACAAATAAACATGAACTAGTTAATTTTAATGTGTGAACCAAACTTTGAACTAACTCTTGTGAGGTGTGAATGTGAACAAGACTGCAAATCACTGCACTTAATATTGAGTTAAACGCACGGTGTAAAAGCGCTGTACCTGGAGTGATGGGAGTGTCTCCGAGCAGCACATCGTTCAGGCTGAAGTCTGTGGCCATGTACTTCGGTTTCTGCCAGAACCAGCTTGGATTCCGCTTGATGACCAGTGAAAGGACATTTAAATTATCCGATTCATTCGGTCTGAGGACGGGGATTAGACTACCATCGGGGTCGATCTCATCCACGAATTTCTTGGTAGCTTTGGCAAACATCTCTAACCACTAAAACAGGGAACATAATAATAACAATAATTAATTATTTTTCAAAAAAGAATCTTCTATACAGATTATCCTATACCTATATAGCCTATCCCAGGGTTTAGGGCACGAGGCGCACACACATGCACACACCACCGGGGGAATTTAGAAACACCAAATTAACCTAATCTGCATGTCTTTCGACCGTGGGAGGAAACCCAGCAAGCACGGGGACAACATGCAAACGCACACAGACCAGAGGCAGGACTCAAACCCTCGACCCTGGAGGCGCGAGGCCATAGTGTTAACCATTACGCCACCGTGATAAAAATTCATTCATTCATCGTCTGGAGTCAGTGGAGAGCTGACTGTACTGTGTACATAAACACCTTAAAATACCGTGTTTTATATTATTATTATTATTATTATTATTATGTCAACATAATGGCGCTTTCCGATATGGTAGAGTTATTTCTAGCCAGACTCACGTTCTGATAACAACGGAAACAAAGCCGCACGCGACACAAAATTTATTGCGCTTTTTATTAGCGCGAGCTGTTTACTGAGCTCGCGCTCTTTAGTTTCGCGTTAATTTTTTTTTTTTTTTTTTTATAGAAAAGAACAAACTAACAGGAATCACTCAAGTCTTACCGTCTTTGCACGGGGGTGTAGTAAAGGTAGAGTGGAAGACGATCGTCCGCGATACCTTCCTGCGACTCACTGTGGGTTTGGTTACTCCGTACACTGGTGTACTACACTTTATTTAAACCCTCAGCTCCTCCTCCGCGCCTGAGAAACAGGGCACTCCACTGACTCAGAAACGCGTTCTTCAGTGTTTCCACTGATTGAAATGTGGATTTTCATATTACAGAATTTTATCATAACTGAAAACAATAGACTAGACCTTGTTTCTTCTACAATGAAAATGTCTTTGGGCACCAGAAATGTCAGCACAGGTAACATGACTTTTTTATTATCGTTTCAACCATACAGCTTGTACAGTACAGTATACAGTGGGGAAAAAACGTCACAGGAGTACATGAGACTACCCATATCTAAATTAGACAATACCACAAGTCTGCATAAACAGACCACACAATCATTACATAAAAGAACAATGCAGCACCTGCCAGTATCCAGTGTACAGTTTTATTTTGAATAAAATGCAAAAAGAGATTACAATATAATAACGAGAAGTTCTGTAAATGCAATCACAACAGGTTTGTAGCAGTTATGCATATTAATATTTTCGATAGGTATAAACATATGGCTTGGGCAGCAACAATTCAGCTTGGCTTTAAAAAATGGTCATGAGTCGACCGAGCATGTTCTCTCAACTTCTATAATTGTGCACAGTACAGTTGTGATGTGAGCAGGAGAGCTGTATTAAATACACAATCAACACTACAGACTGTTCAAAATCAAGTATATTTGTCAAAAAAAAAAATACCTTCCTCTCTTTACTTCCTTCCTCTAGTAAAGTGAGTTGTGTCTACTATGGCTTTAACATTGAAAAAAAAGTGTAGCATAATTTTTTCATATAGTTTGAATTAAAATAAGTAAATGGTGAAGAACAAACAGAAATTAAAATTTTCCGTAACTTAGTGTTCGTAGGTTGTTCAGGATGTGGGCGGAGCCGGTTTGTTCGGGTTTGTAAAGAAGAGTTCTACATTGATACAATAGAATACTAATTAAATGAAGTGTTAACAATGGATTTAAAAAAAATGTTGCATGGGCTTGCAATTCCATGTTAATGTAGTGAGTTCAGGTGAGTGACAGCAGTATTGACCTATCAGAGCAAGGCACCTCCCTATTTAAAGGCTGATTGGCTGTTGCCTGGGTTTCGTCACGCCCGGTTTCACCTTTGTTGTCCGTGTTTGTAGCGGCGGCAGGTAAGCGCGATGTTTAAACCTGGCTTTTGGAAACTGGCTTTCATGTTTGTATAACTTAAAGGGGTTATTGTTAATCTTCATAGCGTGTTTCCCGGTGTTCCGGGAAATTCAGTTTCCCTATGTTTCCCCGGTTGCGCGCAGTGCGCGCGCAGATTCAAATCATGACGTCACTCGCTACCTAACGCTGAGAAGGCGAACGAGGATTTTAAC
>JAQQZT010000033.1:13143991-13180591 GCA_030068275.1 Clarias platycephalus | reverse complement strand
ATGTATGTATGTATGTATGTATGTATGTATGTATGTATGTATGTATGTATGTATGTATGTATGTATGTATGTATGTCTTACTTTTCCTACCTCTTTGGTAAGCCAAATACAAAAGCGTATTTGTCTCCCATACTTTATATACTTTACAGCTTTTGCTCCAGCCCTGTGGCCATGTGTTCAACACAATTTGGTGATGTTTCCGTTTAAACACAGCTGAATCAACTAGTTACCAGGTTCTGTGTGTTTAGGTGTTGGTGATTTACAAACTTTGCTGAACACTGGTGCCAAATGGAGTTGAAGGGTCCTGCTTTATAGCCAAGTGAAAATGCCAGATTTTTTGTAGAAAGCTGGGGTCAGATCGCAGGATCAGCCATAACATGGAGCAGAGAGGGATAAGTGCCTTGCTTAAGGGTTCAACAGTGGCAGCTTGATGGACCTACAGCAAGTATATGGAGGTATAAGTGATACTGCTTCAAAGCTTCCTTTGGGATACAGCCTGCTTTCTCAGCAGTATATGTAACATACAGTACATGTTTGCAGAAAGCATTTTAAAGAATCAGACTACTCAATAAACTAATGGCAAGCCTTTGTTTTTTGAATGAAACTTAAAAAAAAAAAAAAAACTTAAGCCAGGCAGCTTCCCCATTTGTAATTACCTTTACACACAGTCAACATTTATTATTTGCCAAAAATTAACACAACACAGACCAGAACTATTCTTAAATACACAGGTGTCTTAATTACACATCTTAAATAAAATTATCAATCTGTCTCATAAGTACTGATACCACATTCCTATTGTATAGGTCGTTAAGAAATCCTTGATCTCTTTTCAAATCACACATAGTACAGGGTACTTTTACACACACTAGTTTAGTTTAGGTATGTAAGGGTTGATGATGAAAAGCGTTGTTGAATTGTATACCGGCAAATATGATGTTTTAATACAGTATGGAAACTGAGCCTGAATGTTCATATACGACTGTGCATTTTGTAATGTTGGGTTAAAAATGGTCCAGCTGTTTGAGTGCTGTTATTTTTTATTATTATTTTTTTTACAGCACAGGTCGAGCAATTATATTGGCCAATGATGTTTGCTTTCCTGGTTTCTGTTCAGGCTCTTCCAGTCATGCAAAAATGGCAAATACATCTCATGAAGCATGTTTTGGAAACCTTGCACAAGCCCAGTTGAATAGTAACACATACAGCAACGACAGTAAATAAGGTTGAAACTTGTGATGTAAAGGTATTATATTTTATCTATATATAAATTTTTTTTGTGATGCTCATGACAGAGAAAAACAAAAGTGACTGCTTTTGAGCTGCCTGAGAATGACCGATAATGCAGGTAATGATCTGTAATATTCATCAGGAATAGAAGTTATAAAGGGGGTTATAATATATAGTGGGGTTGGAGGTCTTAACTGCAATTACAAAAGAGCTCAGTGGTGCCAAAACCATAGGCATGATGTTTCTTGTCAGGACTAGTAGATGCCAAGCAGGAATTCTGCTTTGAATGAAACCTGACACCATAGCACAGGACAATAGACTGATGAAGACTGAACAATAAGGCCAATGATTTATAGATAATGTTATTTACATTGTCCAAATACCTGCTTTTTTAACATCAGGTAATAATAGCACCCAAACGACACTACAGGATAAAACGGCAAGCATCGATTTATTCTCAGGATGGAGCATTCTTACATAATAAATAATAATAAAAATGTGAGTCACAGGTATGATTTGGTTTATTGAATAAGAGTGGAATCTTCGTTTTCCAGGAAGAACTTGATGAACACAGGTTACAATAAAACGCTGAAACATTCAGCTAAACATCCAAATGCAGTGTGGTGACTATTTAGTATTTGAAACAAAGCTATATGATTATTTCTCAGATGCTAGCAACATTGTGATACCTGTATATAATTTTATTTTTTACATAATTAAAGGCAATAATAAAGATGTTATGGAATATGTATGACCATAAGACAGATGTGGAATTCATACGCCGATATGTTCCTCATATTATAAACAAGAGTACCATTTCTTTTAGGAGGTAGACAATGTCACTTTGATCAGACGACGGCATATTTCAGACGTGCATGAGCAAGGTCTTTTGTTTTAGGCAGGTCTCAGGCATTCTACTGTCTGCAATATCACTCTGCACCACAAGAGTACAGTATGCAACAGTGTATGTGTCAGTATTTTTGTGCTACAAGTTGCACACTGCTGTGGTAGAGATCATTTCTAGACATTCAAGGAAGATGCCTGCATAAACACACTGTCAAATATATTAAAAGCATATTAAGGCATTAAAATAGAATATGACATAATGAAGAGTGCTTGAATATGGTGGAAACAGTGTTGCAGTTCCAGTAAAGTTCTTCGTTCGTTTATTAGTTCCTTTTTCAGGCAGAAATATTGCCTTCGTCAGAGTTTAATATCTCTGTGGTCAGTTTCCACTCTCCACTGTGAGCTACGCTTTCCTTTCATACACAGAAAGTCAAAGCAGGCAGTAGTGAGGAGGCAGGCCTGTGAGAGAGCACTATCCAGCTGTAGATCACCACAGCACTGGAAAATCCAGATTACTGAAGCCTGGTTCTTTCCTCAGGTCCCAGTAAGTGTTGTTGCTGACCCACGTGTCATCTTTTGACTTCCTGTAAGAATCAAGCCAACACAAGAATGAATTAAACTATGGCTTTGTATAAACAATTTATTAATTGTGTGTTAGTCATAAATATGATCTTGATGTTTATTGTAATGTATTTTACTCAAGATGTACTTGAATTTTAATCTCCTGAAATAATAAAGCAAGGTATGAAGAGTCATCAAACTCAGCCGTACAGAATACACAGAGAACCATGACTTCATCCATCCATTCGTCCATTATATAGAGTGTTTATCCTGTGTAGGGTCATGGGGCATGCAGCCTGTCCCAGGGAACTAAGGTGCACAAGGAGGTTTACCACCTTGGATGGGGTGTCATCCATTCACAGTGCTCAAGCACGCACGCACACACAAAATCATACACTATGACCTATTTGGGAATAACGATTGGCCTACATTGCATGTCTCTGGACTGTGTGGGGAAACTGGAGCATCTTGAGAAAACCCACCAAGCAATTTCATTTACAGATTCATTTACTAATAGGGATTAAATAATGCATTGCAGTTGAGCCACTAGAGGGTGTCTGGGACACTCAGCTAGACTTTTAAACCATTTGAACTCTAACTGTAAATTGTATACAGTATATCAGTACGTATACATACAGTACATAGTATAAGTTTAAGGCATGAACACAAATCATGTTTGCACTTTAAATCTTACATTAGTTGTATTGTAACCCTTACAATGCCTAATGTAATGACTACAGTATATAGCTTCCTTATTAGTTACACTGTAGTTACTGTTTGTCATAGTTTACTCTGAACCATATAAAATGTGAAACTGATTAATAAGCAGGGCGTCTGAGATGGATAGACACTGCATTGAGAAAAAATTGTTAACCGTTATGGAGTGGTTCTTACTGGAAGAACCGGGGGTGATGTTCCATGTTGTTCTCCTCTAGGACTCTGCGCCTATCTCTCTGTAGCTGTTCGATTCTCTGCTTCTGTGTTTCTGCAGCCTCAATGTTCCCTTCCTCCAGTAACCTACACACAGATGGAATGTTAGAAACCATGGCATTGTCCTTTTGTCCTTGCATACAATAAGGCTTAATGCAGCATATCATCTTTTGGTAGCCTGGAGGTATGAATGGATGCAATCTGGTGTCTCTCTCACTGTCACACACACACACACACACATTAAGAACTGTCCAACACATTATTAAAACCTGAAAGGAAGAAATGTGGTTGGAAAAAAATAAATCATTAATGACCCTAATCGGAGATCACTTAAACTATTGGTGAAGCTGCATCTTAAAAAATTTACTGTACAACAGAAATCACAGCTACATTTAATAGTGAAAGTAATCCAGAACTCACAAGATAGGAAAACCACTTCTAATTGAGATGTATTATGTATAGCGACACTGTACATGCCTCTGGAGGCAGTGTTATGATCTGGGGTTTCTTCAGTTAGATCTAGCCTCAGTGGCAATAAAATGAAATCACCTAATGACCTGAATGTAACTAAATGACCAGGTTATTACACCTACAGAGTTTTTTTCCCTCTGATGATATCGGCATATTTCAGGACTCAAACTGTTGAAGAGTGCTTCTGGGAGCATGACAAATCATTTGCACACATGAACAGGCCACCACATTACGGACTCTAATCAAAACTGAATACAGTCGAATGAGTTTTAGCTATACGCTCATTATTATAAAAGTGACGAGAAGAACAGATGATTGAATCAGGAGATAATTGGACATGAATATCATTTTTTGTTCTGAGTCAAAATATTGGAACCTTGGGAATAACTAAATGTATACTTATCTCTGCCGAAATTCAATTTTTGGACAGAATGAATTGGCACTAATATTAAACTCCCAAACAGCATGTGACTACTAATATACTGCAACCTGTAGTCTCATAGAAACACAAATGTATGTCACACTTACAGTAAGTACTGTTTTTCACTGCTCAAGAAGTTGGTGGAATTACAGTACTTGTTTTATTAATATTATTATTATTATTAATGTATTCACTTCTTTATCCTGGTCAAAGTCGCTGGATTGGAACAAAGACATCCTTGGATGCCTAGAGATTTAACCACAGAACACAATGCACACACTCACTATCTAACTCAGCAATCCAACCAAATCAACCTACTAACACTAACATACATACAGCCAATCAACCTACTAATGTTTTTTGGAAGGTGGTACAAAACAAGAGAATCTGGCAGAAACCCACACAAACTTGAGAACATGTAAATTCAACACAGACCATAATCTAAGCCCAGATTGACCCTGAAGCTATCAGCTGAGAAATTTACTGCTGATTATTTGAAGATAAAAAAAATATTTACTATGGCTATTTAGTGAGTTAGACTGTATGAATCTTAATCCATAACACTTTCAATATTTCATTTATTTCATTTCATTTATAAATATTTTTATTTGCACATTTATTTAGTAGTTTTGTTCCTATTATGCATTTATTATAGGATGTGTCTTTGTATCTGTCTGATCTTTGTACTACAGTAATACATATGAATAGCTTGGCACCATTCAGGCTTTAGTTCATTCCAAAGATGTATTACGACTAGTAGATAATATGTGCATATTTTATTTGTGTCACAAATATGTCAATTTTTTTGCACAACATTTTATCAATAATTTATATCAGTTTGATTTTTTATATCATTTTTAAAATGTAATATTATCTAATGTAATTTTTTTCACAATGGTAAACTCAACAGGCAGTTGTGCTTGTGGCCATGAAAAAAAATATTATATCAACAATATGTTGGTTAAGTTTTCATAAAAAAAATAGCTAACTCACGCAATGACTGAGTTTTTGTCACTGGCAGCAAATTGGTGAGTTTTGCTTGTACACAAAAATTAAGAAATATATAATTGAGATTATATATTTCATGAGAAATATTAAAAACAGTACAAAAAGTTCATGCTACGATGCATCCTTATCATTGTCATTTTACATTTTGCAATGTATCATTATCTCCTCTACAATTCCAGTAATTTATGACAGAACCTTATCATAGAAGTCCATGACTGCTGGGGAAACTGCTCTAGTCAACAACAGATAGTAATCCTTTTTCTTAGCTACAACATTCTTAAAAAATATCCATCGAATGAAGTTTATTTTAGCCCCAATTTGCCCAACTGGTACTTTTGCTTTGCTGATCATATGACAAACAGAGGTGATGTGATTGGCTTTTTAGAGATATTCATTATTGCTTTTTTCTAAAACTTGTATGTTCAAAGCTTCAAAAGTGAGCATATGTAGTACTTTTCAATTAAAGGTTTTGTTATAGCAGCAAAAGCCTTCATATACTGTACAACAATATATTTATCAGACTGTTGATTACTAATTTTTAAGATATATGAAAATATATTCTGGAAGGGAATATATGCCAAAAAATGCCTTAATTAATTACACATATACAGACTCCTATTACATGCATAAATGCTAAAAGTTATGAGGATTTACCTCTGATCAAGACGGAATCTTGTGTCTGTGGGTGGCAGTAAATGTTTGGTCTGTGGATCCAGTTCATTCAGCTCAATGGCAAATTCTGTGAAGCCGTAGTAGTCCTCGGACTCACGAGGCACTGGCTCTACACAAACGACATAAAGGTCATTAAACTCATCATCAAAGACATAATTTATTATATAAAAATCATTTAAATAATTTACATCTATGCTGTAGATAATATGTTATTGGTCAGTATACATGAATCAAAAGGTAAAAGTATTAATTAATCACAATGCTTGATTTTAATGCATTAGACTTTAAAATGGCAGGGGTGCTGTAAAGCAGGTAAGTGCATTAAGGATGATTCCAAGGGCCCCGGAATGCCTGGGGCCCCTAAAAATGCTATGGCAGGTAAAGCATGGGGTTCTAGTATATCAGACTTTCAAGGTGTCCAGAATCTCTAGCAGTGTCCCTGTCTACTGGACTACAACTTGGTTACAGGATTTCCCAGGAGGGCCTTGGGGGTGAATAAAAAAAACTATATTCTATTTTTAGAATATTTAAATGAGGATTCCATGATGTACTAAGAAAGAGGGAACCCTCAGCCTCATTTTGATCCCAGATAAATTTCCTTGCTAAAATTAAAAATTATTTCGCCAGCAGACTGGTTTATTTACGAAAGAATTTCATGTGTTTTCTATCACAACTGGAATTGGATAGTGTTCATTAAAGTGCTTTAAAACATTTTTCAAGATTAAAACTTTATCATACTTAAAGTTTCTGCTGAAGGATCAGGATGATAAAATGCTTACAGTATCAACCGATTGTTACTGAAATTTCACCTACTGCACTCTATAAGCCATAGCGCAAAGCTAATCAGTTCGACTTAATACCTGACTTGATAGGATGGGCCACATAGATATGTAAATCTTACTGGAAAGCCAGATGCATTTAGCCTTTGGTAGGCTTCCATAGTATATTCCATTAGGCCAATTTCCACGCAGCTTGTGTATCACCTTCCCTTTATGGTCCACGACTGTCCCCTCTACAACATTCAAACCGGAGCTCCAGTAGTTTGACTGCAATGCATTAAAATAAAAATTAAATAAAAAATAAAATAAAATCATCATCATTATCATCATCATCATCATCACGGTCTCTGTGTAACCAGTACAAGATGAACACACTGTCTGCATGGTCCTACAGTGGGGCAAAAAAGTATTTAGTCAGCCAATAAAAGGGTATATAACAAAGTATTAAGATAAAATTTAGTTATTGACCAAATACTTATTTTCCACCATAATTTGCAAATAAATTCTTAAATTCTCCAATGTGATTTCTGGATTTTTTTTCTTATTTCGTCTCTCATAGTTGAGGTATACCTATGATGAAAATTACAGGCCTCTCATCTTTTTAAGTAGGAGAACTTGCACAATTAGTGGCTGACTAAATACTTTTTTGCCCCACTTTAATTTATACAGTTCATAGTAAGATCGCTACAGTCTAAAGACAGATTACAGGCAGCATGTGTCCTTGATTTTCAGCAGATGGCACCACTGAGACATCAGTGGGGAAACAATGAAAATAAACCTTCATTCATCACTTCTTTCTTTCTGCACTCACTTTATCTCTCCTACCATGTACTTATCTCATTCTCTCTCTGTGACTATCTCAATCAGAGTAACCTTTAACTTTAGACATGCAGTGTCTTTGGAAACGTGCCGGTGTCAAATTCTTTTTCCCACATTCAGTCCCATCCCTGTGCTAAAGGATCTCTCAGTCATTTACCTAAACAATATCAGACGTAGTAGTTTAACGTACAACGTCTTTTGATAATCGGAAGCAGCTGCTATAAATCAGGTGTACAGGTTGTTTACTGTATATACAACTAAGGTTTAGCTAGATTTATTACATACGTCATTCTTTAATATTTACACAGCGCAGTGAATTTGATCGTGGTTACACAGCCTCAGGATTTCATTGTAGCACTCTGTCATCAAGTGGGGAAATGTAGCTCACCTTGAGGAAGGTGACTTTACACTGACAGATTTCGCTGCTGGAGTTCTTTATGCAGATTTCTCCATAATGCTCGATCCAGCGCTCACCACTCAGAATGTTGTGAATGCATGATGTCACTTTGTTCCATTCATAGTGGTCTCCCAAGCTAGGAAAGAAAACGGGGAGTTACAATAACACTTTAGGTCATGACTTATTACCTAAAACACTTACAGTATTGGCAGGTGTTTGCAAAAGCTCTACACTATTAACTGTGGAGGTAAAGAAGGCGAGGCCACAGCTGTACCATGAAATGTTCGATTTATTTTTGTATTTATTTACCAAAATAAGGCTTTCAGTAAATGTTTATATTTCATATGCTAACCGAGATCCACATAAAATCTCCCACCTTCATTCAGGAATTTTGTTCATTACATTTTAAAGCACTCTTCCAAATACGCCAAATCCCAAATGGCTTTCTATTCCATATAGTGTAAGTGCTCAGTACAACATTGTGTTCCAGAACCTGCTTAGTGCATTCAGTGCCCAACAGCACATTATTTAGTATTAAGCAACATAAATCTTTAATAAATGCCTGATCAATTCATAAAGAACTTTGTATTTTCATTTTAAAGGAACTTGCATATAACTTTTCTGCACAACTTGGCACAGGTTTTACGCCGGATACCCTTCCTCATGCAACCCTCATGGACTGCATCCAAATGAACCCCAGCCTTCTGCATGGCAGCTGAGAAAACTACCCCTGAGACACTGAATGCCCCGATACAGTATGCATTAATTAAAGTGCATTAATTTTATGCTATTTCCTGTATTAATCAACAGAAGTTGCATTCATAAAAAAAAAAAAAAAATTCCAGCAAACAAAAGCTTCCTTAAACTAGGAGTGTCTTGTCTTGGAGACAAAGGGCTGACCTGAATACACATTTTAATTTCTAACCAAGCAAAAGCCACAATTAGTTGTTCCAAGACCCAGACCAGCTCATTAAAGCGAAGTACTGTAATCAGGTGTGGTTGTAGTGGTTAGCATGAAAAGCCTCAGCCAAGCCGTCTGTTTGTGGATTCGGCTTCACATGAATAAAAACTGTTAAATGTTTAAATGTGGATATTCTGCCTCTGAATTCTTATCAGCCTATGTAATGTCTGGGGAAAACCCTTCAAATGATGAAATTCTGCCACTATTTACTATATACAGTTCTGAAAACTATGTTTTTCTGAGTGTATTTTGTGTAAATCTTAATTAGAAGTGAGTTAAATAATTTTAAAAATCACTGTTGGAAGAAATCACACTAAGCCATGTGTAACATTTAACCTAGACAATCCCCCTCCATAGCACCAGAGGGTGCCCTTTCATGAATTTTGAATGAATTTCATAGTTAGCCAATCTTTTTTCACTGGTTTCCCAACACTCACTCACCTTCTATAACACTTTATCCTGTATTCAGGGTCGCAGGGACCTGGAGCCTATCCCAGAAGGCTTGGGGCACAAGGCAGGGTACACCCAATCCATCGCATTCATTCACACACTACGGGCAATTTGGGAACGCCAATCAAGCTAACCAGCATATCTTTGGATTGTGGGAGGAAACCTGAAGGGAACACACCAAGCACAGGGAGAACATGCAAACTCCATCACAGAGACGGGAATCGAGCCTGGCCGGGAATCGAACCCAGACCCTGGAGGGTCAAGGCGACAGTGCTAACCTCTACACTATCGTGCCGCCGGTTTCCCAACATATAAAGCATATATAAGACCTTGACTGTGGTGCAAAACCTAAGCTGTGTTTTTAGATTTTATGTGATTTATGACTGTGTTTTGCCCAACCTAGACTCATCTTTTTGCTTAGAACACTGTTTTAGAACCCTGCCCTAGCCACTGATTCAAACTTGTTCACATTCTGTCTTCATTTGATTTTGACCGGGATTGTCCTGCCCATTTTTCTTTTTTTGTCAAATAAACCTCCAGCATATGGATCTGTATGTACTGTAACAGTATTTATGGTTTCAATGAGGAGAGGAGAGGCATGTTTATGTACAAATAAAGAATTGTGTAGAGTGGTACTCAAAAACAATCCAACTAAAAGAAAACTGCATGGCATAGGAAGGATGTTAAAATCAGTCGTAATGCATGTTGGTGTGACAGAAAAATATTGCAGCACTCACCCAGGGAGCACGACATGAGTGGTGCCAATCGGAACAATCTCCATGGACTTCCCCCAGAACTTGTTCTTCCACCTCACATCTGAACGCAACACACAAAAAACCTCAAGGTCACTTTGAGAGTCACCTGCCCACAGAGCCTCAGAGCCCATTTGCACTACAAACATATCTACCTGTGACTGTTATTTTACCTTGCCAGAAGATGAAGTTTTTCGATTCAGCATGGCATGCAGATATAGGAGGGTGATGGCTAACCTACAGTAAATAAAAGAATAACACAAACAAATGACAGTATAAATATATACGTAAACAAACCTAGTGTGTAAGCTGCATTAACATAATCATACCTGCTCTGCTATAAAGCGGAATCCTTTATCTGGTCGGTCACACTCGTACGTCTCTCCCAGCACTGGGTTGAAAGGTTTCCCTCCTGCTCTGTAGTAAGTGGAGGCATAGCCCGATACAGCAAACGCTGCAATGTACACCTAAGCATTCACACAACATTATTAGATACTGATCTCTATCCATACAGGTTTATACAGTACAACACTTGTGCGAATACACAAATACAAGGGTGAATCAAAAATTATCCATACTGATTTAAGAACAAATAAATCATTTTTCTACATAATCTCCTTGCTTTTCAATACACTTTGTCCATCTGCCAACAAGTTTCCGTATTGACTCATAAAAAAATTTTTAGGCTGTTGTTTTAACTTTTTTCTTGATAATGTTCCAATACTGGCCCTTGAGAATCTTAGAAAACTGTAAGTTTTCTAGCTAGTGGTTGACTTTTTTTGGTCAATGTTTACATTCTATACTTAGTTGTTTACTCTCAGGCCCGTAGTGCTAAATCTCATCTGGTCACCAGTAACCATTCTCTTAAAAGCTTTCACCTTTTCTAGAGTATTGATGAAGTATTTGATGAATAACGGCACCAGGTACACCCTCGAACCACAAATAACGAATCACTGCATGCTGCTCTTATTTTGTGCAAATCACAAGTGGGCCATCCATTTTTGTGACATCGCAGTTACAAATGAACTGATGCAACACGTTTACACCTGCACTGCAGTGACTGTGGAGTTTTTAATATAAATGGAGTGTGGGTACGTTTTGACCCTCATACATCAACTACCAACTGGCACCATTACTCATGTTCAAAAGCAGTTGAGCAGGAGAAGAACCCAAAACCAGTCTGCCTAGATAGGGACACTGCCGCCACCATCACATGTCCTACTTGTTACTATTTTGTATGTCCTTTAAAATATACTTCCAGCAGGAAGGGAGCTATTGAAGAAAAACTATTTCAGACATTGATCCTGTTTGGATTATTTCAAAATCATACCAGTTCAACAATGACCATTCTATATGAATCCTACAAAGATTTAACTACTTCATCTGCTGATACTACGGTAATAAAAACTTGGAAAAATAATTCCTTCAACACCTAATGGCAGAAACATTTCAGGCTGAGATGAAAATTTTGACAGTGACAAACTGGACTAGGTCACCTGGGTCAAGTGTGCATTCTCAAAGTTCCTGAAGTTTGGACATTTGAGAAAGCGAAGCAGAGTTACCCAAGCTATATAAATGTCATTACTAAAGCATCAATGCTTCTTAAAGCTGGAGACAATACTGATCAAGCCATTAAAGTCCACCGCTGCCTCTCCCTTTCCTCTATAATGAGTACTGGAAATACTCTTCCACACAGAGTGCCTGAGTGCGGCCACTTTGAAAGCTCCTCTAATGGAGGATATGGTGAGAGAGAGCTAGGTCACTCAGGTCCACTCAGCCAACACTGAGCAGGACTGGAAAGCTTTGTGCAGCTCTTAATGCAAGCCAAAGGCAATTAACTCTCCATTGCACTGTCCTGAACACTTTTTCCTGGGACTCTTGCTCTTAACGGTCACGTTTTGTTCTGACAAAACAATTTCTTTAAAACTTACAATCATCAATGGGAAAAAGCTTCGCATTTAAGTCAATCAATGTACACAATGCATTACAAAGCCTTGTATAGTTTGATGGTTTTACAGTGGAGAAGCCACACACTAAAAGCCTTACAGTGAATATTCCAGGAAGCACAGCAAGCTCCACTTCCATTATCTGTCTGTATGTCTGTAGATCTGTGCCGGACAAAGTGGCGCTGGACGAAGCTCACTTTAACCACTTTCCTCACAAAAGAGATCACTTCATTATAGTAATGACACAGTCATGGGCAAGAGCCATCAGATGTCACAGATGAGCTCAGATTAGACCGGCCTTTAAAAGGCACAGCTCCAGTAAACGTGATCAGCTAACTGTAACTGACACTGTAAATCAGACACCTGACTCAACAGAGGCAAGATAATGTAGATGACTGAACGTATCTGTGTGACAGGAGACACAATGTATTATTTGAAATAAGAAATTCAGTCCCTCCTGGAAAGCTGGTATAGACGCTCTGAATGTATAATCCCTTACCTGTTTTACAGCTTTATGATTTCGATTGAATTTTTTTAATTGAAATTGAAAGATATACAAGCCAATAAAATCTATAGACTATTGTTTTAAAAATCAATGTATTAATAATGTCATAACCAGGCCATTATTTATTAATCATGTTATACACATGTATACCGATTAGCCATAACACTAAAACAATTAAACAGTTAAATCGACTGTTTGTAGGTTTTTGTAGGTTTCCCTTGTAGGCTCTGATCTCTTGAAGCATGAGTCAACAACACATCTGAAGGTGTACCATGGTGCTTTAACTTGCACGGAAGAGCCTCCATGGATCAGATTGTTGTCCAGCACAATCCATGGATGCTCCATCGGATTGAGATCTGGGGAAATTGGAAACCAGATCAACAACCTTGAGCTCTTTGCCTGCTAAGCCCCATACAAATCAGCGTGTAGTGTTCTGATACCTTTTTATCAGGGTCAGCATTAACTTTTTTCAGCAATTTCAGTGCAGACTTGGCTTTTCTGCGGGATCAAACCAGGGGACTGGAATAAATGAGCCTTGGGTGCCCATGTTCCTGTCGCCAGTTTACTGTTATTTAATTGATAATCAGTGTTATTCAATTCATCAGACGGTGGTGTTAATGTTATGGCTGATGAGTGTACATGTACAGTACATGTATGTGTCCTGTATGTCCTGACAGATACCATGCGTTCAAACGGGTCCTGTATATTTGCAGCTTGATCGAGCAGCTCACTGTACTCCAGTTCCTCACACAGCCTCTGCAGGGTATTAAGCGGCTCGTTCAGCTGCACCGGCATGGCCACCTTAGACAGGTCCTTTCCTATGTTATTCCTCAGTATGTTCCATAGACTGATGTTGCTGGTGTTTGGGCTTGGAGAGGGGAGCACAGAACGACGTGCAACGCAGTCTAAGAACAGACCATATACAGTACATTGAATAAGGGAGATTATTCTGGGACAATCAGACTGTTAAATGAAAGGGCTTTATTTGGTGCAACAATTTTCACTTAGACTGAAATAAACAAGAGGAAATTAAATGAACTGAAATGCCTGAACCACCTGGATCAGTTCTCTCATTCTGGACCTCGTTGCTGAAGTTGTCCATGGAGATATTATCGCTGACATCACTGATGTACGAGTCATCTTCTGATGGCTAAAGAAAGAGAGAGAGAGAGAGAGTGCTTTATCGCAACAGTTCGGCTGTCTTGTCCGATTAACACCTCCTGCTCACAGCAGGTTACTCACATGCCTGGGGAGCACTGATCCCTCTGCCCCTATTTTTTTCCGCCCACCAATAATAACAGTGAAAGTCTCACTCAAGTGTGCGAAGCATGTTCGTATGATTGAATTTGAGAGTAGGAGTGGAGGACAGAGAGACAGACTGACTCTCAAGGGATGGGAACAAATTTTCACTCGGCTCTTTGGAGGGGTATTTTTAGAAGCAAGCAATTAGCTTCATTTTCACATTACTTCTGCTACTGGAGCTCTGCTTGGACATGTCTGCCTGAAGCAAAAAAAAAAAAAAAAAAAACGATAGAGAATCAACATGCAGATGCCTTGAACCTGAAATATCTAAGGTTGGTTTATACAGCATCATCCAGCATACCGTTGACTGGTAGCATCAAACACCAGTCAACTGCGAACTAGAAACTATCCTACTCCCAGGATATGAGTCACACATCCGCAGCAGTGGAAGTGGGCACAGCTCGCACCATAGTAACATTCATAGAAATAGTCCCACACAAGCTTAAAATAAAATGGCGTTACAGTATGTTTGGCCACAGAGGTCCTCACCTCGTTCTCAGAGGAGCTTGCTGAAAGCAAGACTTCTTGAGCGTCAAAGAACTCGGACAGGGACTCTGTAATGGAAGCTCGGCTCTCGTTGGACGCCTGGTGGACGAGGTGGCGGGAGCAGTCTGAGGAGTCCTGCTTCTGAAAGGGCAAGTCATAGCATAGTAGAATTGCAGCTATCGCTCTGAGACGATATCTACTTATAAGCATTTAACCAGGTCAAACAGGAATCCTAAAGACACTGAAATCTAAGTGAATTTATTCACACCAAATACAACTTACTCCTATACTTGTTAATAGAAGAAACATGGCCAAACCTAATTACCAAAGATACAAGCACATCATGGTTTGTTAATTGTTAAAGAAAGCTATAGGCTCGAACTGCAAGCCATGTTAATTAGTGCAGAAAGAAGGTGTTGATTCAGAAAGCACACTGCTGACAGAGTAAACCACAGGAAATACCAAGGCTGATATGTTTTGCAAGTGTGGGAGTTTGACTGTGTATGTGTTGTCAAGGAACTTTCTTAACTAGCACCAACTTCAAACGAGTCAATGAATGAATATCCAGTCTTATGCTTAGACTATGGTAGACTATTTTCAATTTCAAAAATATCTATTTTTTTTATCATGTACTGTGATAAGAAACAGCCTAACCTGCTGTGTGAGGAAACCCACCAAGTACAGGGAGAACATGCAAACTCCATGCACACAGAGACGGGAATCGAACCCAGACCCTGGAGGTGCAAGGTGACAGTGCTAACCACTACACCACCATGCTGCTGGCCCTCTTCTCTTTTCTTCATATTTCATTTCCCACGAACCAGACTGTATTGTATTTTAAACGATGCCTTGATGTATTGGTCTCCAGGCTTCCTGAAGAACTTTTCTGGCTCTCATTTTTGGCAAGTTTTTGAACTATTCTTTAGTCCAGTTCCTGTACCTGACCAGTTTTACAGTAAATTTTTGGGTTTGTTTGTTATGCCACACAGTGTCCTATGAATCACTCAAGCATAAGAAACATTTAATTTAAGGCCTGAATCAGTGAGAAACATGTGCAGATGATGATGAATAATCAGGCGAGCGATTAGTACACTGGAGATGCTGAATGCATTTCTGAGTGGTTGGAACAGATGAGGGGGCAAAAGAGATTGCTGTTGAGGTTGTTAAATAAACAACCCGTTTTTTAACCTGTATCTTTAGGCACTTTGCAGGCCGTCACAGTAAAGTATTTTTTCCTGTTCTTTAATTTAGTCTACATCATTTAATTTAATTTAATTTAATATGAAGAAATGAGAGGTAGTTCAAGACGTTTGCACACTGTATACACTGATCAGCCATAACATTATGACTCCTGTCTAATGACTCCCATGTGCATCAATAAGACCATGGTGCCAGTTCACTGTTTTTTCTTCATTGGATCTGGACCACTGCAGCCTGGGAACATCCCACAAGCGCTGCAGTTTTGGAGCTGCTCTGACCCAGTTGTCCAACCATTACAATTTGGCCCTTCTCACATTCTTAATACAATGGTGGCTGGAAGTGGGTGGGATATATTAGGCAGCAGGCCTAATAAAATCAACTTTTTTCCTGAAGTTGATGAATTGGAAGCAGAAAAAAATGGGCAAAGTTAAGGATATGAGTGACTTCAACAAGGGCCAAGTTTTGCTTGCTAGAAGACAAGCTCAAGACTGCAGCTCTTGAGGGAAATTCCTGGTCTGCAGTGGTCAGAACATACCAAAAGTAATCCAAGGAAGGAAAATCAGTGAACAGGCTGGCCCATGTAGTCCGATCCAGTAGAACACACAATGCATCACTGTTTCGTGGCAAAAGGGAGGACCTACTCAATACTAGACAGGTGGTCATAATGTTATGGCTGATCGGTGTATGTGCTGAATGTATACAGTAGCATCTAAAAGTGTTGAGACAATAGTGAAATTTAATGTTTTATTGACATTCTTAATTTGTTTTATTTAGTATGAAGTCTTCATTATTATTATTTTCTGTAATTTGTCAAAACCTGCTGGATCCATCAAAAAGATGTCCGCAGTATTCTAGTGTCACATGCTCAGACCATTTCTCAGATTGCTTCCTGAAGTTCATTTACAGAAATGTGCCATATTTAAAACCCTGTAAATATTCCTTGAATCTTCCCGTATGCTGTTTTAACATGGCGTGATTATCGTGTTGTTTTAAAACGATTTCCTGTCACACTGTGCAAAACGAAATTCTATCAAATTCTATCAAATTCTAGGACAGACAGTGTGATAATGTGCTTCATGCCAGATTAAACAATGAAGATGCTCTGAGGATAGACTTGTGAATGAATATGTTGTACTTACTGTACATCAGTCACTGTGATTGGGGATTATGCAGAAAATGATGTTGCAAAAACAGAGGCGTTCTTCAATGTGAGCTTGGGGTAATACTGACATTTTTTTCTGTGGAATTTCATGTTTGGTTTTTATTTTTCCTTTGCCACTTACATATTATCCCTGAGCTTCATATCATATTGTGTATCTTGAACCACAGTAGCACTCCCCTTTTAAAACAAAACAAAAAATAATAATAAAAAAATAACGGCAGTATGAGGACGGCTTCCTCTGACTTTGCACTGGCACTAAATCGATCATGATGAAGCTCACGGGAGAAGATTTATTATTTTATTTATTTACTATCTGTGACAGCAAAATCTGTCTGAAAATCACACCATGTCAAGGCCAGCTTTAATCTATAAATATCATACGCCTACACAGAGAACTATTTTGGATTTTTGTTTTTGTTTTTCCTCTACACAGTTCTGAATAATTTTTCCTGGTGATTCACAGAAATGGTCGGAGTTTCTAAGCACATGTTTAGTCGTTGCTAACAACAGCTGGAAGTAGCAGAAGGACTGAGTCAACCCTTCCTTGTGTTTCATCTATAAAAACGGATTAACCCATGCCGATGGCTTTTCCTGGAATCTGGGAATGATGCTGAAGATTGTGCTGTTGGTACAGTATGAATGTATTCCTCACACACCCACCTGCAGCGAGCCAGCGCTGAAGTTTTTAAGGACGGCGGGCTCTGAGATATGCGACTCTATGTGTATCTTGCAGAGGCGCTCTCTCAAATCAGAGTTCTGTGCTAAAGCCTGCAAAAGCAAAGAGCAACCAGCACAAGCATGAGCGTGCACGCACACACACACACACACACACTCACACACGCACAGAGCAAAGTGTTCCCTAAAGATTCTCCATTCTCCTGAAACAGAACACATTTATAACCATCTCTTGTTGAATGTGTTCTTATTAAAACATGGTATTTAAAAAGAATGATGATTGCGCTTATTGCCAGAACTCAAAGTGCCATCAGTGAAATTCTCAAACTGAAAAGTATGAATTTTCTACAGTCTAGCTTAGGTGTCCACCTCTTGATGTCCTATTAAAGAATGTATAAAAGTGTTACCTCAGAATATGAGTACAAAATAGCAGAGTGTAGTTTTAGTGGAGCATTCAAGTCATGTCAGAATGATAGTAATTAAGAGTTTAAAAGCATTCAAAAAGGCATCTTTGCCAAACTCATAATTAGCAGTTGGGATTTCTGAACTTTCTCAAAACTCTGACTCGGCAGTGTGTGTGTGAAGTGACATTAAAAACCACTGTGAAACAGGAACAGTGGCTTGAAACAGCGTAATGCAAGGTTTTAAGTTCCCTAGCTGTTATTTGTGATTACTGTAATTCTGACAGGACTGCATGAACTCTGAAAACTGCTGGAAATGATTGTCCTGGAATGCGACAAAAAAAGGCATTGTTCAGTGTTATTCCTCACTTCCTCACTAACGTTTGTGGATTTTTGGTCTACACTTTAGAGTAGGTTTAGGGAAAGGATGTATTTTCCAACAAGCAGTCAGTCACTAAGCAACAATGCTTTTAGATCAGGCGTTCCCATGTGGGTCACAATTTTTTTTGTGTGTGTGTCATTTAGCTTTTTTCTTCATCCTGGTATGCTGCACTATTGTAGGGGTTCAGCAATAATGTGGACAAAGTTCCTTGTTCGTCTCCTTCTGCTCTGCTCTGTTTTTTCTCCTTTCATCTCGCTTAAAACTGGATGTGACAGGGGAAACGAGATCTGTGCTTTCAAACACAATATCTGACCTTTTGAAAAACTATCAAGCTCACCCTTCCAGTTAGAAGGGACTGAGGAGTCAAAAGAAATACTGTACTTTTTTGGTTTTTAAGTCACCTACAGTATGTTGCGTGTTACTAGAATACAGTGTGACTGTCACAAATTACTCTCAGAGCTTGACAGTCCATATCACGATCCGCGCTGATCAGGACTAGAACACGGTTGCAAAAAATGTAAAATGTGAATAAACACACTGGTCCCCTAGTTGGACTACAGAGGTTCCTACTGCAGATGGATGGGTGGATGGATGGAATTGTATGATTATTATATTGATAATGTATATGTGACAAATAAAAGCTTCATCTTCTTCATTATCCTGACTATAATCAATCATTACAATGATTAAATGTTCAAATATTACAATAGTTCCAAATTCGAATCCTAACATCTGTAATAATAACATGTTGGGTGGTCAAAGCTTGACTTGTCTGCCTAAAATTTTTGGCAACTCCTGTTCTAGGTTAACAAGCTCAGCAATCCAATTCATAGAATATTTGAGTACCAAATGATGTAAAAATCAAATTAACTTTGAAATTGTTAATTAAGCAAGACATCTCGCATCATTTAAAGCATCCAGCTTGTAAAGGCAATATGCAGGTAGCACAGTGTTAAAAAGCACATGCAGAGTAGACAATGTAAAAAAAAAGAAAAAAAAGAAAGATATTGTATGCGCGTGTAACCAGCTTACAGATGCTAGTGCACTTTTCAGTCCCAGGAGCTGTGCAGAAGGAGCTGTGCATGTCTCCTGCTCCATCATATGCCTCAGTTTCTCTTTCTCTAACTTCAAGCAGCCCAGCGCCGACTTCAGGTTTGTGTGCACTGGAATCATAAACACATTCACAAATCTTCATTCCTAACAGAATGCATACAATCTGCCAAGTGTCAACAGCTTGTCATAAAAACCCATGAGACCAGTACAGCTCCACTTCAGGTTTTCTGGAGCAAAATAAATAAATATATACAGTATATATAAAATATGAAAAATATAAAAATGCATTAGTGAGCGTCGAGGCTTTACGACTCATCTTAAAATATCTTAAAATTTCAAATATCAGAATTGTCAGCTAGCACCTAATATATGTTTGTCAATCAACAAAGTTACTTGAGTCAGGAACTCAGATTTAAGTGGGAGGCTAAGACTTAAAGCCTAAGGTTGTGCGCAGCTTGGATTAAAACACAAGCACAGCGTCTGGCAGCGTCCTTGTGCCAGACACCACAGCACACCCCTAGAGACCCTGCAGGGCCACACCCTGAGGGGCCAGAACTGCCCGGTAGCACAAGGTGGACTCAAAACCTACTGTAGGTGGTTTTAATGTTATGGCTGATAAACCTAACTCGGTTAATAAAAATGCTGCAACCTTTGCGTACATCTCAGATACTCCTACCCATGGTTTGAATTGGTCTATTTTCTGTGCTTTTCACAATGTAATTTTAGGGAACTGCATAACAATAATTCTTAACCATACAAAGATTTGCTTTTGAGCATAGGAATGCTATAATCACAACAATCCAAGAACAAATTTTGTACAATACTTAATTGTGCCACATGATGCAAATGAAGTGGCTTAATAAAGTAGTCTTGCAACACTGTTCATATTATATAGAGCAAAAAACTGAACTGTATGATCCTTTTATATCAGTTAAAGAAGAGAAGTATTTTAATTATGTTCATAAATGATGACTCTCTAGATAAAATGAATAAATTCAGCAGCATGACATGCTCCACGCTTCTAAGTCTGTACCTACATACAGTTACACTAATGAGAGAATTAACTTGCAGCCTGCATTTACGCAAAAATCCGTTTATAGCTGCGTGTGTGTGTCTAATATTGAAGTCTTCTAATATTAGACACTGTATAACAACAAAGCGACACAAATGCATTTCCTCTTAAAACAGTTGTTCTCTCAGAGCTCAGACGGAAGGAGAAATCCCTTTAAAGTGGGAGCACAGCAGGCGTCTGCTGCCACACTACTCATAACAGAGTGTTTCACACTCAGAGTCATGTGCGGGTGGAGGAAACCCCGGTCAGAAAACTACTACGCCCCTAAATTGTATGCTACGCCCCTAAATAAAAATTGTTGCATAGATGATTCATTTTTGAACAACTGCTGTATATTGGCAAGATGCTTCTGTAATACAGAGATATTATGAACAGCACTCTGCAGCACTCACAGCTGTTGGCCACACGGCAAAAATCTTCTTGCAGTTTGGACACGTCTAAGGGCACGTCAAGGGGCTCTGGATAGTTTTTCTCGATGACCAGCTCAGCAGAAGAGAGGTTGGGATTGGAGGCATGGAGACGTACAGAACCAGAGGAGATACAGCTGGGGACCTGCATGAGGATGAGAGAGGAAATGACAGCACAAGTCACAGTTACTCAAGTTTGTCAGAAACAAGCATGTTGAGTAGTAATGACTGCAGTGGGCTCTGAGTCGCCACAGGTGTATGATCATTCAAAGGTGTACGGTCTACTTTAAAACGTTTGCACTATTCAGATATTTTACTGCAGCTAAGAGTCTCCATACTGTCCTCGAGTTCCTCTGTAAATGTCAATCAGTTTTCATCACAAGTCCCGGTTTGCCTTGAACGCCCCTCAGGAACTAAAATCAGCCCCAGTTACTCAAGTAAAAAAAAAAAAAAAAAGGTAAAAAAAAAAAAGTGATACATTTCTAAAAGAGTTGCTGGAAAGGTTCATGTGGTGATATGATTTGGAAGTGGAATATTTCAGGTACTGAAATTAAAAGCCCATATGACACAATTATGGCTCCAGATGAAGAGTATAATGTATAATCATTACCATACAAATAGCTGAAAGTCTGCTTCGTTTCAGCTTTTGAAAACACTTTTAACAGTAGGAGTCAGTCCATTTGCAAACCTCTTGTGATTTTTAAGGCTTTTATGTCTTCTTCAGAAAGCATGACAGAAGCATATTCAGTGTTATTTCATTTACGGTTATTGCCATTGCTCAAAACGACGCAATATGTGGGAACTGTTCTCATACTCGTGATATTCTTTGACTAAATGGATTTTTAAATTAACAGTCCTCACACAAATAAATATATTCATGCTAGTGCTGAGGGAGAAATCAGCAAGAAAAATGTGCATACCACTATTCATAATTGATATGTGATAATTATATAAATTATTTTTATTTCATAAAATACTGAGGTATTAACTGTTTAACATGAAAATGTAGCACAGACAAGCTGCTGAATCCATACAACAGGTTAATAAGATTCACACAGAACTACAATAAAGCTTAAAAATAAAAACATTAGGACATACACTGTCTGGTCCAAAAAAAGTTACATTTCAGAAGATGTCAAATTATTGGCTTGTATCAAGCAAAGAAAACAGCTAAGGAGAATGACTGCATCAAATAAATGATTAAAATCTATAAGCAGAGTGGTGTATCTTCAATTTTGTGTAAGAAAAATGGACAGAATAAAATCATGAACGGAGATCACTTAAAACGCTTGGAGATGTTGCATCACAAAAAGACAGCAGAAATCATAATTACTGTATGTTTAATAGAGGAAAGTAAGAGCATTTCCAAAAGAACTATGTGGTGAGAAATCACAGGATTGGGAATAAACAGCTGTGTCCATAAGAACTGCTTGTTAGTGACAATTAAAAAAAAGGATTCAATTACGATGGAAAAAGGTCATGTGGTATGATGAGTTCCGAGTGACCCTATTCCAGGACGATCAGGGGTGGATCAGGGTAAGAAGGGGTAACGCAAGAAGCGATGCACCATCATGCATAGTGCCCACTGTATAAGCCTCTGGAGGTACAGTAGTGTTATGATCTGATGTTGCTTCAGTTGGCCAGGTCTAGACTCAGCAACATTATGTGTCAGCTGATGACCTTAGCTAATCACTTTCACGCATCCATTGGCCATTACACTGCACACCTAAATCAAAGCTAAAACAAGTTTGACTTTTTTCTTTTTGGCCAGGCAGTGTACAATATGATTTATTTTTGTCTATCATAAAGCTGCACACGTCATGTTTTATGGACAGACATTTAAATCATTAAACATGAAAGCTATCTTGACGGACACAACCCATCAACCATCCTGGATAGAATCATCAATCATCTCAAGTCTAATATGGCTGAAATTTTTTTTCCCTATTAATATGTGACTTCACTGGCAATATCACAATGTGTCATCAGAGCAGCTAATAACTGCCAACTTCTCGCAGGAACAGCAGAAATATGACACAGACCAACAAATTAGCACCAGAATCTTTAAACAAATGAATATATCAAAATAAACAGTCAAGTTTTCTTTTAATCTGACATGGCGGGAGATAAGAAAGCATAATACCTGCAGGGTTGTTTTATTGTCTTTGCTGTAATGTTTGGAACGCCACTTCCTGGGATGTCTCTTTTCTTTTTTAGGGCTGTCATATGAAAATGCCTGCAAGTAGAGAAATTTAACTGAAAAAACTAAACAGGCAAAATGATAATCCAAAAGCAGTTTCTGTTCAGACGGATGTATTTCACAAAATCACAACAGCAACAACTAATGTGGAAATGGACTTGTGCACATCCGGTTTTATTGGCAAACAATCTGGATGGAGTCAGGAATTATCTTACCATTATTACTAATGCAAGGTTATAAAAAAGAGGAAATGCATTTAGTGTCAGGCCTCTGGTCTGGGTTTTCAGGCTGCAAATTGACACTCCTTCCCTGGTCTGGTCTGGCATTTTTACCACTTGATACTTTTGGTATGTAATAATAATAATTTATTAAATTGCTGATTGACTACTGTTTGAGTGATGTGGTCTTGCTAAGACAAAGTATTCTCACTCACTTTCCTGCTTGTATCTCTTTAAATATAATTTAATATTTAATATTTAAATATCTTAAATAAATAAGTGTTTTCTTATATTTTAATTTCAAAATATAAATACATCTTGATATTCGTCTACTTGAACCTTTGTAGAAAGCTTCAAAGTAATTATCTAATAAGTAACAAATTAAAATTTTAACAGAAGTGACCTAATCTAACATACTGCAATCTCAATATATGTACAGTTTGGACTCATAAAAGGAGTTTGTATTGTGAAAAGATTAAAGGTAAACATCATGCAATGTTCATCCATATTCTTTTCTGAAAAGAAAAATAAACATACCAAAATGTAAGATTTTATAACTTCTACTTGGGTGGATAATGTCTATATTTCACCTTTTACCACAGATATTTAATTAGATATTACGGACTTTTACATGGGAAAAATATACCTATTATCTACCTATACTAGACTTTTGCCTATAATTACTTACAATGCCTAACCTCCATCTCTCACAGTGGGACTGACTAAACTATTTTGACTATTATGACTATTTTCTCTCACACTTCCGCGTTCATTAACTGTGAACTTCCTGAAGAGACTTCCTTTCCTGATAAGTCTGATTTGCACATAAAATTGTTCCTGTGAAATGAAAAGCAGACTCCATTCTGTTGTAGAATGAAAAATTGAATAAGACCTGCAGTGCATTGATAGCAGGCGCAGAATAGGTGCGGTGTAGAACCTCCATACTCCTCAGCAGGTGATTCAGATCTAGCAACTGGGTCTCACACTCAGTAAGCTCTTTTTAAGAGAGAGAGAGAGAGAGAGAGAAAATGGGGAGAGTAACGGAGAAAGAGCGAGAGGAAGGAGAAAAACAGAAAGAGAGTGGGAGATGGGTAGGTCCATTTGGCATAAAATCATGAACAAAAGAAGTATATGGCACTACTGTAAGAGTGAGTTATAGTGAGATGTGCATATGTGTATACATAATTTGTTTCTACATACATACATACATACATACATACATACATACAGTACACACAGTACATACACACCTTTAGAACATCTGTCCATGTCGTCAGAGCACTGGAGCCAGGCGGCCACCTTAGCTTGACTGGTGAAGGTAAAGGGCGAGTGTAGAGAAGCCTGCTTGGCAAGAGAAGCACGCTGAGTCGAAAACAAAAACAAAAAGCATTAATGTGGCTGTATCCCGAAATATACAGCTCTGTACAATTTTTTTGAGCCATCCCTCATTTCATATTAAATTTATATACATTTTGATTGAATTATAAAGATTCAGTGAAAGAAATAGAGGCAAATGTTTTCTTGAGACAGGCTGCAAAGTGCCTTTAAAAGTTGTTACAAGCTTAGCAGCAACCTCATTTCCCCTCTCGTCTGTTCCCACCACTTAGCATTCAGCATCACCACAATCACCGGCCTGATCATCTGTCATCTGCACCTGTTTCTCACTGATTCATGCCTTAGGTTAGATGCTTTTTATGCTTTAATAATTAATAGATAAAGGAGAGACAAAGACAGTCCTTATATACAATAAAAAGACAAGAAAGTACATCTCTTTTGTAGTAAAATACGATGAACTGAGGGGGGATCGTAACTTGATACTGTACAACATTAATAATTAGCTGTATCTTTAGCATCAAGTCACACCCGCTGTATGTTACAATCAATTATACTCCACTGCTGTTGAAAGCATGATTATGATTGCTCAGAAACTGTTAATTTTCTATAGTAATTCTGTTGCACTTTTGACATAGTAAACTTTGCCGGATGTACAGTAGGCCTGATACATAATGGCTTCTTATTAAAATGACAAGCTGTTCTTTTTGCTTTAATAACTTCAAGAAAAAAGTATCTGGTGAGAGAACTGTTTAATGGCTATAAGGTGACTGATAACAGGAGCAAATTTGTTTCTGGATGTTGCAAATCAGTAGCTCTACAGACTCTGGCCTTTTAGCATTTAGCCTTTTAAACAAGATATGGGTCAGGGTTGTGGAACATAGTGTCGTATACTTTTTATATGAAATTTTTGTTATGAGGGGGTGTTTATGTATGGCACCACCAAGTATGTTGTTAAGTGTGGGAGCACCAAGGGTTACCCTAACCCTAACCCTAACCCACCTAACCCTAACCCTAGGTACATTTTAAAAGTAATGAAATTTCAGTTCTGCCTGAGATATCTAAAAACCTTAATGTACAGTTTAATGTCTGAGCCCTCATCCGACTCATCAACACACACCACATATAATCAGTTCATTTTTTTATCAATTATTGATCACAGATCAGTGTTGCTTGAGCTTTAAGGGTTAAACTGAAAATGGCTGTAAGCTATGCGTCAATTAATGCAAAAATTTAATTGTTGGCAGTTGCTGTAATGTGCGAGAAATAAATCAATCTTGGATAGAGAAACTTACTTGTATAATGAATCTCAGTGTTAGACCACATTACACCACCCTGTCTGATTCTTTTTCCTATATACAGTAACCAACATGTCCTGTCACGTGTTAAACCTTACGTATTCTTCACGAGGCACAGATGTGTCCTTCAAACTCACAGCAGGATAAACCAGTGATGGATTTACATACACTAAAAAATGAGCTCTGAGAACTGAATAATAATTGTGACTTGGGATAAAATAATAAACCGTGCTTGAGAATTACCTTTCTGGCAGCTTGGCTCTCATTGAAGTTGGGAGATGAGGCGGCAGCGAAGTGAGGGCTGAAGAGCGGTTTCTCAGGGGGCAGCATGGCGATCTCATTCTGCCTGTACAGCCGGTGGTGACGCAGCTTACAGACCCATTCATCAAACAGCTCCTGAGACTTGATCTGTCACAGCACGGAGACTATGAAATTAACAACTCCACACACATTTCCCAGATCTGTACCTCCTAGACAATTTATGGGTGTCTTCTAAGCACATTTAGATTTTTTAAATTAGCTTTTTATTTTACAGTGTGGCCCAATATTCTGGATCCATGGATATTTCTTCTTACATGGAGTGTGATATTTTGTTTTTAGCTCAGACTCAAGATGGCCCCGATACTAACAATAAAGTATCTATTATAACTCGCTCTTGTGTATATAAGACAGAATTCCTCACACAGAGATCATGCTGCTGCTTTTTTTTTATTTTACAGCATTTGCTCGTTCACCAGGTGGATCCAGACTCTATATAAGGTGTGTATTTACACAAGGTCACAAATGCTTTGCTATTTCCAACTAAACCATAAAAAAATCTTCAGATCACTGCCCAATGGTACATTCACAAAATTACCATTATACATGTTCTTTTTGTCTTACATTAAGAATTCTCTTTCTTGTATTGCCAGGTAAATTGGCAGGACATAAAGAATAAAAAATTGTGCTTGTTGTGGGTTTATGAACAGCATATAAGTATACACCGTTATAGAAAAGGTGTAATGTTCTACTGGGGAATCTCTCACTCATTCACTAATTCTCTATACCGCTTATCCTGTATAGGGTCTCAGGAGGTCTGGAGCCCATCCCAGGGGACTCGGGGCACTAGGTGGGGTACACCCTGGACAGTTCATTGCAGGGCACACTAGCATACACTAGTGGACGCATGGACGCACACTATGCAGACTTTGGGAACACCAATTTGCCTACTCTGCATGGCTTTGGACTATGGGAGGAAACCCACAAAACACTGGTAGATCATGTGATCTCTACACACACAGACCCGAAGGTGGGATTCGAACCCTTGACTTTAGAAAATGATGCCACAGTGCTACCTTTCCGGTGGCTATTACGAGTCATCAAGCTGTCATTTTGGCTTCGTGTTTCAGAAGGACATGCTGAATATCAGCATATGGAATCATATCACAGCTGAGGAGAAATTTCAGGAGCGTCATTTTTCCTCATATGCTTGCTTGCTGACAATTTCTGAGTTTGAATCTGTTCATTAGATTTCTTACTGATGTTTACCTTTAGATGATAGATGTTATCCTCTGCATCCAGATCAATACATTTGGACTTCTTCTTTATGGCCATGACAGACAGACCCACGTCAATGCGACCATGAAGCTTGCCTTTCTCGATCTTTAAACACAGCAGGATTATATGGTTAACCATCAATCTACACAACAGTCTGGTAGAAGAAAAAAAAAAAACCTCTGCTGTGTGAGTAAACAGTCTGTGTACACAGATTTGTGGTATTCTTTGACTTATTGTACAACCGCTGGCTCTGCTGTGTATGGGGTATGGTCAATTACCACAGACAGGAATTTGAACAGGTTTTACTTTCCTTCACTGAAAAAAAGTCTTTTATTTGAAACTCTCTTGTAATGAAGGCCCAAGGGCTCCTGCTGAATTGTCCTCAATAAACATTTCCAATACACAACTATGTAATGGAAAATTAACTGATTTAAAGCTTTATTTGCAAACAACACTGACAGAAAAATTCATAAAAGAAGAAAATAATGTTATTCATGAACATTTATTGATCCATCCAAAAGCTGCCCTTAGGGTTTAATTCAAAAAGTTTTGAGTAAATTGTTGTTTTGTGCCACAATCATTACAGAGAAAAAGTATCCTGGTAACCACTGACATGCTACAGTTTTAATAGACAGACTAGATTTCTTCAAATCACTAGCCTGGCATTCCAGCGGAGTGAATGGAACGACTGAGATCGAATCACCCTGCAGTTAAAAGCTGAAAAGAACATGGTTAAGCTCTGTCTGTAACAAGACGAAGGCAGAGGAGGACGAGGAGGAGGAAGCCCACCTGCTGCGCACAATAGAGAGTAGCGGAATGACAGGGAATGTGTGTGAGCAAGGGCTATTAGTGATTATGCATATATATAGTGACACATGAATGATAGACATTCTTTATACTCACATCTGCTGAGCACTTGGCATACTTCAGGATTCCCTTATCCAAGAAGAAGTATCTCTGTAAGC
Organism: Clarias platycephalus; assembly: GCA_030068275.1. Classification (NCBI taxonomy): domain Eukaryota; kingdom Metazoa; phylum Chordata; class Actinopteri; order Siluriformes; family Clariidae; genus Clarias; species Clarias platycephalus. The sequence goes on along the minus strand of JAQQZT010000033.1, from coordinate 13,152,154 downwards.
AGAAAGAGAGAGAGAGAGATTTTAGATTATATAGATTATTTAATGCTCATATTTTAATTTCTGCTTCTATCCCGGTTTGTGAATACATGGCTAAGGGTGCGAACATTTTTAAATAAAATATGTTGATAATCCTCATTACTTTATTACCTAGCAACAGTGAGAAAAAAAATCTCCACATTCATTCTTCACACAGCCTACAAGGCTGAGCTAATTATAATTACTCAGAAGAGCTATTCCACATCGGGATATTGAGTATAACCAAAGATTTCCAATTCTGAAACTATCACCTGCCATCCCTCCACACATATACAATGTGAGCACATGGGATATTATAATCTGTGCTGCAAGGCTCGTCTAATGCTGTTTATTATATAGGTTCTGTTTCTACAGTATGTACTTAATCTACTAATGCATCACATCTCCACTGCTGGAAGCATCCGGTAAGCACACACATGAAACAGCATTTGTAGATACAGTAAACACAGTGATGACGATGTGTGCACAAGGCACTCATTCATCAAGTGGCGCAATCAGTTAAAACCCACTGTGCCAAGAGCTGTTGAGGACAAGTGAGTGAAGGTGACCGCTACGTGGAACTCTAGGGAATTTTGCATGTATACACACGCGCGCACACACACACACTGACACTGACCTTGTGCCAGCCTTTCATAGGCCATTTTCTTCTCTTCAGCATGAAGCCCTCCTGTCTCTCAGGTGGCTGAACATTCCCTAAACCACCACGCAGACCCTCCACAATCTCCCAGCTGTCCTGTAAACAAACAAAGCACATGATTACATGCAGGAACACGCACAGAAATCAGCCTTGATTAATCTTAGGTGAATGTGGTTCATAGTAGATAAAGTTTTTAAAAATATATTTTTTTTGTTCGTTTTAGATATTTCCGTTTCCCATGGACACACAAAAAGAAAAATGTAAAAATAAAAATAAAACATTCCCTGCTTTTTGCTATTTTTCCATTTTTATATTGGCCAGAGCTTAAACAAGCCAATGGTTCCCCTAATGTGACCTCATATAAAGGTATCCCTTCCCCTGCTCTGTTACTCAGCTCTGTTCGGACAGTAGCTCATTTACAGTACATGGACAATGAAACACTGCATTTGGGGGAAACAGCACTCAAGTGAATTTCAAATGTAGCATATACAGTACATACAGGCAGATGCTTTTATCCAGAGCGACTAACATTTTTATCTCATTATACATCTCAGCAGTTGAAGGTTAAGGGCCTTGCTCAAGGGCTCAACAGTGGCAACTTGGTGGTTGTGGGGTTTGAACCTGGGATCTTCTGAACCATAGTCCAATGCCTTAACCAACAAGCTACCCCTGAGCCTTAAAAAGAATTAAAAAGCACACTTTTAGAGACCTCTGAGAACTGTGTTAACTTGTTAAAGAAATAACACAATATAGGACCTTTGAAATCCTACCAAAAAATTCTATTACATCCCATAATTACATGACTACACATTTATTGTGATCCTTTATGCTAAAATATTTACTAATTAATCCACACACTTAACTGATCCCAAAGTCTAAGCAGATACAGTATGTATTCATTTCATTTGAAGTCATAATAAGAGTTTGCAACAAGGTCTGTATAATTATGTAAAATTACTAATGGTACCTCATTTATTGGCACTAACTTTAAAAAAAGACTTTCTGACTTTCAAAGAACAGTCTTGTGTTGCTTCACGTAGGTATTTTGGACCAAGTACTTTCCTAAAGATTTTTCAGTTCATGTACAGTATATTTTTGGAAAGTCTTACCTGACCTGTTTCACACCATGCCACAGCATCTCAGAAGCACTGATGTCAGGGCTTAGTTTCCCTATTTTAAAATGTATTGTGTATTTCATCTAGTCATGTAACTCTGCTGTTGTGGTACTCCTGTGGGTTGGATGGCAGTTGTGTTGCATCACCCTGATCACAGACGAATGTCATGACATTCTGCTGTAGACTTTCCCAATACAAATGTTTCCCCCCGGGGTTTGGGGATTTCAGGCTGTTTAAATTATGAGATACCGAAGCAGCAGCATAGAACTGTAGGCTACTCCTGCTGCCATGCTCGGACCAGTTGTGGTTTGCCTGCTTTACCTGAAGTCACATGGTGTTTGCCCTCCCTGGGTCTCAGGTTCTCAGGTTCTCAGTTTCTTCCTACCTCCTAGAACTGGGCAAACTGTCTAACTTAAATCCCCCTACATGTGACAGCATGTGTGAATTGTAACGTGTGATGGACTGGCCTCTTATCCAAAGTAGGAATACACAGTACAGTACATTGAATAATGTTGATGTTTCTTTTGTCACTAGTAGTTGTGTCAATATTTCTGTGAGCCACCCATTTACAAGGATTATGGGACAATGAAGGAAATTACAAATTTGCACATATCGGCCAAGCTGCTCTGTAATACATGCTTTGATCTTCATAAATATTTTTTTTCCAAAAGCACCTCAATGGGAAAAAAGTTGGCTCGGTGGTACACTGATCGTCTACCATGTGGAAGGCTTGGTGCGAGTCCCAGCCAGTGGGCTGGTTGGTTGCATCATAAAGGGCATCCGGTGCAAAAAATAAATGTGTGGATCTGATGATCCACTGTGAAGGTCCCTGATGGGAGAAGACTTAATGGCAAAAAATGTGAGCGAACACCAAATAGAATTGAATTTGCTTCGGATCTTGGGAATCGGCTTTCAACTGCTCAAGTAAGTCGATTCCTCCGTGTTCAGCAGTGATGGCCATTATCTAACTGGATGAGATTACGATCTTCATTTCTGTGATAAGACTCTGTATAAGAGGATGGTGTCAATAAACTGATCAGTGGAACATGCTTCTGCTTAGGAGTGATGAGCTGAATGTAGCTCAAGCAACAGCTTAGAGATAGTCTCATATTTAAGACAGCCTAGCCTGCTTTTTCTAAGCTTAATCAAACGCCACAGGCATACATCCGCTTCCACATACAGCAACAACGATTCAAATGGGATACATTAAAAATTGATGTTATCCAATTCTACCATGCCATAGAGCATAGGTCAAACTCCCTGTAAGTCAATCTCTTTTTAAATACATCCACACATATCCTATTAGTTTAACAGTTCGGTTTAATTAGTTTAGTTTAATACACAGTTGATATGAATATTAATTGTTATTCTGTCTCAGATTCATTCAGTGGTTGACTTGATATATTATATTTCCTCCACACTACCATCTGGATGTCAGGGGCAGTGCTTGAGAGCGGCTTGAGAGGGGTAAGTACGTAAGTGGTCGACATGTTATCTGATGCCAGGTGCTTCTACTGTCCATTACATTGTAAGAGGTGGTGCTTCAGTCTCCACACAAAAAAATCCATACATATGTGTTTGCCACTAACAGGTTCTAGGCTGTTCTTGTGATGACACAAGCACACACGCACACACACACACACCCACACCCATGAACACAATACAGGCAATTTGGAAGCACCAATTATCCTACACCACATGTGTTTGGACTGTGGGAGGAAACCAGAGTACCCAGAGGAAACCCACCAAGCACTCAATGCAAACAGAGCAGAGGTGAGACTCAAACCACCAACTCTAGAGGTGTGTGTCACCAGGAGGCCACTAACCAGGAGGGCACTGTGTCGCCAACCGGGCTGAAAGTCATTTTAAATCCCTACATACAGTTGCTACATACGTAGCCAAGAGGCTATAAGAATAAATCATGGAGGTGGTGGACAGTCCTGTAAATCTTTTTTAAAGTTTCTCTTTATGTCTTTACTTATACCACTTTAGAATATCAGCTAACCAACTGGGCTGAGGTTGAATCCCAAATAGTGTAAAATGGAACACTCGTGGAGAATGCCTTGTTCCACACACCGAGCAGTGCCCTTGATCAGGGGTTAGAGAGGGATTTGGGATTCAGCCTAGTGTTAGAAGTGAGTTAGCTTTGTAGCTCACGTTAGCTGTGAGCAAAGAGGTGAGGTGTGTCATGAACATGTCAGTGTCCTTGCAGAAGACTGAGGTCATATTACTGTAACTAGCACTCAAGATGACACGGGTGGTTCAGAGACAATTGGAATCAACTTAGAAGCAAAAGAAAGAGTGTTGTTTAAGATGACATAATGCCATCTTAATTAGTTTTCCTCCTGAAAGTGCTACAGTGACTGGTTCTTGAATGTGGGTTTGGACAGGCAGCTGCTCTCCCCTCTTTCCAGTACTGTGGAGTGTCACTTAATCTTTTTGTGCTACGCAGTACCGGACCGCACCAGCCTACTTTGTCAACAACTGTAACTTGCCACTAGTTTGTTAAATACATAAAAATAACATTCATTCATTTTCAGTGACTGATTAATATAGGTCAGTCCAGAGCCTTGGGAATACAGAACACCATATGGTGTACATACACCCTGGGATGAGACACCAGTGAACCCATTCACATACATTTAGGAATTTCACCAAGCGGCATGTTCTTCAGAGGCAGAAGGAAATCATCAAATGTAGAGGCAACCATGCAGGCACAAAGATTACATGCACAGAAACTCCAGAGACAGTAAACTAAGTTTAGTCTCTAACTGTGAGCTGTGAGCCGCTCACACAGTATTTTCAATTTACTGCTACATTCAACTGTTCTAAATCAGATGTTTCTCTAGTCATGGTACAGTATCACTCCCTGTGCTCCAAGTCTAACATTATGATTACACCACTTCCTTTCCTGTCTTTGGTTCCAAATCTGCTCTCATTGCTCAATCATGATAGCAAATTTACTGATGAAGGTCATTACAATCGGGCACATCAAATAAAATAAAAAAAACAAGTGTGGTGTTTGTTATACACAGTACTGTACATTTTGTCCTTGCAGTGCATACTTCCAACAAAGGGACTAGAGGTTGTGGCTGTGCGATAAGTTTAATGTTATAATTTCCATTTCGTTTCACCTTTTCAGTGGTAGGAGTCAAAATTACAAACTCCGGAAATTTTTTTAGAATCTATGAAATACCAGGCAGATACGTTTTCTTCTCATAGGTACTTATAGGAATGGAAAATACAAAAGTATTACAGTAAATGAAACTGATGCTAAGGTGACATCATCAATAAAGCACACAAGGAATCGCTGTAGACGTAAAGTTTTTATCTTTCCGTATAATCGCTGATACTCACCTGTCGGCTTTCGTGTTTGGAGGAGGTGCTGCTGTTGCTACGGGATGGAGAGGAGATCTTTTGGGACATGGTGGAGCTCTTCTCTTCTGAGCTCATCCCCCACAATTGCACACAATGTGGGAGAAGAAGGAAGAAGAGGGAAGGTAAGGAAGTAAAGGAGACTCAGCTTTGGACCTCCATGTAGCTGTGCTTTCTGCAAAAGTGTGGCTTGGTCCAGGTGTAGCCCTTTAAAGAGAGAGAGAGAGAGAGAGAGAAATGTGATGAATGAATCAGTGCTCACTATTGCTGTTCATTTCATTACCATATTCAGAATTAGCACTTAGGTTGTAAAAGCATAGCGAAAGCCTGGAGTAACCGTAAGGACCTTTTCCAAACTCAATTTCATTCATGAGGTATTACCATCACTGCCCATATGCTCTTCTCTTTAAAGCTAAAATGTAATTAAAATTTTAGCTTTAATTTTTTTAATTAAATTAAAAATTTACAATTAAAATGTGTGTTTGTGTGTGCCTATATGAATATGAAATGTACAGAAAGTCAACCCACAATTGTATTTTTAGATTTTGTATGATCTCTTAACACTTGTTTCATCCGTGTAACATCATTTACTCCCACTTATGCATTCTCAAAATCTCTCTCTCTCTTTCTCTCTCTTATCCACCCTCTTAGCTCTTTTCTTTCTTTAGAGCTCTCAACCTTACTCACGCGCCCTCTCTGTATCTCAGCACCTCAAGGTTAATTAGATTAAGAGCTGACTCACAGGGCACTGCCACTTAACGTCCTCGACAGGTGAAAGCAACACACACACACATACTATATATACATACTGTATACAGTATAAACAACAGAGCAGAGCAGAACACGACACGTGTACCATTACTGCCACTGACTGTTCATTAACAAAAATGTATTTCGTCAAATCTAAATATCACGTTTTTAATGCATAAAAACTACTTCACAGAATCAGCATGAGTCTAGCAATTAGTGATGCTTATCCCATTACAAACATTTGCTCATTATTAAATCTCGCTGTGCCACATTTCTGCACAATGCACCGTTTTTTTTTTTTTTTTTTTTTTTCAGGTTTATTCCATTGAAAACTAAATACAAAAGCTGAGCAGGGAACTGCTTTGAGTAATACAGTTTCTCATAGAATGTAGCACATTTTCTACAAGTAACCATACACCTGTTGGCGGTTAACATTATAAACTGACCTGATCTGTTAATAGCAGTCTCACAATGACAACCTTGCTCGACTTACATATGCAGTGCAAATAACATACCATGTGCAGAACAGCACTGAGTCTACATTACATATCCTAAAGCACCCATAACATATACATCAATTATAGCCACTTCAGTGCCACTAGACACACACACACACTCATTTTTAAATAATTCCCAGATATCTGACTCACTGATCATCTTCAAAAATTTAGCTGCTATGATTCATACTTCCCTTATATTGTCTTCACTAGAAAGAAAGTAAAATAAAGTAACCAATGAACTTAATCCCTCAACTTTATAAAAATGGGTTCTTATAATTACATCTTCACTTCATATTCACACAATCCCTGCTATGATTTATGACTATAGTCTCATCGTCTATATTGCTTAATCCTGGATTCAGGGGCACGGGGGGGCCTGGAGCGTATCCCAGAAAACTTACAGTACGAGGCAGGGTACACCCTGGACAGGGTGCTAATCCATGGCAGGGCACACACATACACACATAATACAGGCAATTTGGGAACGGCAATTAGCCTAATCTGCATGTTTTTTTGGAAAACAGAGTACCCCGAGGAAATCCACCAAGAACAGGGAGAACCTGGCCAGGAATCGGACCCGGACCCTGGAGGTGCAAGGCGACAGCGCTAACCACTAAGCCACTGTGCTGCCCTTATGTCCATAGTGTTTGATAAAAATCATGATAAAAAGAAATATCACCATTCATAAAACTTCATAAAATCAGCTATCAATCATACAGTCAAATCAGTCTATCACAGTGGGAGTTCTTAACAAGAGGTGTAAGTGGCTGCTTAAGGCCCAACACACTCTAGAACACCCGATAGAACATTCTTACGATAAATGTTGTAAAAAAAAAAGTGAGTAAAAAAAAAAAATGTTACCAAATCTACATTACATACTACTACATTCTTTAGTATGTAAAGACTAGATATAATTCCAGTAGGGCGTGTGGATGCATCACTTTTTCTGGGCAAACACACATAATGGCCAACACAGATCATTCCTATATTCTACAGAGCCTTTTATGTGAGCTCCAGCCCTATCAGTGTGCCCCCATAGTGTGTGTGTGTGTGTGTGTGTTTGAGTGGTGTGGAGTGGCTTAGCCCCGCTGCAGCACCCCTCCCCACTGCGCAGTAAACTTACACACAGAGAGAATGTAACCTAATAACTTGCATTAACTTAAAAGCCAACCACAGTCCAGTGTGTCTGATTTTGTGAACCGTAGTTGTGAGGGGTGTGGTTCTTAGGGCACTTTCAATTTCGGCATGATTGATTTATACCGTGCCCAGAAACGATTGCCCCCCCCTTCTCCACACTCCCCCAATGAACTGCATTCACATTTTCATTTTTCTCAGTACTTGGGTACGAGAAAATGAAACCATCACAAAGGGAAGAAGTCAATCTTTGTGCTATACCTAAGCACAAAGTGATATACCTAATATTGTGCTTACCTAAGGATGGCTCAGAAACTGAGGCAATCCTCAAAGACCCCCATGTTAAAATGTCCAACTCTACAATAAAAAGCCTGGTACAAAAACGATTTGGTCTTCATGGCTACTGTACAGGAGTGAATTTTTATGTATCTCATCAATTTAAATTACGTCAGAGGTGGAAAGTAACGAATTACATTTACTCGCGTTACTGTAATTGAGTAGTTTTTTTTTGTGTATTTCTACGTTTTAAAATAGTTTTAAAAATCTGTAATTTTACTTTTACTTAAGTACGTTTTGTTTGAAGTATTGTAATTCGCTACATTTTAAATCATATTCG
>JAQQZT010000033.1:13124563-13136008 GCA_030068275.1 Clarias platycephalus | reverse complement strand
GAGGAAACCGGAGTACCCAGAGGAAACCCACCAAGCACGGGGAGAACATGCAAACTCCATGCACACAGAGACGGGAAATCGAACCCGGACCCTGGAGGTGCAAGGCGACAGTGCTAACCACTACACCACTGTGCCGCCGTTACTGAATTAAAGGTGTTGAATACAGAACCCAGCCGTGGAAACTGTTCTGTAGCTCTCTCTTTCTCACTGGATATTCAGCGGGATGAGACAGGCTACGTGACTGCCAATATCACAGTGTAAAATCCACTGCACTAACGAGCATCTGGACAAGCAGAAGTCTGTTAGCGTATCAGTTGCGATAGTGAGCTAATAGTCTGTGGCTCAAAGGCACAAAGTGTTAACCAAGCAAAAAGAATGACATGTAGTTACAGAACTGACTGCCACAGTGTGTCTTATACTGAGATTGAAGATTCAATTTCTTTATTTGTTTAAGCAAATGGCCTGTGGCTCTCAGATCTCGCTATGCCATGGGCACAGTGTTGCAGGTTAGAGACCTCACTGATTTCACTCTAGGTATATATTAATACTCTTCAATACAGCAGGTAGCAGAATGCATGTAATAGCCTTACGAGCCACCAATAAACAAAAACAGAAGAATTTAAGAAAAATCACAAGTTGGAAGGAGATATCAACAGTCACCCTCTTCCCTGCCTTCTTATTTTCTCAGCTATGGCTGCATAGTTCAGAGGATGAGATCAATATGTGTTATATGCATACAGAAATATCAGAGGAGACGGGGCGTTGGTGACCTCGTGCTCTGAACAGAAGATCAACTTCTGTGTTTAAGTTCAGTAGGGTTCATATTCGATTCAACCCATGCCTCAGTACATTCTACCACCCAAGACGACTTATTTAAATGGACTTAAGAAAGGTACAATGATCCATGCCCATGCACAGTACATTAATACATACAGTAGGAGTGTTACACTAATGTATACACCACATCATAACCTGCTAGCATTGTGTCAAAAAGCGACCAGTGCTGATGTAGTGATGTGAACAGTAACAGGTTTGTTAGCAGGAGTTCCTCCAGATTGGTGCCCCTCTGTTTCTCAATCAGAGTCCTTCTCATTTTTACTGTCAGTGGAAGTTCATTTGGTAAAAATCAATTCTAACAGTTATCCTAAGTTTTAAATTTTTCAAATAGGTGTTAGTGGATTATGGCTTTTAGGGGAAGTTGTCTGGGTCGTTGGATTGATATCATTTTTATTGCCTTACTTTAAGAAACAGAGGGACCTGAAAACTGCTCACTGGAAAAACCTTCTGGAACCACTGGAAAAACCTTCTAGCATTATATCATAGCACATACAGTAACATTATGCTCCAACATGCAAATGTACTGTATGTCATGCAACAGAGGCTTTCCAGAAAAAGCAAGTGAGGTGTAGAGAACTGGGGTATTTCCATTTGTAGAATTAGGATTTTGTGATGTGGGTGAATGTGTAGGTGCTTCTCTTTCTCGTTGTTTTACGACCTTTAGGTTTGTGAAACCAAATATAAATGGCAAAAAATTTATTTTAACACAGCAAAAAATAAAAATAAAAAAACAAGTTTTAGGTCAATTGTGTACGACAGAGTCACACTGCTCGGCTGAATACGGTTGACATTTCCATTAACAACAACTGAGAAAAAAGACAGAGGCAATTCATTGCGCTGGAAAAAAATGCACAGAATCTGCTGGCTATTGCTTCCCTCTAACACCCGGGGTGTGACTCATACTGTAGCTTTTTACTCTGTTAATGACAACTTCCCCAATTGTAGCGGAGGAGCAACTGTGTTTACTGAGATGACAGTGTTTAAGATGGAAACTGTGCTGCTTCAGAAGGGGAGGACATGGTGGATGACCAGGGCTTATATTATGTTTTCTCAACCAGAGTTTTCTCAAAATGATTTGACAGCAAGCTGACAGGCTTGACCACACTAGCAATGATTACTGATTTCAACAGATTTCAGAAATGGCATATCCATGCTTTCTCAGAATTTTTTTTTATGTTTTACAAATCAGTCATAAATGAAAAAATAATTAAATAAGGTGTTAAACACAATTGCTGTTTAAACTCAAAATTCAAATTAGTGTTGTCGCTATACCAACATACTTCTTTCTGACACCCGTCATGAATTTCGATCCTTTTCGGTTCCCTCTCTCTGAGCCAGAAGCACTAGACTTCTGTAATTCCTAAAATAAAGGGCAGATAAAATTTTTCTAAATCACACTATGCCTTTGTAAGAAAAATGGATTATGTGCAAAATTTAGTGCAAAAAACGTTTCGGTACTAAAACAAAAAAAAACAATTATGACCTACTCCTGGGTTTTATGAAGCACAATATGATTGCTTGTGTAATCACTCATTTAAAAGTGTTCATCATTAATAATCAACCAATCATCAATAAACAATCAATTAATAACATTTATGACATTAAAAGTAAATAAATTCTGTATCCATACTATATCCTAACACTGCAATATGTTAGATATTCTACAAAATAGACGACTTTAATCATTGTAAAAAGTTGTCCATGTCATGCACTTTTATGACTCTCCCTAACTGACTTCATTACTATAAAGCACTGGTGACCTGCAATTCTATGAGATTCTATGAGAGTATTTTTTAATTTCATGTCAAAGTCTAGTGCCTGTTCTTTAGTAACTGTACTGCAACAATGACCCTTTTTGTCCCCATCTGTCAGAGAGCTATGATTCCGTTAGTGTGTGTGTGTGTGTATGTGTGTGTGTGTGTGCGCACACGTGTACAGTATGTGGGTGAAAGTCATCCTACAGAATAGCCCCTCCCTCCTCCTCTCCTCTCTCGTCTTATACCATCGACGATTCTTTTCAAAGGTGAAGTGCAGTTTAATTTGTTTTATTTTTTCTATTTATTAATTATTTTTATATGAATATTTTGGGGTTCTGGGACAAATCATCAGAGTTTCTATTATTTCTTATGAAGAAATTCACTTTGATATACGAGTACTTTGGATTATGCTTTGAATTACAAGCATGCTTCTGGAACGCATTATGCTCGCAATCCAAGATGTAGAACTGTACATGATTGTTCAATTTATTATTATTTTTTTTGCTATTATAATATATATTATATTATAATATTATATAAATTAAAAAATAAGTTATAATTAAAAAAATCTAATTACAAGTAAGTGTACTGTCAGTTTAGGGCGATACATAAATTTCCATGCTACAGTACATGACTGAGTTGATTTTCTTCCATCTCTAATAAATATGTTTGAATAAAAATGGTACGTTTAATAGCTAAATATTATAGTTTAATATGTTAAAATAATTGCAATATAATTTTTTTTTGTTTTGATCAAATCATACTACAAAGGAGACAGGAACTGGTGAGTAATGAAGGATGAAGAGACAGAATGGCCTTGTGGATGTTTAACCCTCAGGCTTACAGTAGATTAACTGCGATGGATGACAACCACTCAAAAATATTCTGTTGTCAGATCATCACAATAGATTTTTTTTTAAATATATTGGAAACACTCTCTGGCAGTTTGTCATGGCTTGACTGCCTGAGGGCAAGACCTTGATGTGATTGTTCTCAAAATCATTTCTCAACAAATGGTTTTTCAAACTGAAAAAGTGCAGTCCTTTGGGGAACGAATATCATTATCTTTAATAAGTTCATAATAGTGGTTTCAGGCATATTTCTGTAAGGACTTCTATAAAGTTCAGTCAGTGTGGTTGTTCTCTGGTATCCCAACATTTGCTTGTGCAATCAAAATGATCCACAACGTTTGTAACTAATTACAAATAAGCACTCTATGAACGCACAATTTATACTGATTAGTTCGAACAATCAGCAATGACATTTCTGGTGAGTGTACTGTCAAATCATTATTCTGAATTCACTCTCGCTGTGATGAACACTGCCTTTGTGTGCTTCTGTTTGTTATGCTGTGTGCATTTGTTTAGGGTTCTATCTTGTCTCCACCCATGACTTATCGATTATTTGTCCCCCCTTATGTGTGCACAAGTCAAGTCAGTTCTTGATTAAATTTTTTATACTTTTGTGTTTTTTTTTTCCCTCTCATCATGAAATCTTATCAGGCATTTCTGTAACATCAAGCTTATACCCTGTTTTTACAATTAAACTGTACTCTGCATTTATTCTTGCCAAAACCAATAAATGTTCAAAAACGGTGTTAATTGCTTTCTGTTGTCAAACTGTTCGTATGTTTTCCAGACACATGGTGGAATACCACAGACCTAACATGGATACTCCCTTGCCTTAGGGAGAAAACACCAACGATAAAATATGCATGACTGCCTAGGGTTACTGTGTAGAAAAAAGAGAACATCTACTGACAGTCACCTGAATGGTTACGAGAGGGAGAGAAAGAGAGAGAGAGAGAGAGAGAGAGAGAGAGAGAGAGAGAGAGAGAGAGAGAGACACTACTGGCACTATTTATTTCTTAATACAACTTCTTCATGACCAAGCAATTAAAAAAATTATATTTTAATGAGCTTTTAAAAGACTGCAACTAAATCCCTCCTCTGAGAAACACCACTTTAAAAAAGGCTTATCCACACAAATGCACATAGCAACCAACTCCATACCTGCTTCAGGATGTCTTCATCGAGTCTGCTATGATTTGCTGGAGACGCCCTAAAAGAAACAGTTTCAAACGATATGGAACTTAGTCACGGGCTTCCCGAGTATGACTCACTACAGTAAAGCACTACAGGAAATGCTAGAGGGAGAATCTGTAATGGGTCAGCAAACAAATAACTGCATAGTACTTGTACTATAGCAACTTCTTGAAGTTAGATCTCATTAAGAATAAACATTCTGAATGAAATCTAGCAGCATTCTATGACAAATTTTTATCATCACAAAAATAGTCACAGATTTGACGTAGATAATCCTGAATATATTTTTTAAAATTAAGAGATTACATTCTGACATAATACGGAAATATGATAAAGATAAAGCAGCCTTGTAAATAGCTTCCCTTAACTTTGTTTGAAACATGAGGCTCAAGCTGACAGCCATCAGTCCAGCACTAACCCACCCACTCTCAGTGAACATGATATCACATGAGAATGATTCTGTGGTGTATCTGGATTCATTTAAATGATTTACAAAATGAATCTCAGTGGTGTAACAGACTGTAGTTGTTCCATAATCAATAGTATTCGTATCCAACGAAAGAAAAGTATTCACTTGCTTGCTTTCACATGCATATGAACTTGAGTAACTTCCAATTCTTAATCCATTTGGTTTTATATGATGTTGGTTCACACTTTGTACTCTTCAACTCTTCTGGCAAGGCTTTCCACAAAGTTTATGGGAATTTTTTTTACCATTTTTTTCAGAAGCGCATTTGTGAGGTCAGACACTGATGATGGAAGAGAAGGCCTGGCTCACAGTCTCCGCTCTATTTCATCCCAAAGGTGTTCTATCGAGTTGAGGTCAGGACAGGACAGAAGGTCAGGCCAGTCGAGTTCTGCCACTCCAAACTCGCTCATCCATGTCTTTATGGACCTTGCTTTGTGCACTGGTGCGCAGTCATGTTAGAACTGGTGTGGGTTGTTTTTCAGGAGTTGGGCCCGGCACCTTACTTTCAGTGAAAGAAACTCTTAATTCTTCAGTATACCAAGACATTTTGGTCAATTTCATGCTCCCAACTTTATGGGAACAGTTTGTAGATGGCCCCTTCCTGTTCCAACATACTTGGATAATACTTGGAACAGTCATAATAATGCTGTACAGATCAGCAATATAATAAAATAAATCAAGATTTAAATGCATTTCTAGACTACAGCAAAGTTACACATTAAAGAGTGTATGAAGGCAACCACATATTATTATCCGAAGAGGCATGTTGCATTTTTGCAACATATTTGCTTCGAGTTTAATCATGTAGAACTTTTAATATCCATAAGACACTGAAAGGCTAATAAACATGATTAAGAAAAAGCAAATGAGAGAGAAAGAATCACAGTCACACACAAGTAGCACAATCCCACTATATATTAGGTATCTATTTTTCCTTTTCTTTTCTTCTCTCCTTCTTTTGTATCAAGAACGATTCTTCTTTGACTGCACCTTTCCCTTCATCATCATCATCATCATTATTATTATTATTAATAGTCATAGTAGTAGTAGTAGTAGTAATAATGCTGCAGTTATTATTATTATTTTTATAAATTTTCAGTCTGCACAGTTAAATGTGTGTATATATTTTTTATCTATTTATTTCTGTTTGTATTTTGTGACTTGATTCTGAGCTTCGGCAATACGAGTGTGTGCAGAAGCCGTCATGCATTACACAAGATATTGCGTGTCTTTTTTTGGATTCTCTCTTAATCAAGTGTGTTATCCCCTGAATGTTCTCATGAATATAAATAGTGATGCACTGTTTTATGTATGATTAAACTCAATGCAGATATTATACAGTACTTTCCTCTTAGAATATACAGAACCTGAGTAATGCAGGGTAAGGCGTATGGTTAGTGTTGGTAATGCAACGGTTTGCGCGGGTGGGGCATCGTTTGCATGTATTTTCAAAGTCTCACTTCAAGATTGTTTGAAAAGTGGGCAGCTATGCCATGTATATTTTAGGAACAAAAATTATATGGTAAATTTGTCATCAGACTTTATTATGAAATTAACAGAAATGATCAAACCACAGACATTTTAGATAAAAAAAAATTCTATTGTGTATCGGACTTTAAAGTAATATATCTTGTTAAATCATGTTTAATCATCACAATTTTCCTTAGAATATCACTTTGTTAATTTTGTCAGTACTTCTATCTACATTTAATACAAATATTTTCGACTGCCAAACAGGTAAGGAGGCGATAAAAACCGATAACGACACCATGCTCCCGTTTTCCTTCCAACACTAAGCACGCTATTGAACACGTCAACATTTACACCGAGCCCAAAAGAGGCGCCATTACCATCCTTTACAGAGCTCTCCAGAGGTCATAACAAATTTGCATTGGTAGTAGCAAATTCGGCTCAGTGGAATGGGTGTATAAGACTGTAGCTATAATAATGAAGTTGCATAAAGTAGATGTTTTAAAGTACACATCTGAAGTGAACATCTCACTTTGAGGTTTCTACACTTAAAGTGATAAATATGGAGGATTTTGATCAGGCAGTCTTATTTAGTGAGGATTGATACAAGCTTAAATTTTAACATAAATGTGGCTCCAGTCTCATATCAGTCTTACCGGGATACCATTTAAGAAAGCACATACATGATCATACATACTAGATTTATTGGACAAGGTAATTCATACTGTATCTGTCCACTGGGTCCTGCAGATTCAGGCCACCAATGATGCATGTAGAAGTCAAACTAGAAACCACCACTCACACTATGCTCCTCTCACACAGCCTAATGCTAATAACAGCTGAAAAGAAATTTACATATAGGTCTCAATTTCTCACAGTAACCAAGGTTTAGATTAGATTTCTGTTTGTCTGTCTGTTTTTATAGCTCTACAGCAAAGGAAGTAATAGATGAAACATCACAAAAAGATATCATGTGCAGCATTGTAGCATTAGTCAGTATCATTTCCTCACTATTGATTAATATCAGGGCATGACTAGTTTCACTTCCTCAACAGTGATTTATATCTCATTCCTAATATGTAGTCTTGTTCAAAATTTAGTACCCCTTCTTTTAATTCTATGTGTTTTTCTGTAAAACATAATAAAAATCATCCGACAGTAGCAAGACTTAGCATTACATAAATACAAACTCTGACGAACATCAGTTTTCACTGTGCCATTATTTACTTATTTAAAATGCTAAAATAATTTAATAAAAATGTATATACTAAGTAATATATTCTAAGCAATACTAATTAGCTCCCATGATTCAATAGCTTGTAGATCCACCTTTAGTGTCAACAACTTGAAGCAATGTTTCCTGTATGATATTATCAGCCTTTAACATCATTGTGAAGGAATTTTAGCCCTTTCTTCTTTACAACATTACTTCGGGTGGTTGAGCTTACTGCATAAACAGCACTCTGAAGTTTCCCGCATTTCAATTGGGTTGAGGTCAGGACTTTGGTAAGGCCATTCCAAAAACCTTCATTGATTTTTTCCAGCAGTACTAATTTAGATTGACTGGTGTGCTTTAGATCATTGTCCGGTTGCGTGACCCAATTTCGACCAAGCTTTAGGAGTCAGACAGATGGCCTCACATTTGCCTCTAGAATACTCTGGTATACAGAGGGGTACAGTACATAGTTGACTTGTCTGCAAAGTTCCCAGGTCCTAGGGCTGCAAAACAAGCATCATGCTTGACAGTGGGTATGAGGTGTTTCTGTTAAAAGGCTGTTTGGCATGTTTCTCCCAAACATGGCGCTGGACAGATGGGTAAGGCCAAACAACTCCACTTTGGTCTCATCTGTCCATAGGTCAATCTTCCAGAAGCCTTGTGCTTTGTTCAGATGCAGTTTTGCGAACCTCCATCGTGCTTCCATGTTCTTTTTAGACAGAAGAGGCTTTTTTTCTGGCAAACCTATTGTCTTCTACTTATTGTCCTGTAATGGACTTTAACATTTATGTTGGGACATCCACTCCAGGAAAAAAATAGTTTTTTGAACTCATCAACAAATTGTTTGGAAATTATTTTATAACCCTTTCCAGATTGGTATGCAACAACAATTGCTTCTCTAAGACCATTGCCTATGTCTTTCCCTCTTGGCACTGTGTGTTAACACACACCTGAATGCTGCAGACCAGCCAATTGCTAACACTTCTTTTATAGCGTCTGTTATGGGTCTGCACGCCTGCTGCTGATCATTTAATCAGGGGGTGATGATTAGCAGCAGCTGGCAGCAACTTGGGTTATACATATAGGCAATAAGTGGGTACTTATTGCCTATATGTTTTTTTGTTTCATTTTTGTTAAATAAATAATATCACAGTGAAAAAAGTTATGTTGTTATTTGTCTGATGTTGGATTTGCCAAATACATTATAATCAGATGGTTTTTATTATGTTTTTACACAAACAGACATAGAATTAAAGAGGGGGTACTTTTTAAACTTTTTAAAATGAGTTCAGAAAAAAATGAATAGAAATCCCTTTAAACTTCAAGTTGCATTCAGTCACACATGCTTTCAGAGACAGTCAGATCCATACATGCTTTATTGAGTACTTGGCCCACGTCTGTAAGCCTCTCCATCTCAAAGCAGAGATTAAAACAACCCTGTCGGTTACATGAACTTATCAGTGTTGCCGAGTTAAAGCTGAAAAACTGGCACCTTATAAAAATAATACGGATACTGTTTCTGTCTCCATATTATGCACTGACCAGGATAAAAGCAGTCTGGCCATTAAAGAGGACACTAAAGTAATAATGCTACATTACAAGCCTGTAGTTATCTGCAGTGCTTCAGGCCAAATGGGCTCGCCGAGAGACCAAACAGATGGGCTCCAATTCACGCAAGATACCAAGAAGCCTGCAGTAGTGCATTTGCCAGTGTAAGATTTAGCTCAGAGATCGAGAGCATCTTGAATGAGGTCTGAAAGCCCTGTTTTACATACACACTAAAACTAAACTTGGCTTAGTCTTCTCTAAAGTAGGGTGGACAAACTTTTATGATGAAGAATGGGGTCTACCTGAATAATTACCAGACCAAATGTCTTAAATGGATCTTTAAAGCATTAAAGTACTAAAGCAAACAAAGCAAATTATGCAATGCAATCTATCTATCTATCTATAGATTGATCTATCTATCTATTACTGGCAGATTTTAAACTCTTAAACATCTTGGCACTACAAGAGGTGATATACAGGTTAGTAGAGCACTCACTAACACAAATTCCTGCTTGATGTACTCCTTAGACTGTGCCCACAATACTGCATACTGCGAGTCTGAATACAGTTAATGAATTCTGCTTTTTATTAAAGCTTAATATGACTGTGAGTTTGCTCTACACAACTGCATATTTGAATAATCATATAATTATTCATCATTCATTCATTTATTCATCTTCTATACCACTTATCCTGTGTAGCAGGGAACTGAAGATTATTCAGGGCACGAAGTGGGGTACACACCGAATATAATTAAATTAAAATCAGATCGATAAAATGACAGAAAAAAGGACAAACCACTAGTAGTAGTATAAACAGAATTTGCCTGGGTTCAGGCTACTTATTTATTTTATTTAGTTAGTTTTCCTGCAGACAGCAGGATAAAGACCTGGAAAAAATTAAGGAGAGAATTATAAAACTCATGCCCATGTCTCCAAAGTAGTGAGTATTCTCAGTTATTTAAAAGCTGAGGTTACTTTTTGCTACAAGCAAACTTCATCTCCCATGCTGTGTGCATCCTGTGCATTAACCACATCCTCCTTCTTCTGTTTTAATGTCTTTATGGGATTCATGATATCTCAAAAACAACACTTCATTAACTTTCCCCAATTTGACAGTTGTATCTGAACACACTCACTGATTAGAGCAGCAAAGGCAACACCACCATCCTAGTAGACCCACAGTGCCATGTCTCAGTCATGTGAAGTCAGCTTCACCAGCTGCATCCTCCTGACATTAGAAGATGCGTCCACCTGTACCAAAATAAAGAAGAACACCAGAAACAAAGTTTAGAACTAACAAAGAACTATATCTGGATGGCCACAGTGGTGAGAAGAAGAAAAAAGGGCAGCACGTAGGAAACAGCTGTACCCGGCTGTGTGGCTGTGTCAGAGCAGAAACACAAGCCACAAGTAAAAACAGAAAGGCAAGATCTCGGTTGTAGCGTTCTCTCAAAGGCCATGCTACTGTACATTCATCAAGCACTGACGCACTAAAAGCCTGTATAATAGCTGTAAAGTTAATCCATAGCCATATGCAGGCATCAATCAATATTACACACATCTATGTAACATAATCATAACGTATATTTGCCACAATAAGAATGATGATGGCTGTGGATGATGGTACATAGAAACTTGACACTTGCTACATATATAAGACAGAGCTAGCCAAGTATAGTATCACAGGTTTTGTGGTTTTTGTTTGCAGAGGAGTGGCTGCTAACCATCATTTGCTTTCTATGCAAATAGAAACTTTTGGGAGGGGTAACGTAGCGAGGCCAGCACTCATCAGATGTGTTTATTAAGGATTGCAATGAAGTCTCACAACTTCATCCAACAGATATACCCAAGCAAAATGATATTTGCATCAGGAGTGCTGACTGCTTTCATAAACATCCTCCTCACACACGATAACACTGTTTCCACACAGCCGTCACAAAAAGCCACACATTTCTACCAATTCTCAAAACAAAAACACTTACGTAGTCCAATCTGTTTTTTTTTTCTTTTCAACTACAAATTGAGGGGGCTTCCGGTTAGCAGCCACATGGAGTAGACGTGTTAGTTAGGTGCTCCGACAATTTCGAATTTCTTCACTCCC
>JAQQZT010000033.1:13098025-13117898 GCA_030068275.1 Clarias platycephalus | reverse complement strand
AAGAAGCTTGTCTGAATTCGTCTGGAGGCCTTGCCGATCGTCCTCTTTTTTGGAAATCAAAATATGGTCACCCTAGTGTAATTAATTAATCTAAATTAACGCGTTTAAGTCCCAGCCCTATAAATAATATAAGGTACATTCCAAAATACACATTTATCTTTTCTGACAATTTTGGAAACAACTTAAACTTTAAACTTG
Source organism: Clarias platycephalus (assembly GCA_030068275.1). Lineage (NCBI taxonomy): Eukaryota > Metazoa > Chordata > Actinopteri > Siluriformes > Clariidae > Clarias > Clarias platycephalus. The sequence continues at coordinate 13,117,700 of JAQQZT010000033.1, read as the reverse complement.
GATCCACTGTTTAAAAGTTCTTATTATATAATTTACTTTGGTGTATATATTAAGTATAAGCATAAATAATGACACATACATGGATTTGCAGATGTTAAGATGTAAAGTATTCTCGTATAAACAACATAGTTTAAATGGCAAAACCTCTGTTTTTGTGGAATGGCAGACAGAGACACCCACTATGGGTGATCACTGAATTCAGCTTGTTACTTCAGCCCAACCCTTCAAGATTCATGTTCACACCAGAACAGAGGAATTCAGAGAAAGTAGCTCTAGTGATAATAAAACACAAGTCACATTCCCAGTGTTGGTTATCTAGCAATGCCTTCATGAGTGTTTCATTCTAGGACAATGCTGAACAAAGGATTTGTTAACACACGTGCCATTAGTGCCAAAAAAGAAATTCCTTTTGTGCGGAACTCCTTCGAAGAACGACACGTTATCAGTGAGGCTAATATTAAGAAGTAGGCTTCAATTTGCCAGGGAGCATATGGACTGTAGTCATGTGGTCATGTGGTCTGATCCAGATCCAAGGTACAGATTTACCCAGTTAAAGAATGGTGGGTGAAGAGAGGTTGATGTGATGCACCCATCATGCCTAGTGCCTACCATACAAGCCTGTGGGGCAGTATGAACTGGGGTTGCTTCTGGTGGTCAAGGTTCTAGGTTCTGCAACATTCTGTGCCAAAAAAGTGAGGTCAGCATCAACAGATTTTTTTCTTCCCTGGGCCCAAATTGTGAAGGATTGGTTCAGGAAGAATGAGACGTCATTCTCACACATGGATTTTCCCCAACTGAGTCCAGACCTTAACCCCATTGAAAATCTTTGGGATGTGCTGGAGAAGACTTTAATGCCACAGTCCGACTCTCCCATCAATGTAAGATCTTTAATTAATGCAACTCTGAACAGAAATAAATGTTCATTACATTGCATAAGTTTATCATAAGTTTATGTCAGAGACATAATCAAAGCAAAAGAAAAAAAAGAAGAAAAAAAGCTGGTCAAGTTAATACGCTATGTATAAAAACTAATGATTCATAATACTTCTATTTATTTATTTGGTAGAAGATTGTCCAGCTTTTTATGTAACACCTACAACATTTATATTAAATCAACTCTCAAGCTCCGCAACTGGAATAAAAAAAATATTTATAATTTGTGTAACGTGGATGGCTAGTATGATTATTAGCATTACATCACTGTTGAGCCCTTGAGCAAGGCCCTTAACCCTATCTGCTCCAGGGGCGCTGCTCCGTAAGCTGGCTGACCCTGCGCTCTGACCCCAGTTTCCTAATTGGGATATGCGAAAATTGAGCAATTTCCCTCTGCGATTAATAAAGTTCTATAAAATAAAATAAAAAAATAAAAATAAAAATAAAAAAAATCAGTGATCACCTCCCCTGGGAATCAGCCCATCTGTATGGACCTGGAACTAAACAGATGTTTCATTAATGCAATAAATCTCATAATATAATGGGGCACTTTTTTTCTTAACGCTTTCATTACTGTGCCTTGCTGCTTTATGGCTTGACTGTCTCGCTCTCTCACAAACGCACACTGTGGAAAAAAAAGATCTTCCTCACAACTCCTACACTAAAATGGTATGAAGTGAGATAACAGGCAACATGTCTAATTAAAAACACAAAATAAATACGTTTGCATAACAATAGTTTAATTGTTCTGTTGATTGACACCTTAGCTCCCTATAATGATAGTGAAGGTATTTCAGTGAGCCTCAAACAGGCCTTTTTCTCTTGGCATGCAACTCTACTGCACATGGATTTCACAGTCTGCTACCATGGTGACAGGGAAATATTAAAGAACTAGCGTTAGTACCCGGCATTGATGGTTACAGAGTTTTTAGAAATAGTTAAAAGGTTAAAGCTAAAAATAAGCTTTTCAGCTTTAATGTAATCAGTGATATTTTTTCAGGTTGAAGTCTACAGTATGTACATGTCTTCCTGTCTCTCTATACATGTACATCTTACGCCTTGTTTATGTCTTATGTCTTACTCCCTGTTCAGTAATCTGAGAGTGAATCACAGATGAGAAATCGAAAAAGTAGATCGGACTAAGTAGATGGAAAGCAGACTACAATTCGTCATAAAAGGACTCCAGCGTGTTAAAATTCACTTATACCACTTTAGCACTGTTATTTCAGTAGTGAAAATATTAAGTAATCCCAGTAAAAAATATTCAGGTTAGCTTTTCTAATTAATATCTATTGGTGCGGATGATTTTAAACGTTTAGCAACTAGCTTATTAGTTGCTTATTTTAAAGTAGATTATTAAATCCAGCACATAACTGTTCATAACATAACATTAACTCAACATTTTATTTTCACTTATGGTACAGGTTACACTTCAGACAGATATCTCAGTACAGTACTGCAAAAAAGATTGCTGAAATTCTGTCGATTTATGACACACCCACAGTTTGACGCAAAACTTGCAGTTCATAATCTGGCACATAACTGCTCATAACTTCTCTTCTACTAAATATTTTGATTTCAATTAATGGTCCAGGGTTCAGTTTTCATAGTGTAACATCCTGTTTTTGGAATAAGCTATGATGAGTCGCACTGTTTTGAGGAGTGCCAGCTATTAGATGCCTTACAGTAGTTTATGTCTTCCGCATACTCTGTGAATACATCAGTAAACTATCGCGTTGATTGGCTCTGTTGAGTGACGCATATAACCAGGCCCACCCTGAGGCAAAGGTGTTGAACTGATTGCCTCTGTTGAGTGACACGTATAGCCATGCGAGCCTTACGGCGAAAGCGTTGAATGAGTAAAAACAACGCTAGATGATGTGAGATAATCTAACTGAACAGACATATAGATAGACAGAATTTTTTTAAGACTGGCTTTCGGGTCCTCCAATTTATGAAACCAATGAGTTCTGACCAATGCACAGTCAAAACCTTTCTTTTATTTACACTATACAGATATTTTCCTGGAAATAAATTATACTATAATACGTCCAAAGACTACTGGAATACAAATAGTTGTGTGACCTTTACTAATGACTGAAAGTGCAGTAATTCTCAAGAATGAGTACACTACTGGATTTTACAAGGAAATCTTAAGTTTATTTTACTGAGAAATGCTACAGGAGTAATAATGATCCACTGACCATTTTGTCATCACATCACGTCAGGAGTGATCAATCAATTTCCAACTGAAACATTAGTGCTGCTATTAGATCCTGAGGTGTATAACTGAGATCATGGAGAGACAAAGCTGAGTCCAGCTCTGTTTAGTCATTTCACTGGTTTTCAGGGGACAAAAGTTAGATTTCCCCTTAAACGCAAACCTCAAACAAATAAAGTCATACATTTTATCATGTAAATCCATGCATTTGTGAACCTGATGTCTACATTGTACCTACTGACTCAAGACTCACAAGAATGGCAGATTGTCGTATTCCCTTGTGACAAATAAATATGCAGCAAGATAATTTTTTTAGTAAATCTATTACATCATATACATGTTATATATGTGTGTATGTGTGTGTGCATAAGGATGGTCATTACACTCTTTAAATATTTCATGTTTGATGACCAAATTTATCTAAGCTTAATCTAAGATCAGTGCATGCATTGTATGAAAATAATTTAAAAAAATAACTAAGAACTACTAGATTTACCTGACTCCTTCATATTCATAAAGCTAAGCAACCACCCCAGAGAAATCACACCTTCCATTCTGCTTGAATTAAGAAATTAAATACTATATAATGTATAAAATTATATCAAACATAAAATGATAATGAAAACCATGCCTTTATTTGGACACATTAATATACTTGCCTACAACTGCTCAGTACTTAGATGTCCATGTATAACAAAAGATGTTAAACATTTAGTCAATGATTTTTAGTAAACTTTTCTCTTAAACACAAACCTCAAATATACTGTATAAAGCTCCTCTTTGTACCCTAAAAATCCATGCATTCGTGAATACCCAGACATAAAGCCCAGGCGAGAAAATCTGAACATTAGTGCAAAATGTTCTGAATTGACATGCAGCATGATTGACAGGTGCGTAAAGCTGTCTAGTCTCTTTAATTGTATGATCCACTAGTGCATCCATAAGACTGGTCCCGGTTATCTTAAAGAACATCTGTCTCCCCTAACCTCCAACCGGAACAGAAAAGCTTCTTCGTCTGCTGAAGCCCAAGCTCTGTCCAGTGGGGGATAGAGCTTTCTGCTCTACTGCACCTCATTTTGGAATGTCCTCCCAGACTACCTATGCTGTCCACAGTCTCTGTCTGCTTTTAAACCAGTTTCTAAAATTAACCTGTTTACTAGGGGTTTAATTAACTTTATTTTATGCATGCTTGTGAAGTATTCAGTCATGAGTAAATTAGATATTCTCACATGCTGGCTAACAGGCTGCAGGGGCAAAAGGTCTCTGGTTGGTCCTCTGCCATGTAATTGGCCCTTTGTGTGACAATTTGACAAAACCTGTCATGCTCTCTAGAGCTGGTAGAGGTCTGGTTTGTCCTTAGCAGAAACAGAGCAAAATTTTCAGTGTTAAAATAAAACACAGTGTCAAATCATCACCGTACAGTGTTTAGATAGGTCAGATTGGACTTGGATGGGTTAAATCAACAGATTTTACTGCTTAGGAATTTTAAGTGGATTCCTAGCACCAACATTGTTCTCCACTGGCTGGGGATGAGGTCCAGTGCAAAAATCAAGTGAGGCCCCAAATTCCTACAAATATTCTTGATGCAAGCATTGTCTGCCATAGTGCTTGCATCCAGGACACTGGTAGATATTTTGTGCAAAAAGTAGGACAAAACAATATGACACTTGTTATTGTTGCTTTTTTTTTTGCCTGCTCCCATTAAGGTGTTGCCCCAATGGACCATCCAAACCTCACATTTATTCTGGCACAAAATACATTTAATGCTTCCCTCCCATCGTTCCTTGGGACCAGCAGTGGCTGAGATTGAGGCACTGACTGGGAATCAAACCCCATCCATCTGCATGGCATGAGAGAGTGTGGCTAGTCCACCTACCTGCAAATATTTGAAAGCAGGAGGAAACCAGATAACTTTTAGAAAGCCCAGGCAAATATACAGAGAGCATGCAAAACTACACATAGAGAGTAACTGGAACACAGATTTGAACCCTGTAGCTATAAAAATGGAAGTGCTAACCACTGTGCCTTTATGACACCCCTTTATTAGGAATATTATGTTTGTTTTATGGTGATGTTTATGAGGCTGTTATAGAGAGACTTATGACAACTGTTTATATCAGTATAGTAACAGGTTTACATATGATTCCGGCTTATGTATGCACAATATACAGCATACACCATATGGACAAAAGTATTTGCCCAAACAAATTATTTTTGCCTGTTAATTATTGAATTCAGGTGTTTTAATCAGGCCTTGGACAATGCTATGCTTCCAACTTTGTGGCAACAGATTGGGGAAGACTCTTCTCTATTCCAACATGACTGTGTCCTAGTGCACCAAGCAAGGATTATAAAGACATTGTTTAATGAGTTTGGTGTGGAAGAATGTGATGACTGGCCCGCACAGAGCCCCGACCTCAACCCCGTCGAGCACTTTTGGGATGAACTGGAACTGGGAGATTGCGAGTCGGACCTTCTCATCCAACATCCTCATAAATGCTCTAACCAAACAGAAACTAAAAAAAAAAAAAACCCATTGCAGAACATTTTAAAACCAGTATTAAACTTTCCAGGAAGTTCAGTGGACCAGCAAATGTAAGCTGTGAACATTTTTTCAGAGAAAGCTTCAAGTTTATGAAGCGTAAAAATCTTTACTTATTCAAAGTAGCCGTAAGAAACTTTTTTTTTTTTTTTTTTTTTTTACTTAGTTTCGCATCATATTCTCCAGGCTCCGGGCTAAATGTACACGGCTCGGCCAGTCAGGTAATAACATGCTGTTGGATCGCATGCCACGCAGGCGGGTACAGCATAATCCATCACTGGCTATGATGAAGTGGGAAGTAACGGCAGGCATTTCACTTACCCGCTTGTCGGCAAGCTAAAGCGTCTTTCAGCTCCGATTTCCGGTAAAAGACGCGAAGTGATCTTGTGTGTCGGATGCGAGGCTTTGAGAAATCACAGGCAGCAACACGGACATAGAGTAAAAGTGGAGTATAAACGCTTCTACTACACTACTTTAAATAGGTAACAAATAGAACCGCCTTAGATTTAAGAAACTATTACACTCCTTTTCACTATCGCAACTTCTCCCCAATAAGAATCAGATGTGAAAATGTCAGAGTGAACAAATATTTCCGTCCTTCGTATGGGTTTTCCTCCAACAGATCACCTACACAGTAGTATAGAATGTCACGTCCGCCGAGCGCCTACTTTCAGAAAGAGCAGTCCACAATCAGGTGGGGTTGTGCCTTCAAAGAGTGATTGACACTCCTCCAATCCAATAAGGAGAAGAGTTGCAATAATAGGCGGGGCTATATTACCCTGATCAACGTCGCTCCGTGACGCAGGCGCAGCGTCTCCCCAGAAGCGGCCGCCCATTTGAATGAACCGCAGATGTGTTCCCCTAAGAGTGTGGGTGTAAAGAAGACTTTCTCCAACATTTTACAGCCAGTGGCCCCATCAAATTTATTCTAATTAGTGTTCTATTTATTAGAGCGATTATGTAGTTTCACAGACAGAACACATTTTATAGAAATATTCATAAAATTTAGCTTAACATTATCTGTAAAGCTATTTGTTTTTGAGATATTGAGAATTGGATTACTCAGTCACTCACTCACTCACTCACTCACCGTACCGCTTTATCCACTATACAGGGACACGTCTGGACAGGGTGCCAATCTATCACAGGACACACACACATGCACACACTCACAAACACATTCACGAGCAATTTGGGAGTGTCCATCTGCATGTCTCTGGACTGTGGGAGGAAACCAGAGTACTGTATGTGGAGGAAACCCACCAAGCACGGGATGAACAAATCTACTAATAAGTTATTACAAGTCACTTGCACTTTAATTGAATAAGTTCTCATTACGTTCTTGTGGATATTGGTAATAAATACAAACTTGTTGACTGAAGGTACTGTGATTTCAACCATTATAAGATGATTATGATGATTATAATAATGGCGATAATGATGATGATGATGATGGTAATGTCTTGTCTTTTGTGACAAAGTAACTGCATACAAGACAGATAAAGACACAGTCAATGAGGGCCACTTCCAGCTTCCCCTTTCACATTGCGGCACACCCATTTATGTCATCTACCAGGCGTTCACTGGATATTATAATCATTATCATCAAATCACTCCTGGCTATGCTTCATAGATACCTGGATCCACCTTTACAACCACTGGTACAAACAAATAAACAAAGTTTAAATTGAATGTGATTTATTGTGACATTACATTTGTGTTTTAGATACTGGGCATTTTGGGCTTGTATGGAGTACTGAGGGTGTGCTTTTTCAAGTTCATTTTATTTCCCTGCGACATAAAGAACACCGAACTGCCCTGTCACATTCTGACCTGTCATTCTACCTGACTAACTACCTACCTGAGGTTCTTCTTGATATGTCATATCATGATCAAATCTTATATTGGAAGTTATTCCTATGATATTTTTATTGTTGGATACGACTACTGGGATACTTTAATTCCAGTGTGATATTACAGTTTGCTTTAGTTTTATTATGATTAGTAAAAAGTATAAGCTGTTTGCACAAAAATTCCACTCAGTGATACACTTGCTACCATGTCTACAGTATGCTATATCCTCCTGCTAAATGTGGTCTACATCTGCTCATTTATACCCAGTATAGTCTCTTCATCACCATGACAACACCAATAAGAGGATAAATGTTGGTAGAGGAATGAAAGTGATGCTGAATGTTTCATGCATGGATACAAATGAGTAACTCCCTCATGAAATCAACATTTCTTTAAAAAATGCCAATGTTTGTGAGGTCACAACAGAATCTGATGAGCAAAGACAATGCATTTTTTTCTGGACATTCATTCCATATGTCTAAAGGTGATATACTGTACACATGCTTTAGTGCATACAAATTCCCTCTAGGGTTTTTTCCCCAATACACAAGACACATTTTTATGAATATGTATAGATTGTACATATTTATACATATTGTTAGTCATGGTCCATTATGTGTGTGTTATGGGGGTGTGTTTGCTATGGAATATGTATTTTTAGCACATTCCAGGGGTATTACACACTGCCTCATGAAAGAAAGGGCTCAGGTGTGTCACAGGAACAAGCACACAGAAGTGGGTGTGTTAGATTACGTAAGTCTTGTGGGCTTTTAACACACTGCAATCCAGCAACCACCTCAATATCCATGCAACTAGTATGGATTTGGGGATAGGGATCCTGGGTATCAACAAGGCACATGGGTGTCATTGAGCGGCATAAACATTGCATACTGTACAATTTACCTGGTTTCTTCTTCCAGAAAGTCAAATCTGGATGTGATAATAATGATGCTTCTCTAATCTGTGAAACTGGAATGATAAAATACGTCATGCATTACACCACTTGACATTCCATGGTTTATAAATGGTTGCCTATGTAATATTCGTGTTTTATGTTATTTCACGTATAGGCCTACATTAGTGTACACTGAATCTTTAGGAAGGCTCCAGTCATGATCTAACAGTTCTGATCTGCCTGATTGAGTTGCCTGATAAGAAAAAGGATGAAACTGGATCCTGTAATAAAGGTTTCAGGGACAAGTTTCTCTGATCACCATTCATTCCAGGGACAAAATTTGAACGGGTGGGGAAGATGGCTCACCGAATGCATGCTGAAAGACAACTTTAAATAACTGTTGATGTCTGACATCTAGTGGAGATTTGCTTGCATTGCAACAAGTAAAATCTACAGTATACTGTACAAAGAAACACTGTATACACACCTTTTCCTTCAGTGTTTTTTATTATTTTATTTTCAACATTGATTGAAAAAACACATATTGAATAATGGAATAATGTAGTAAAAAAAGATAAACAACCCAGAATATGTTTTAGATTGTCTAAAGTTGGTATATTTAAGTTTGATAACAGCCGGCCACACTCACACAGTTGTGCCGTGAAAGGGTACAAAGTCAATAGCCCTATAAGTGCTACTACACCTAATGTACAAATCATATACAATTACAATATACAACTAATGTACAAATCAAATAAATATTATGGCAAGAAACACTCAGTTAGGTAAAGCAAAAAGTCAGTCCATCATTACTTCAAGAAATGATGGTCAGTTAATTAGAAGCATCTCAAAATCTATGAATGTGGAAACAGATCTTTGAAATTACAGTCGTCAAGAAAGTGACGACGGGCTCCCCAGAGGACCATAACAGGAAACAATGACCAATAGCTACCTCTGTTGCAGAGGATACGTTTATTAGAATGGCCAGCCTCAGAAACCTGCTGACTTACAGCCCACATAAATGCTCAGAGTTTATGGGGCAGACATATTTCAACATTCACTTTTCAGAGGAGAATGTGCGAGTCAGGTTGAATTACCACAAAAAAATCATTACGTACTTCAGAAAAACAACAGCCAGAAGAGACTTGCTTGACCAAGAAATAGAAGGAATGGACATTGGATCATTCTGGTTCTAACCACCATATCTTTGTTTCCTGATGTAGAAATGGTGACCAGATGTTTCCTGAATACGTGGTTCCTACTGTAAAGCATGGAGGAGAAGGTGTTATGGTGTGGTGGGTGCTTTGCTGGTGACACTGATGGTGACAGTCAAAATTATGGGAACATTTAACTAGCATACTTAACCTACCACAGCATTTGCCAGTGATATCCATCTGGTGTGCACTTAGTGACACCATCATTTGATTTCCAACAGGACAATAATCCCAGACATACGTCTAGGTTATTTAAGAGCTATTGGTCTAAGAAGGAGAGTGATGGAGTGTTACATCAGATGACCTGGCCTTCACAATCACCCAATCTAAAACCAGTTGAGATGGGTTGGGATGAGTTAGATTAGAAGTGATGTAAAAATCAGCCAAGAAGTATTCAACACCTCTGAGAACTCCTTCAAGACTTTTGGATAACCATTCCAGATGACTTCCTCATGAGGCTAACTGACACAATGCCAATGTCATAATTTCTGTGTCCTCAATATTAATATACAGTGTTGAAAACAATAAAAAATAATCACTAAATAAGAATGTGTGTCCAAACTTCTGACTATGTACAGTATACAGTATGTACGTGCATCAATAAGCCATTGAGTCTGTCGCTGGTTTACCTGTTTCCCTTTTTTGAAGTCTTTTGTAGGTCCTGAACCAGGAACAATTTGGCCCTTGTCAAAGTCACCCAAATTCGTACACTTGCTCATTTTTTTCTGCCTCCAACCCATCAACTTTGGGTAAAAAAAGATTCACTTGCTGCCTAAAATATCACACTTCCAGGTGTCATTGTAACAAGGTATTGTAACTGTAGCTACTGTGACAAGGACCAAATTGTGATGGCTAGATGACTAGGTCAGAACAAATCCAAAGCTGTGGCTCTTGTGGGATGTTCCAGGCCTGCAGTACTCAGAACCTACGAAAATGGTTCAAGGAAGGAAAACCGGTGAACCAGAGACAGGATCATGAGCGGCCAGGGCTCATTGATGCACGTGAGGATTGAAGGCTTGCCTGTGTATTCTAAAGAGCTACAGTAGTAGAAGAAAGGGTTCATTTTAAAAATCTTTTTAGTAGCAGTAACTGTACAAATAATAAGGGTGATAAAATAGTTTTTTAAGCATTGCTATAATAGCTAAGGGTTCTCAGACTTCTAAAATTGTTTATAAATTGGTTCTATTTCTACCTCGGTTAAGGAAACACTGTTATAGGATTCTGCGTCAAACATTTTAAGATCACTTTAGAGAGCATAAAATAAATTACAGAAAAAAATATATATAAGCTATCATGCAATAATGACAAATATTTCTACCTGTGTTTACCAGGTCAATACTCAACATTCAGAATTCATATGGAGTGCATGTACAGTACAGTATGTGTGTGTGTGTGTGTGTGTGTGTGATCAAGCCTCAGCCTTTGCTTATGTGTTGGATTGTAACTATTATATGTTAATATGCCAAAAGTCAGAATAAAGATAGACTCTGGTCTATTATAACTTTTTTTTATTTCAAATCGTTGCAGAGGCTCTGGTAAAGCAGTAGAGCAAAAATAAAGCAAGTAAGCAAAAATAGGAGCATAGTACAGCCTTAATGGAAAGCATCACATGTTCCCAAAGTTTCCTCATGCTTCATGAAGACCTTTTAGTAGAATAGATACCCAAATAAATAGCACTCTTCTATCACAGATGACTTGAACTCCATGCATAGAGCATGTGAATAGGAGCATTCAGCACTGCAGAGTACAGCTCAGTCTGTTGAAATGCCTCAAGGTCAAGCAAGGCAGAACAAATACATAAGCTGTCTTCTCAAGGACACAGACAGCAAATCATGCTTTTCACTAGTTTGAAAGAGCTTTAAAAAAAAAGTGAGAATAAGCAGAATAATGTTGAGAGAAATTCTAAGGTCAGCATAGCACCTTCCTAAAGAAATGGATTGCAGACTCTCAGAACTGTCTTCAGCATATAAAGTAAGAGTGCTGGCTGAAAACACACTAGCATTCTTAATATTTAGCATAGCAGTCACTGCAGATGGTTTGCAACATTTTTCAAACATTTTTAAACTCAGACTTACTCAAAGAACTAAGAAGAAAGGATTTAGGATGCACTAGAGCCAATACTGGTGCAAATGGTGCATTTAAATGTTCAGTTATGAAAATAGTAAGAGTTAAAGCCATAAAAGAAGTGCTTTCTCCCGGTGTGATGGTTGTCCCTGAGATCCACAGTGGCATCCTGCAGGGACTCACTAAATATTCGGTGGGCTTTTGATCGGCTAAAAGAGTCCTGAAGCTCCAGTAGATCAGACCCCAAATCCTTACTGCTTTTCTTTACTCCATACCCAAAGGTGCCTCTAGATAAGCGTTGACGGATGGGGGAAATAATACAAGAAATCTCTTTCATTTTCTCCTCATCTTCAAAGTTTTTCACTGTTTGCTCGAAGTGCACATGCTTGTCCGTCTCCTTTTCACTGGGTGGTGCTGCGCACTTAAGCTGCGCACTCAAGCTACTGTCCAGGGGTCCATGTGTTTGTGTAAAGCTCATACCTGAGTCTGGAGGCTCTGGTGAAAAAGAATGTGAGTAGGGAGGGCACGGGTTGTCCAGATGACACTGACTCTGCAGAATCCTAGCTCTGTGACCTTCAGGTGGTCGAGGGGGCAGAAAAATGGGATAAGATCGCTCCATCTGAGACAAATATCAAAGATTAATATTCATTGCTCATTCAGGCTCACCAATAATGAAAATACATTTGAAGAAAACAGAGATTAAAGGAGAGGAAAAAAAAAACATGTGACAGTTGGACTGTTAAATGGAAAAGCAATCACCAGACAAGGATGAATTGCAGCATGTTTACCTAATTTATGTTTGAATATGTGTTTCATACCAGCGGTGCTGTGTATGGGTTCATTTCTCCTGTAATCAATTTGATGGTCTTCTCGTTAAAGTCATCCATTTTGATAGGGTTAGTGGGCCCCGTGCCTGGAAGAGAGCCCAGAAGGCTAGCTTAGTCAATCGCTATGTTTATCCCTGGGAACATTAAGTTTTATTGAGACTTCTTTTTATGCACACCTTCCAGGCATATAAATTTATAATATGAATTTATTGTGGGATGTCTATTCTACTGTGATAATAATAACATTATTATCATTATTACTATTATTATTACATTATAACATATATATATATATATATATAGTATATAAAAAAATAAAATAATAATATATATAGTTTCTCTTTGAAAGTGAATTTAAAGATATTCTAATTTATTGAGATAAGATAATAATTGAGATACGTGCATCTCAATAAATTAGAATATCATATGAAACTCATACATTATTAGATTCATTCCACAGAGTGAATTTAATCATGGATTATGGCTTACAGCTAATAAAAACCCAAAATTCAGTATCTCTACAAAATTAGAATATTACTTAAGACCAGTATTAAAAAAAGATTTTTAACACAGAAATGATGAACTACTGTAGTACTGTAAGTATGAACATGTACAGTGCCCAATACTTGGTCTGGGCTCCCTTGGCATGAAATACTGCAGCAATGCAGTAATATATATTTATATACATTTAATATAAAATCTATAAAAAATTGATAAATTGAAAAAATTATGATAAATCCCTTCACTGGTGCATTACAGTTCAATGCCTTTTCTCTGATGCATGCATCTCCAACTGAATTGTTTTAAACAGACAACCAGCTTTATTGAGCAGCTGAGAATTTGAACAGCCAGTCCTGCATGACTTTCCATGTATGATTCTGTAGACAACCATGGCTGGTTTCTTGTTTATATTGTTCTAAAAGAAAGAAATCCTCACCCTGTCAAACAAAAGAGCTAAACGCACTGCCACCAACACCTGCATTAGCATAATGAGACAATAGGGATCTGTAGTTCCCTTTATCTTTATGGTTGAACGGCAGTGTCTCACATACATGGAACATCTGCATGTATAATGTATAAATTGTAAAAATGCAACCCTTGCTAAATTACAGTATATGTGGGCTGTACCACAAATAATGCAAAAGTGGACATGACTTTTTTTTTTAATTAACTGACATAGGTTGTTCAGATGGCACGTGTTGGTACAGTAACTCTTCCACTATACAACGGTACTTCTGAACCCAACTCTTTCAAAATCCTTTTTGTCACAGTCTCCCACTGCACTACAGAATGATTACATAGATGACACAATTGATAAGAGCAATGTGCACAGATGGAGAAGTTAAAAAAGGGGGAACCAACATGAAGACAAAACATGCAGTGGAACAAACTGTGACAAAAGCGATTTTCAAAGAGATACGTTTTATACCTTTGTATAAAGAAACATATGCAATTTGAATAACCTATATCAGGTAATAAAAAAGTTATGTTGACTTTTGCATAACTTTCATTGCAGCCCTCTTATTTATAAATATTCCAATTCCAACTTTGTATGGTTATGAGACATAACCATGAGACACTCCACCTGTGAAGTGGAGTTGATATGAAGTAAGCCAATGGGACTTCTCCAGGTTTCGCAGGGCATTTGCAGTCCGCTCCAGCAATGTGCTTTTCCAGTCTCGCAAAGTCAGATTCGGACACAATGTTTTTGGAGCCGTGGGGTAAAACACCTGAACTTCTCCTTTTAGTGGCTTAATGTGCTAAGAGACAGGGAACAAGAAGGACTGTCACAGACAACTATCTGAAATAATATTTTTGCTTGAATGGATGCAATGTAGTTTGCTGATGTACTGTAGGCTACGCTATTGCATAAAAGAGAATCTCAGAGCCTCAAACTCAGAAGTACATTTAAAAATGTAAAAGACAAAATAATAAGATTTTATTTAAAGCTATTAAACGCTAGCATTTTGGAAAACTTGAACCACTTATTACAAAATGATAAATGACAGTTTTTAATTATGTTGATATTTATTATAAGTTTCTCACCTGTACATAAATAGCACAACCAATTAAAAGTTTAAATTAAAAGTTACAGAAAAATATTTATATACCAGAAAAGAAAGCTGCATATTATATAAGCAATCACATTTTAGACAAAAAAAAAATGGAAGCTGTTGAATGAAGCAGGTGCAACAGTTAAAGTCCTGATGCCCAGGGAGCATTTGCAGGACACTTAATAAAACTTAGCAGCACATTTCCCTATAAAACTGCATAAATTGTACCTAACACTATAGCATTCTCAAAGCATTGTCACACCAAATACTGACTTTGTTTCATTAATTACTGCTTACTAGGCTTTATAGTTTTGTTGTTGTTGTTGTTTTAAAGCTCACTTTTCTACAGCATTTATTTGCATGTGACTTTTGCACACTACTGTATTCGCCTTGAAAGTGACAGGGAAGGGCTGTGATTGTGACTAAAATCATGCACCTTACATTTTGAAAGCCATTATGCCCTGGCCATCTTGTAGCATTCTGTCTGGTTTCCAAAGGAATGTCAAGTACCTCATGACGATAACGTCCACCTATAAGAAGCAATACACACACACACACACACACACACACACATTACATGCAAGCATAATTAAACATAGTTTATAAAACATAATGCTTGATAACAGCAATACATGATATACAAACCTATTCTGGCTAGTTTGTTTTATTCCTTATAAAATGCAGAAATAACAATGCATGTGCTCAGTTGCGACAATTTTGTATTAAAAATCTCTCAGGTCTGTAAAATTGCATCTCATCTACCTATGCAACTCTTATATAACTACTGAGAATGTTACCCACTACATCTACAGATGGATTACCATCGCACATCTCATCAAATGCACATGCACAGTTAATTTGTATCTTAGCAATTAGAACTTTCTTTTAGGAGTAACGGGAAAGTAATAACATTTTTAGCATAAACAGCTGGTTTGTTTTCAGGTACAGTATGAATTTTTTCCTGTAGAAATATCCACTTACTGTAAATAGCAATCTTACATTAAAATATGTAAACAGTTCTTGCTTAGATAGTATGTATTGTGAATACAAATATCAAATTCAGATTTTGTTAATACAAATGGCTTTAGTTTGCTAGTGAGCATAAAAAGTGGACTTTGGCACAATGGAAAAAAGTTATGTGGTCTGATGTGTTTAGACTGACCCTATTCCAGAATGATGGGCATGTCAGGGTAAGAGGGGAAACACATTAAGCTATGCACCCATCATGCATAGTGAATACTGTACGAACCTCTAGGGGGCAGTGTTATGATCTACTGTAGAATTGCTTCATTTGGTCAGGTCTAGCCTCAGAAACTTTATGTGGCAATAAAATAAAGTCAGTTTATGACCTGAATGTAATAAATGCCCAGGTTCTCTCAAATGCATGCCATAATTAAATCTAAATGTGGTGTTAGGAATTATTAGAAAGGGCTTTTTTTTTTTTTTTTTTTACCAGGCAGTGTACGTTTCCCATCTATTAAAAGGAGAAGCAACAGCTTTAGCATCTAATTACAGATGAGATGTTGTCATTACATTATATACAACATATTGCAGATTTTACATTAATTTACCGGTAAGCTACGTTGCCCATAATGTAGTGTTTGTTTTATAGTACATAACTGTGAAAATATTTAGAGTTAAGCACTGTAATGTCTTACATAATATAAAATAACATTTAATTCAAACTTTCCTACTTGAGATTATTTTAATGGTCTTGCTCAAAGACAGAACCTTCTTGTCTGCATCTCAACCTAATCTGCTTAACCATTAGGCTATTGCAACTAGCTTAACTAGCTTGCATTGATTTAATGAAATCTTTAACGAAGTCAGTTCATTGTCAGTGATGGTTAAATCAGCACGAGGTGTACTTGTCGTGGTCTCTCAGTGGTTAGGAATTTGACAGCTCAGAAGCTTTCGTGTTCGAATCACAGCAAGGTCAAACTGCTATAGACTCAAAACTTTCAGTTCAATTGTGCTCATCGTCTGGCTTATTAGCAAAATGCATTAGATTCTGCGTTCTTTTATACTATGTAGGATATTACAATGCATTATTTACTTTCCTGTAAATATGCTTTGCAGTTGTTACTTTACTGACAACCCAGATTCGACAGAATGATCTCAATTGATCAAGACATGATGGCAGTGCTCTGACCTTTACTCTTGCTGAGGATAGTGACTTGGGGTGCACTGGCTGGTATGAGGGGATTGATGGGGAGTTTGGAAGCGGCCCGTACCCCAGTGTCTGGATCATCTGGGCAGCGGTAGGAGGGAAACATGGCACAGTAGGGTATATGTGACTGGTATGGATGTTCTCTCTGGATGGAGACCTTAATTTGTTTTTTACTATAAGGACACAGACAGAAACTGAGCATAAGGATGAGTTAAAGCACGTGAACCCTCAGCTGTTACTAACTGCATCACATCCATGATAAAAAAGAATGGGTGTCAGTCAATGTGTTTAACTTACAGACTTTACAATTAGTTTACAAAGTGTGAGAACAGAGGAAAAACAATTAACTTCTATATACGTACCCAACATTGATATTAGTCGGCTTGGGAATGCTAAAAGGAGATAGGAGATCATAGCCTCATTTATCATATTGTGAAGTGCTCAGAAAAATATAGATTGTACTGGTAGGAAAAAAGTTTTACCCACATCTCATCGTTCACTCGAACATTACTCTTTTTAGATGGAGTTAGGTCATAGTACTGCTCTACAGTAACCGAGCTGGTAAAACAAAATAAAGAAACAACTAATCGTGTAAGAAAAATAATTGTGGGTGATCTGACACATCTGAGTATTTCAATCTCAAAACATTCTATTTTTACACAAAACATTTTCTGTTATGTACAATATGTAACCATTACATTTATGAACACTAACCTTGCTCCTTTTATATTTTTAATTAGCACTAAACCTGTTATTTTCATTGTAGAGAACATGAAGCTGCTCACTCCGGTAACGTTGCTCCTCCATAACTAAAGTGTCGATGTCCTTTAATGACTGCAGGCACTCTTCCACTGTGAATATTTGATGCCATTTTTCTGCCAATGTTTTACTGTTTTTGCTATGAACACCCTTCACGCTGACCCCACTGGGACTCCTAGTAAAAAATAAACACTTATTTTCATCTACAGTATGTCTACAAAGAAGCCTTAGCTATAATACAGCGTACGTAAATATGTATATGAAAAATGAATATGAATATGCTTTTAGTCTTTCCATACTGAATATTTCTTATTCTCCTATTTTGCATGATATACTGTATAAAAGCAAACACATTTTAACCAGGAAAACCACTGGCTAGGCATGGCCCCAAAATAACAGAACTGAATTCACACTAATTATAACATTTGGTGCAGGTCATTGATGCTCACCTTGTTGTAGTCTGATAGAAAGCGTTGCTCCTTGGATGACTTTTGCTCCTCACTCTGTCCACTTCAACATAGACAGGGAAATCTCTTCTTTTGCAAAAATGAAAAAAAAAAAGAAAAAAAGAGAGACAGTAATATTGGAGGAGGTTAAACTCTTGTGTACCTAGTACTGGTAAGAGCTACAAGCTACATTTCAATCTGTTCCTGACCCCACAGGCTCAAATCCCCAGACTGGTCATGACGACGATACTGCAAACAGCAACAAAAAACCGATGAGTGACACCCAATCCTTCCCAGGGGCCACACTATGGAAGGAGAGCTGCATGATTTTTGTATTGTCTTCAAAAGCATTTAATGGCAGTGATATAAGATCCTGATTAGCTCGCTGCTACTGACAGATCAGTTTGAAGCCGTCAGAGGAACATAATTGAAAACAATGCAGATTTCAAGTTATCAAATTAAAGAACTGGCTCACTCTTACTCACTGCTTTTCAACTGCCAACCAACAATAAATAACAATTTAAATAACCCTATTTAAATCTTAAATAGGTAAAAAAAAAAAAAAATTTAACCAGAATGAGGATTACATCTATAACTTCCAGATATAATCAGAGCGATAAATGAAGTGTCCTGTCAGCATGGCCATTCAGGTCCCACAGCTTTATCTGTGATGTGAATGGAGACACTGAAACCAGAGTAGACCTATCAGTAACTGCCTAGACTCTACAGAGTAAGCTATAGGCCTTTGAGAGCAATGCTCAGGTTACAGCCTGGTCAGCATGCTTTGACCTACAAACCTCACAACCTCTAAGGGACTTACACAAATGTGCGAATGTGAGGTGCTTGATGCATATTTGCTCATACAAAATAATTTTAAATAGATCTCAATTGTTTTAATTGGGTAGCATTGACACCTCACAAACTCTAGAGTCTGTGGTTCCATCCTGAGCTTGGGTTACTGTCTGTGCAGAGTTTCGAACCCATGTTTGCTTGGATTTACACTGAGTTCCCCAGTGTCCTCACACTGTTCAAAAACATGCATATAGGTGGAGTGGCTATGCTATATTGCCCTTAGGTATGAATGAGCATGAGAATGTGTATGTGCAAGGTGCCCTGCAAAGGACTGACATACCATCTGGGCTGAACTCACCTTTCTTGCATACACTGCTCCTCAAATTGCCCCCAGGCTCTTGAGCAGAATATTAATTAATGCATTTTAACAAATCAATAAAAAAAAAAATCACATGTACTATTCTTTATATTTACGATCAAATTATGTAATTAGAACTAAGTTGCATTAAAGGTTTATGAAATTACACACAAACAACTACAACTTTACAATTCACCACATGTTGAATTTTCTGATAGCTTTAAAATCATCAGATATAAGGAATTACTCATTGTCATTTGGTTTTAAATGAGCAAAAAGTAAAGATTCTTTGATTGGATAATCACTGCAATTATTTTAACCCTATTGATGCGGAGAAAAGTTATTAAACGACCATGTAGGATGTTGAGCAAATATAAATGAGGGAAATAATGATTTAAAAAAATGGTATGCTTAGGTTAAACTCTCTTGATTATGTTCTATAATGATTATCTAGGGGATTTTACACCCAAGTGGTTAGCACTGTCGCCTTGCACCTCCAGGGTCCGGGTTCGATTCCCGGCCAGGCTCGATTCCCGTCTCTGTATG
>JAQQZT010000033.1:13072363-13087870 GCA_030068275.1 Clarias platycephalus | reverse complement strand
TCTAGTCGAGTCTCTAGTCTCCCCGTGCCTCTAGTCGAGTCTCTAGTCTCCCCGTGCCTCTAGTCGAGTCTCTAGTCTCCCCGTGCCTCTAGTCGAGTCTCTAGTCCGTGTCTCTAGTCTCGCCGTGCCTCTAGTCCAGTCTCTAGTCCGTGTCTCTAGTCTCGCCGTGCCTCTCGTCCGTGTCTCTAGTCTCTCCGTGCCTCTCGTCTGTGTCTCTCATCTTGTTTTGTCCCGTTTCAGCTCCATGCTTAGTTTGTGTGTACTAGGTCTTCGTCATTAAGCCTGTGTTTCGCCATAGGGCTTAGGTTTTGTGTAACAGGTATTAGAGCCTGTATTTGTCCGATGTCCTCTATGTAATGTCTTAGAATTAGTGTTCCACCATAGAGCCTATGTCTTGTATGTGCCGTCATAGCGCCAGTGTCTCGCCAGAGCGCCGGTGTTTCACCATATCACATGTGTTTCACACTACGCCTTGTTATAGTTTAAGTTTGTTCGTTTGGGTTTGGTCACGTCATTGTGCTTGTTTTATGTTATTATTTAATTAAAGACTCTTTTGTTGAAAACACCCCTCTGCGCCTATGCCTGCCTGTTTATGCCCACGGCAATAATATCAGTCTGTGACACTACCTCAACAAAAGTACTACTTCTACATTTTCTCTCTCTCTTTCCATTCACTTCTTAGGTGCTACAGATGTACCTACCCTTTTGTGGGATATCTATCTCCAATGCCAAGCTCTTCTCTGAGTCCCGCAAAGAATACGATAGGAGCCGGGTGAGAGTCTAAGCTATACACTGGTTCTGTTCACAGCCTGAAGAACATTGATAAATAATGCATACCAAATTCCAGCTTGCTTCTCAGTCTGGTTTCTACTAAACAGACAGATTTTCAGAATGTATTCAGTTATATGATGTGGTAATGCACTGAAATGTGTGTGTGGGGGGGAGGAAACATGAATAAAGTAGATTTTTAAAAACAGCATATTAGTGTTTTGAATATGGACACTACGCATTTTTTAGCTTGGTTTAAAGTTTGATACAGACTTTCATGCTGAATCGTTACATATGCTGTGATGCAATGAGTAAATTAAGTGCATGCTGTTTTTACAGGCTCTTTTAGAGGTGGTGAATGATCTGTTTGAGGAGCAGACAGACCTGGAGAAGATCGTGAGAAAGATCATGCAGCGAGCACTCACTCTGCTTCAGTGTGAACGCTGTTCTGTGCTGCTACTAGAGGACATCCACTCACCTGTACAGCATTTATTTATATTTACAGCATTTGTATCACCCTTTGCTCTTATCTATCTATCTATCTATCTACATTAGTTAGAGAAATTCTGGAAAAATTAATGAAGGCTCTTGTGATAGTCATTCATGTCTTGCATCACATTCTCGTTACTCAGTTTGTTACATCTATGCATTGTAGGTCGTAAAGTTCTCAAAGACATTTGAGCTCATGTCACCATTTTGCAATGCGGATCATGACATAAGGTGAGCACTACACTTTACATGCTGTATAAATGTTGGCAATTCATTATGGCATTTGTACTCATTTGTTTAAATCAGCAGACAAATATTTGAGAGATTTTATGATTAAAAATCATAAAAAATTAGGAGATTTTCACCTCCTAATTTGCCCTATAAATTCCCATCCATTAGCTAGCACTTCCATATAAGTTTCTAATCAGTATCAGGACTAATAAATGTCTTCTACCAAGACACATAAGACCAAAACATATGTTTCAAACATTTGCATATGCTACATCACAGGGCAGCTGAGCATATTCAGGAGTGTGTGTTCTCCCCTGTTGTGCATACATGAGCTGACAGGTGCCAAAGTTTGTAGATAATTTTTTTGTAGATTCTACCTTACAATCTCCCAAGAACAGTGCAATTAAATATCTATTTTTAAACTAAATTGAATTGGAAGATAATTGTAGAGAATACAGAGACATCCTGCACAATTATGTGCTTCCAGCTTTGTGGCAACAGTTTGGGGAAGAACCAGATATGTGTAATGGTCAGGTGTCCGCATAAGTTTACCCATGTACACTACCGTTCAAAAGTTTGGGACCGCTTGAAAATTTCTTTATTTTTTTGTTTAGTGATTTATTTTCTACATTCTACAACAGTACTGTAATATAGACAATTGTTATTTTAAGACACGGAGGTCAGCCTTTCTGGAATAGTTCTTGCAAGAACAGTATTGTCAAGGGCATTTGCTAAACCCATCAACGCCATGATGAAACCGGCTCTCATGAAGACCATATCAGGAAAGCAAGACCAAAACTTACCTCAGCTGCAGAGGAGAAGTTAATTTAGAGTTATCAGCCTCAAAAATTACCAATTAAAGGCAGCTCGGATTAGTGAGTAGCAGATACATCTCAACATTAACTGTTCAAAGGAGATTATTGCATATTTTGGATGCCTTCATCATTGTTTTACAATGTAGAAAGAAAAAATATCAGGAATGACCATGGAGTTAGAAAGTGATCCCAAACTTCTGAGCAGTAATATATATACAATGTAGTGAAGAAGTAATTAAACAACAAAGATGTGTGTGGTATGAAATTTACAGCAAGTAATTCTATTTTGACTGATTTTTGTCCGGTACATACTGTTTTAAACTGGTGCAGCTGTATCAGAATTATCTAAACAGTTACAAACTGGCGAATCCTTACATATTACCTATTAAACAGATTTACCTCTTACAATTTCTTTTATTTATTTTTTTTGCACTAGAATTTAATTAACATTAGAAGACCTGCTGTGTAATTCTATGTACTTACTCTTATGGCTGTAGTCACTGAATAATGTATGTAATGAATAAATAACAAACTTCCGCTTATACTCACCGTCTCCCTCTTTCCCTTTCTCTTTTTTTCCTCTCTTTCTGTGTGCATGTGCCTTTATTTGACATCAGCATGGAGAAGGTGTCCTGTTCTGACTGGCTGATCAATAACAGCATTGCTGAGTTGGTGGCATCTACAGGCCTGCCTGTTAATATAAGCGATGTGTGTCAGGATCCTCGGTTTGATTCTGAGGTGTGCATCTGTACATACATACACACACACATACACACTGCCATTAAGGAAATAAGTATGATATCTATTTCCCTACATTTATTTATTAATTGTGCCAGATGTATATACTTAGTAGCCAATTCTACTTCCAGATATTCGTATAATAGCACTGCATAAATTATGGTCAGGTGTTTTGTGCATGCTATTCTATCAGTTAATTTAATATTCTATCAGATAATTTAATATTTCCGGAGGTTCTCTTAATTAAGGTTGTCTACAATAATGATCTGTATCGTAACACCAAATCCTCTGCTTACATTTTCCTGGAAGAGCATTCTGCTTTAATACAAATACAAAATACATTATTTGTTGTGCCAAAACTAACCCAAATAATTGATTAAAATGAATACACTGTAGGTTAATTATTAATAAAAACATTCATCCACAATCCAAATTTTTTTGCCTCACACCAGAGGAGGAAAGGCAAGAATTATTCAATATAATTTTAATTGCACGAGTGTGTTTGTTCACAGGCTGACCAGGCCTCAGGCTTTCACATCAGGTCAGTGCTATGTGTCCCAATTTGGAACAGAACCCATCAAATAATTGGTGAGTTTCCTGCATTATGATTGATCTACATGCATTTATGTACATATGTATGTTTATTAAGTAGACGTACCTTCTCCTTGCCCTCATTAGCCATCGGGTAAACCTAGTCAACTTTGTAGTTATGCAATTGCCCTATCATGTTCAATTAAATTTTATTTCTATATCACTTTTAACAATTGTCATTGTCGCAAAGCAGCTTATCTATCATATCCATCAGAGAAAGCAACTACCACTTGTTATAGCTGTCTGTTTTTTTCAAGTGAAAAAAGTTAAGAATGCATACAAACATAATTGACCTTAATTGTTTAAACTTTGATTGAAGTTTTCATTTATTTTATAGTGTATGAGTGAATCAGACACAGAAGCATTGCTGTGTTTTTTTAAATAGTCAGTAGCTTATTTTAACTATTAATTGTTGGTCCTTTTTGCAGGTCACATATTGAAACTATGTTGTGTACAGGTTCTTAACCCTGCAGTGGCATTAGGGTACATGCTAACTTCACTGCTGTAATGACAGTCCATTCGTTATAGTGCATACAGTATGTAAACATATGCATTATTTATGCATGTGTTTACATATGTTGCTCCATTTCAACAATGACATAGACAAAAGCTATTTGAAAAAGAGCTCCATCTTATGTACAATCTTTTGCCTGCCGAACATGAGTGATTGAATGAGTGAGTGCACAACAGCTAAAAACCCTCTCAAATTTTCCAGGTGTTGCCCAGATTCTTAATCGCTTGGACAGGAAGACGTTTAATGATGCAGATCAAAGATTATTTGAGGTGTGGGTTTTGGTGTATTATTAATGGTTTATTTCTGTCCATAATGGAGATGTTATAATAATCATTCCTTGTGTTTATCACAGGCTTTTGTTATTTTCTGTGGCCTTGGCATCAACAATACAATGATGTATAACCAAGTGAAGAAAGCCTGGGCAAAACAGTCTGTGGCTCTGGATGTAAGCAGAATATAATGTCTTTATATATGTTGGAACAAATGTGTTGGAGATGTAGTTCATGGACTTATCTATCTATCTATCTATCTATCTATCTATCTATCTATCTATCTATCGATCTATCTATCTATCTATCTATCTATCTATCTATCTATATCTGAATATAAGCAGAATATAATGTCTATGTGTTGGAACAAATGTGTTGGAGATGTAGTTCATGGACTGAGGTATCTATCTATCTATCTATCTATCTATCTGAATATAAGCAGAATATAATGTCTATGTGTTGGAACAAATGTGTTGGAGATGTAGTTCATGGACTGAGGTATCTACAGTATCTATCTATCCATCTCTCTCTCTCTATTTCTCTCTCTATTTCTCTCTCTATCTATCTATCTACACTATATACGCACCAGTCAGCCATAGCATTATGACCAGGTTAAGTGAATATTACATGTATTATAACATGTATTATTTTGTTGCAGTGGTACCTGGAACTGGATGGGATATTTTAGACAGCAAATAAACATTATGTCCCTTTTAATTATAAGGTTCTATCTGCATTCTGAGTAGTTTTAAAGATACTGAGCTTTAATAAACTGGAGAGTCTTTTGCACTTCATAGAGCAAAACTGTGCTGTGCCTTTTTTATTTTTCAAATAAAGAATCCAAAAATGCATATGACTTGTTAATTCAGGGCCACAGAATAAGAAAATGTGAATAACTACATTTTAACAAAAAAGTCAGATAGAACCTTATAATTCCTAGAGGATAATTTTGTCCCTAAAGTTGGTGCATTGGAAACAGCAAAAATGAACAAGCATAAGGATTTTAGTACCTTTGACAATGGCTAGAGGACTGGGGTCAGAGCAACTCCAAAACTTCAGATCTTGTGGGAAGTTCCTGGGCTGCAGAGGTCAGGAAATACCTAAATTAATCCAAGGAAGGAAAACCTGTGAAAGGGTAACAGGGTCATGGGCAGCCAAGGCTCACTGATGCATATGGAGAGCAAAGGCTGGCCCATGTATTCCGATCCAATAGAAGACCTATTGTGGATGAAATTTTCTGGACAGTTAATGCTGGTTCCAATAGAAAGCTGTCAGAAGACACAGTTTGTCACTGTATCTTGTGTATTGGCATATATGCTGGCCCACATCCTCCACTTACGCTGGACACTTGAGCATCAGAACTGGACCGTGGAGCAACTGGAGTAGGTGGCCTGGTCTGATGATTCAATTCACGTTCGATTCACGTTTTTCTTTTACATTATGTGGATGGCCAGGTACATGTGCATCGCTTACCTATAGAAAACATGGCACCATGATGCACTATAGGAAGAGGTTAGCCGGCAGAGGCAATGTGATGCTTTCAGCAGGATAATCCGCACTGCCACCCTGCAAAAATGGCTCAAGAATGGTTTGATGAACACAACAATGAGTTTAAGGTGTTGAATTGGCCTCCAAATTCTCCAGATCTTTATCCAATCGAGACATCTGTAATCACTAACAGAAATTTAAGAGGCCCTAAGTTTAGCAAAAAAAAATACAGTATTAAGGGATATACAGTACCTGGACTTTCAGCTCCACTGAATTAATAATCTACAGTAAGTGTGTGTATATTGCTGATAAAGTATGTAGAATTTGACCCTGTGTTTGACTTTGTGTATGATGATTATATGTATGTTCTGACCCCAAGTGTTTGCATGATATTTACGATCTATGCTTTCAGATGCTGTCTTATCATGCTACATGTTCAAAAACTGAAGTAGATCGACTCAAGGTAACATACAACCATGCCCACACACAATAACCAGTTATCATCCTTTGACTCTTTTTATATAGAATGAGATATGACATGAAACAGATGATTGTGAAAAAAACATAGTAAAAATGTCTGACCCCTAGACCGTACATTTCTTTTATGGTCTGGATAGTGGATAAGGTGTTAATGACATTAATCAAACTGTCTAATATATGGCCTTTATAATTACATCCTGAATAAAATGCAACTGCCAGAGTTTATGAATGCCAAGTAAAAATTCCTGGGACTATTGCAATGTTTTAGTGCATGTTTGTCTCATTTGATGTTGAGAAGACACTAACCAATCTTTAATGAACAACTTACAAAGCCTAAATATACTGTATACAGATAAATTACTAATGGTTATAAGGAGCTGTGGGTACATGTTTCATAACATAACACAGTTCTTATTCATTTCTATTACAGTTACTTTTTATCACATTTTCTTCAGTAATCCAGCAGGTGGTATTAGACCACTACTCTTATTTCAGGTAGAGTGATGTGACTTTTTGTAATGTAGACTGAACACAACTTGCTTAAGCCAATGTTATTTTGCCAGAATATAAAAACTGATGGTCCACCCTGCTGCCTGGTGAATTGGTCATGCTGCAGTTTAATGTATTGATTAGGGTCTTTTGACTGCAATCTTCATGTAAAATGGTGTAAAATTATGATTTTAATATGTTTTGTCCTAGGATTTTGTACCTCATTCAACCACTAGGTCTGTTATAGATTTGTGGAAATTGCAAGCATTTAAAATGGTTCTATGACTGATAGGGGTCACTTATTCTGTTTAGTTCTATAATGGTGTGTTCTCAATCATCATCATTTGTTTTAATTTTATTATGTTATTTCAAGTGTAATGATTTACCCTTGAGGATTAAAAATATGGTCAAATATCCTCTTTATATCTTGTCCTCATGCTGATATGTTTAATTGTTTGATGTCAAGTATTATTGGTCATTTTTTCCAAAACCCTATGTCGTCTCCCAGGCTGCTAAGATCCCGCTGAGCAGTGAACTGGGAATCGATGAGTTCTACTTTAATGACTTTTCTCTGGACAATGATGCCATGATCACTGCATCCTTGCGCATGTTTCTGGAGCTTAGTGTTGTGCAAAAGTTCAAGATTGATTATGAGGTAAGGAGCAGAGGCATGGAAGTCATACCCCCAGCTGTAATAGTCATTAATTACTAATACAGTAATACTAATCCCAAGACAGGCAGAGACTGAGTTGCTCAGCTGGATTGAATGCTCAGCAGTAGGGAAATATTAGCAAGACTTAGTCATACTATATTCCTCTGCCCGTTCAGGTTTTGTGCCGCTGGCTGCTCACTGTAAGAAAGAACTACCGCACTGTGGCCTATCACAACTGGAGACATGCTTTCAATGTTTCCCAGTGTATGTTCGTCATGATAAATGTGAGTCAAGCTGATTAGAGTAGCTGTTTTTAAGCCAACTATAAATACGCTAATAGATTGAGCCATGATTTGAACAAAGGTAATAGACATTTTTTCCCATGAACTTATGTCTGTCCTTTGGCAGACTGCAGGGTTCCAGGATGTTCTTACCGACACAGAGACTCTGGCATTGATGGTTGGATCACTGTGCCATGACCTGGATCATCGTGGAACCAACAATGCATTTCAAGCCAAGTG
Organism: Clarias platycephalus; assembly: GCA_030068275.1. Lineage (NCBI taxonomy): Eukaryota > Metazoa > Chordata > Actinopteri > Siluriformes > Clariidae > Clarias > Clarias platycephalus. The sequence continues at coordinate 13,079,825 of JAQQZT010000033.1, read as the reverse complement.
AGTTGTTTTGTTTTGCACACACCAGTCTACTTAACAGCCAGCATCTGTCAAAAAGGGTAGCATAGCTTCATTGATTTTGCAGCTCTCTAAATATTTGTCAGTGATTTGTATTCCTCTCTGCAGGTCAGGATCAGCACTGGCATTGCTGTATGGAACATCAGCTACTCTTGAGCATCACCATTTCAACCATGCTGTTATGATCCTGCAGAGTGAGGTGACTGGGTTTTGTTGCTTTTGAAAGATCCGTACTGCAACATGTATCACGTACAATAAGGAATGATTCAGTGCCTTTGAGCTCTTGTTCAACTCATGAGCTCTTGTTTTAGATAGAATATTTAATTTAAAGACCTGCCAGTGTTGATTAATTGGATGCTTTAGCTCCTAGCTTTTTAATCATTACCAACCCCTATATCGATTTCCTGTTGCTGTATAATAAGCTTCTTTCGCCAATTAACTCAGGTAAGAAGAGACCCTCTGGGTCTGTGCCACTGAAGTGGAAAGAGGAACAATGTTTCATAAAGGCAGCACTTGTTTAAAAAGTATGTGAGACTGTGTCTATTTGAATAACAAAATCTTATGCCTATTTGTAGAAGTGAACCAGCGAGGACAGTATATGCAAACATTGCATCAGGATTTGGTCATCCTTAGAGATTAGATTTCCCCTTTTGAAGTTGAGATGGAAGGGATGTCCAAGGTCTTTCTCTCAGTCTTTGATTAGAAAGAGTAATATTATTATTGCCTTATAGCATTACTGCCTTACGGCAATACTTGCTTCTTGTTTTAGAGATGGGTGCTTCTTGAACTATTTATGAATAAAGTGTGGTGATGCACATGCATATGTATTTTTGTCCCCATGGAAATGCTAACACAAGCACAGTCTTACCAGCTTATTCACTGTCTTGGTTACACAGAATGAATCAAAAGGTTTTATCTTTAAATATTTACAGTCTAACACTTTGCAAAAACTTCATGCACCATCTACATGTACATCTACATCTATTTGTACAGAATTTCCCTCCAACATAAAGCATATGCACATTATTTGTTGAATGTATTCATTAGATAATATCTGTGATTTGTCATTCTTTGATCTTTCCTTGGAACTTAAAAATAAAATTTGCCTAATCTCCCTACCTAGTGTTGTAATCAAGAAACATTAGCGTGGGCTTAAATTTATGTCTGGTGCGTCATGATGTCTATGGCACTACTGTTCAGCTTATTTGTGAAATAAAACAAATGCTGGTATATTCCTGTCAGGTTCTTTTTTTTTTAAATTACATTGTCGTGCAGGCACACCATTACTATGTGTTCATAACTCACCAAAGTGAATCACAATATCCATTGCTATGTTAACAATTTTTTGACACTAGTTTATTAGCTCTGAGTGAAACCTAAATACTAACAGCAAAACAAATTTGTTATTTCCAACAGGGGCACAATATTTTTGCCAATCTCAGCTCTAAAGAGTACAGCAACATGATGCAGCTCTTAAAGCAGGCCATCCTGTCTACAGATCTTAACTTATATTTCCAGTAAGTTTTATACACCAAGAACTCAAACTTGCCAATAGCATTAAGTTAATATTCCTTGGGAAAAGAACGCAAATGCACCACTCAATCTTTAAACACAATTTATATAAAGTATCCACAGAGGGGCGCCACTAGAACAGAGGCATGTTAGAAGTTTTCTTTGGTCAGACTTATGTGTTAAGCTATAGCACATATCTATACATATGTATATGTGGGGTTTTTTTTTTGTTTGTTTGTTTTATGCATGCTTTTATGTTTTATGTTTGATCTTACAGTACAAACACTGCCAGTTCCATTTTTTTCCTTCTCCATAACAGAAAAAGAACCAAGTTCTTTGAGTATGTCCTGTCTGGAGACTTCAGCTGGTCAATTCAGGAGCACAGAGACATTTTTAGGTCAAATAATATTTTTTATTTCATTTATTTTATTTGTATACTTAATTCACACCACAAGCACAAACTTGATAATGTCTCTCTAACAGGTCCATGCTCATGACTGCGTGTGATGTGGGTGCTGTGACCCGACCATGGGAGATCTCGAAACAGGTCCCTTTGTCTTATTTTTATTCTAGGCTTAATTAATTTTTTAGATGAAGCATCTGTGTAGTAAATATTTCACTGTAGTGTTGTCTCTCATAACAGGTGGCAGAGTTGGTGACGAGTGAGTTCTTTGAGCAGGGTGATAGGGAGCGATTTGAGCTTAAGCTCACACCATCTGTAAGTGCTTTTGCTTGCCTACAGTATGTCTCAATTTTTAAGCCCATAGTTAATTCATTTTGAAAGTGCACACTCTTAATATTAACCTGTACAATTTGAAAAGGTATCTATTATTGCATATATGCTGAATTCGTACTATTAATCTAACAAAAATGAATACTAAAATTCCCCCGTGGTGTCATTTTCATTCTCTCAAAGGCCATTTTTGATCGCAATCGCAAAGATGAACTTCCTGCACTTCAGCTCGAATGGATCGATGGCATTTGTAAGCCCCTGTATGAGGTAAAAAACACTTCAACCAAATTACTATACCTTCTGGTAGTTTTGCCATTATAGTTAATGAAGTCATCTTTTGAAAAGGCTTTGGTGAAGCTGAATAGGAAGCTCAAGCCAATGGTAGAAGGGATACATGCCAATCGAAAGAAATGGGAGGAACTCTGTTTGTCCTATCAGCAAGCACGCCAAATCTCAGAGTCCTCCAATCCCTGTCCAGAAGTGGAAGAAGAAGAATCAAGTCAGTGCACAGACTCCACCCTTTCACAGTCATGTGAACCAGTGGCAACCAAGCAAAGCACAGAGTCCACCCATAGGGTGGAGTTAAATTAGAGCACAGCAACGAATCAGAACTCAGCATTGATGGCAAATCAGGCCGAACAGGGCAAAGACACTGCTATTAGAGTGAGAATTGCAATGCCAAGGCAATTTCAGTGGCTTGAGGATTGCAACAGCACAATAATTTTTGGCTAATATATAAACACATTGATAACTTATAGTTTATAGAAGATAACCCTGATCAAGCTGAACTCTACATTAACATACTGCATATTATATTGTACCAAGCTTTAGGGAATGGACTGGATAGTAATGCATTTACTGTAAATCAAAGAACAAATTAGCAACTTCTTTATGTTAATATTGTGATGGCTATACCATGAAAATATTCAGAAGATATGACATTACTGCAGATCAACATTTACTTCACTGTGAATTGCTATGACTGTGATATTTAGCACTTAATTATTCTTTGTTCATGACAACAAGCAAACAAAGACTATTCTTCTTAAGCGTTCATGATTTATTCAACTTTATACAGTACCTTTTTATCCAGTGACATTAAAATTGAAATTGAAAAATCATAACATTTGATTTTTTTGGTTGATTGATTTGGTTTCTACCAGTAGTACTAAAAAAGATACGTTGGTATCAGAATTAAAATATTAACTACATCCATTCATAATGCTACATAGCATTAATTAATGTATACTTTTTTTAAATGTAAGGTTTATTTATAAATTATTTATAATAAGTTTTCTTATGGTAATATAGCCACTAATAATTACCAGACTAATAATGCAGTGGTTATTTGTCTTTATTGTATATAATAAGACAAAAAATGACTGGTTACACAACCCATGAAACCCAAGACTTGCCAAATTAATTTGTCACAATCTTTCTAAAATCTATTTCACCGTTTCCTTAAATATGATTATAAGCATGTAATCTTGTTTAACTTATTAAACTACATCTGCAAAAATTCACTTTTTGAACTGCACTTAAACTGCCATAACATTTATACCAGCACTGTGAATGCAAATGAAATCCACAGTATTGCATGCTGCAGTCTGCTGCTTTGAACTAGTTTCCTGCTTTTAGTGGGAGTGTGAAGCTTTAAGATATACTGCAGTTTGTTGTTAAAATTACTAACATGCAAACTGTTTGCTCCAAACATTGTCTGCCTTAAAAAAAAAAAGATTTGTGTTATTATTTTTGACATAAATGATTCTCTAACTTTTTAAAAAACTATTTATATTCATAGACTGAGAGGAGAAGAAAGAGAAAATAACTTTTATATACTACTAGCTGCTTTAAACCTAATATTTAATGTTTGTATGACATAGCTTCTGCTGCTACAGGTCTTTAGTCAACAAATTGTCATCTATCTATGTCTAACCATTTCTTTACTTGTTTCGAAATGAATGACATTGGACTACTGTGCAGTTTATTGTGCATATATTTGGTCTTTTGTAGCTCAAAATCTGTAATTTCCCTCATTTTGGAAAATAAAAATACTGTAATGCTAATTTCTTCACGTTTTTATTTAGGCTGATTTAGGAGCCTGATTTCTAATGTATCAACATATATTCTGGATCTGCACATGGTACTACAACAGTGATCAAATGTGCACACACATTACCTGCCATAGCACAAAATAATTTCATAGAGATAATTAAAGACTTGGTCTAGAAAGGTTAGAATTTAGACTTATTTCATGCAGTCATTTAATTAATTATTCTTTTTATAGTAGATAAAGCAGGAGTATTACATTTGGTTCAATTACAATTTGAAAAGCAGATTTAAATATGTAAAAAGTGATTAATGATTGAGGTATTGAAATTTGCATGTCTTGTTTGTTTGCTAATGTTTATGTATGCATTTATTGATTCAATTATTTATTCATTCAAACATGATAACTCCATGCACTGACCAGAGGCGAAACTCAAAGCCCAACCCTGGAGGTTTGTTTGCCTTTTCACCAACACACACACAAAAAATTCCCCTTATATACAGAGCCACCCTGCCTTTTTTTATACACATGATGTATTTAAAAAAAACCTTTTGGAGGTGACTAGTTCCGTTTGATTCTAAACATATATTTTGCCCTTAAATCAAAACAGCTAAGCAGGTGTTGATTGTGATTATTGTAAATATAAATTACCTAAATGTGAATAGTAGTGGTAGGGTTTAATAATGCATAATGAATACAATACATTCCCAGTATCCTGAGGATCAAATGAAAGATATCAAATACAGTACCAGATAAAAGTTTGGACACAAGTTTGGACTTAGTTTTCATAACTATGAAACAACTTACATGGCATTAGGGCATTAGGTAATTAAGTAACAATGGCAACAACAACAACAACATTTTAAAAACATGATGGTCAGCTGTTCTGGAATAGTTCTTGCACGAACTGTATTGTCAAGTGCATTTGCCAAACTTTACCAAGCACCATGATGAAACTGACTTTCATGAAGACCATCCCAGAAAAGCAAGACCAAAACTTAACTTTGCTGTGGAGGAGAAGTTAATTTATTGTTACCAGCCGCAAAAATCACCAATTAACAGAACCTCAGATTAGAGCTGTTATGAAGGCTTTACAGAGCATAAGTACCAGATACATCTCTGTGCAAAGCAGGTTATTGCATGTTTTGGACACCTTCAGTATTGTTTTTTTTATGTAGAATAAAATAAAAATCAGGGAAGACCATGGAATAAGAAAGTGTAACCAAATGTTTGACCTGTTGTGTATATACAGGCATTGTTATGCAATTTTTGCTACATGAATGTTCTTATCCAGGTTAAGAAACTATGTTAATGAAAAAAGAATGAAGTCTTCCAAAAGAGCAATAACACATAATAATGTACTAGCATTAGTGTATTTGAAGCAAAGGAAAAAATGTGGTTGCAAAAACATTTAGGTTGATTATTGACATCATCTAGTAGCTGTCTTTAAAATTTGTTTTATTACACCTCTCATGTTTATAATTTTTGCTATTAAATATTCATAAACCACTGTATGAAACACTGTGTGAATTCAGTGTACTTTGAATCTAGTATGAGTGGCTGCATGTAATTCCAAATTATAGTATCTACAAGAGTATAAAATGAAGTGTTTTGGTTCGTTGACTATACATCGGTTAGAAAATAATGTTTTATAGAGCAACAGCTGTTAAATAAGAAAATCTTAGAATGTTTTAAAAATTTGATGATAGTGAAGATAATCAGTGACTGCTGGCTTTAAAACATTTTCTTAGAAACATGAACAATATATAAATCAGGGTTTGTCTTTTTATGTACACCAAATGACCACCTTCTATGCTTCCTGTGTAGTAATGTTCTCATATTTCAATACGTTTTACTGACTGGCTTGAAAAGTTTGTCTACACATTAATGTGTGACACTATTGCTTCAACACCACTTTATTCCCTTGGAATTATAAGGATATATCTGCATTCTGAGCAGTTTTGATATATTACATATAAGTTTTTACACTTCATAGAGAAATACTGTGTTGTGCATTTTTTTGTCCAAAAATGCATATCAAATGAAAAGAAAAAAAAAACTGACATTATGTTAATATATTGTGATAACATATTATAAAATATCAGATGACTTATTTAGGCTGTTAAATATGCTAATGGCTGATTATTTCACACAGATTAAACATTTCTCAATTTTAGAAAAGTTTGATCCTTTCACGGTGGCTGAGTTAGGATGTGTGTCTGTGTTTGTCTGTTTACGTGTGTAAATCTCAGTTGTATCATACATGCTCCTAACCCATGGGAAATGGGAGCTTAACTGTGCTCCAGCAATGAATTAAAATTTCAGCAGGCAGACTGCACTAAAAAACACCTTAGACATAATTAGTGGAAAAAAAACATCTGAATGAAGTTCCCAACTCAGGTATTATGCATTTCTATTTTTGATATGTGCTTCATAACCTTATACAGTATATGGGTGTAAATCAGAATCACACATCGCTGTACAGATTAATGAAGATAAAGCTAGTTTATGTAAAATTTTTACTCAAGAAAAATATGTAAATTGAACAAAAATAAATTGGTAAATAATTGTTGGTTTATGTTAAACTTATTAAATAGAATTGTGTACATTTACAAACTTAATTTATTGTGGTTAAATAGACATTATGCAAACATGTTAAATCTACACAATACCATAAACACTTTTTTTGGTGTCCTCAAGTTTATATGTAAGTTCATATCACTGGGCCTGGTTATGTAAAACAATACTTAATAGTTTGAGATTATTTAAATAGTTTTATTTCACCGATGTTGGTTCGGGATTAATAATTTCTTGAACATATTTAAAGAATCTTCAGCAGTCAGGCGCTAAGGACAATCAGAACTCCCTACTAATTTAGTGACAAATATTAGCAATCCGGGATAACTTGCCCGTTCCACAGGAGTGAGATCAGCACATTACTCAGAGGTGTGTTTTTGCCAGAATTACAGTAATCTCTCAAGAGAACACATAGGAACTGACCTGAATTTTCATGGCAGAAGTCCAACAACATATCTATTCGAGTATTTTTCGAATGAAACCCAAACACACACACACACATTCTCTCTCTCTCTCTCTCACACACACACACACACACACACACACACACACACACACACACACACACACACACA
>JAQQZT010000033.1:13055948-13072263 GCA_030068275.1 Clarias platycephalus | reverse complement strand
ACACACATACATAAATACACACATACACACATACATACATACACACACAGAGACACACACACACAGTCTCTCTCTCTCTCTCACACACACACACACACACACACACACACACACACACACACACACACACACACACACGCAACTCTTACATACCAGCAGATGCATTATCATACACAATTCATTAAATATTAGACTTTTATGCTTAATTTAAGTCTGGACCCACTGAGAGCTCCTGCATGATCAGTGTGTTAATCTGTTTATTTAATAGACAAGAGCCACTAGATAACTGCAGTTAATGTTATTATTTACTTTAATTGCTCTTGATATAAGAATCATTCTGGCATCACCACTGAATACCATAACACTGATTTGCTGTGCATTGTGAATATATTTCATGTAAAGAATAAATTTATGTGTGCTGCCTTGAAAAGTGGAAAATCTGCTTTTAATGGATAGCACATGTTCTAGCTGTGCCTTCGTGCACTGCATTTCAGATTTTTGAAAAAAACATATATATTGTACATATCTTGCTAAAAGTTTTTTTATAAAATGATTCAAAACTTCAAAAGTCTCGTCTATTGTTCACTGGTGCCCTCCGGTGGCATTGATGATTGATAATAATAATAATAATAATAATAATAATAATAATAATAGAAAAAGATACCATTTTCAGGTAGTGATTCTATTGTTACTTAAATAAGTTGGAATTATTTGTATAAAACATAACACTGCATGGGATGAATGAATTAAATGTATTTAATATCTTGTTTACCAATCAACATGATAAAACAGCATATTTGAGTAAACTGCTACTAATGATATCAAATGTACAAATTGATATCAAAAGATATCAATCGGTTTGATATTTCAGCATTCGCTCTAAATAAATACTGATGAAGAGCACAACTTGTCACTGCAAGTTCTATTTTTTTAGGACTGGTTCAGTTGTGCAGGGCCTCATCACTATGACAGGCTTCTCCACCCCTTCTCTCTGGCAGAGTGGGCCTGGATTCCTTCAGTCAAAGGCCTTTGATTGTAAACTGGGGCTCCTTAGGCTCTGCTGAATAGCTGTCAGAGCCATCAGAGTGATGGACGGGCGGGTATTTTACCCCAGATAGTAACAAGTGAGGCGTTAACTCTACGTGTGCAAGACCTCTGTCATTCATATGCTAACCTCACTCAGAACAAGATATTCACAGATCGAAAATAGATGGCCAAACAAAGGTGGATTTGGCGTTCCTATCTAGTGCTAGGCCCGCACACACAAATGGCTAATATGGCCTTATGTGGGTTCCAAAAAATAAGATCACATGGTTTTAAAATACATAACCAGCTAATACATAATCCACCTTCAAGTACACACTTTGATTATACTGGCTAAGTGCAAGCATATGAGGTGCTAATCCTCAAGCTGCTCTGAGTTTATCAGTATAATAACATCAGCAAAAATCTTAGCATGTGAGAATAAAAAAACATAGTAAACACTTTAGAATTAGAATTTGAGATCTGGCTTATGACATATAACCACCTTGGTGGGGAAGGTTTTGAAGATCATCTCGATGCTGCTTTACATTGACAAAAACGCCGCCTACTATAGGATAACTGCTACTCCTCATTCATTATTAGTATTGTTCTAAGACACTTGCGCACTTGGGCTGTCTGTGGTTAGTTGAGATTTTCATTTGTTTTCCATTTCTCTCACTTGTTTATTTGGGGTGAATGCAGCTGGCAGAAAATATTCAGACTCAACACATCACCTCTTTCTGTGTCTATAAGTTTCTACGCAAAATGTACCAAGACTATAGGCACTTCAACTTTCTTCCACATTTTTTCCCTCTAACTGCCACAATACTGTTTTTATTTGTTTACTGTTTGATAGAACCAAAAAAGCCTCAAGGCTGAAACACTGGTTTAAGAATCTAACACTGTCACTAGTAAATGCTCCTCACAATCAGTTTTGATACTGTAGGTGGAGCACAAATGGATGATTGTAACTTAGCAAAAGCAAACTTCAACAGTTGTTGATCAGAATATGAGGCATGTGCAAAACATTTAACTCATTGCTAATTCAGATAAACCATGCAGTAAACAGTTTTCCCAAATAATTCTTTGTGTAGATGTTTGGGACGTAAAGGTTGGATAAGGCAAGTAAAATATTCAATGTACTGTATAGTATTGCTGATGTGACAAAAAGTTCTCTCTTTTTTGGTCCAAACAGACATTGCTCATTTCACAAACATTTCAAAGCTATGTAATATAATTTCATTACATGTCCCGAAAAATATATAATATAATATATAATATATATAATATCTCAGAATTCAGAATGGAGCAGTGTCCTTTCTTGAAGCAGGAATGCTATGGCGTTCTGTACATTGCATCTATCTTATCCTCACTGCACTGGCACCCAGTAAAGAAATGCTACTAGTGACTAGTGAAGAATAACGATAACAGAAAGGGGCAGAGCTACAGTATGTCATACACAGCACCCCATTAGCGTATAGCCTCTTAGTTAGCAATCAAAACAGTGTTTCAAAAAACTTTTTTCAGTGCTACAGTAGGTTGACAGCCTATTTGACCAGTTCAAATATGAACATGAAATGGTAATTCAGAATCATTTCAGCTTTCATTTTCTTATATATACATAGAAATGTGTTAAACAACTTAGAGCATGGCACTTTTTTGTTGGAGCTCACTCATTTTCATGTGATTGAAATACTGAAACTAGTGACTGTTTGAAAAAGTTCTGAATGTCTACTCTTGGTCTGAGCCTTGGATTTTGACTCTGAAGAATGCATTTGTTGTTTAAAACTAATTATACACCAGCATGATTTGCCGCCTATGGAGGGGAAAGCCTCTTTGAAGCTGAGAAAAGAGGAAAAATGTGTCATTGCACAAGCATTAGATATAGACAATACAACTATTTTGAAGAGAAATAAAAAAAGAATTGGGGTACTATCAACCATGTACTGACCAGGTCAGCCAATGAAAACAACAGCATTAAATCATAGAAAAATTGCCAGAGCTGTGATTGAAAAACTCTAAAGTTAATTTAAAGAAAATAGTGTGAGGAGTCCAGCAGTATAGAGACCACATAAAAAGATTCAGACCAATCATTAGCAGTAAGAATCAAGAGGCCAGACTGGAGGACCAAACTAAACCAGCTCCTAGCTCTATCTGTCAGTGGATCACCAGCTTTCTGACAGACAGGCAACAGCCAGTTAGCCTGGGGAAATTCATGTCCAACAGCTGCACCATCAGCACTGACGCCTCCCAGGGATGCGGTCTTCTCCCTCTGCACCAATGACTGCACCACTAAGGACCCCTCTGTCAAGCCCCTGAAATTTGTGGACAACACTACAGTCATTGGCCTCATCCAGGATGGTAACGACTCTGCATATGGACACAAGGTTGGGCAGCTGGCTGTCTGGTGCAGTCACAACAATCTGGAACTGAACACGCTCAAAACAGTGGAGATGATTGTGGACTACAGGAGAAACCTCCCTGCGCTTCCCCCACTTGCCATCATGAACAGCACTGTTACAGCAGTCGAGCACCACCATCTCTCAGGACCTGAAGTGGAACAATCACATTGACTACTTTGTTAAAAAGGTCCATCAGAGGTTGTATTTCCTTTGCCAGCTAAGGATGTTCAACCTGCCACAGGAGCTGCTCACACGGTTCTGTTTGGCCTTCACTGAATCTGTCCTGTGCAATAACTGTCTGGTTTGGCTCAGCTACAAAATCAGACATTAGAAGACTACAAAGGATGGTTCAGACTGCTGAAAGGATTATCTGTGCTCCCCTGTTCGCCCTTAAAAAACTGTACCGTATATAAGGGAAGAAAAGGGCTCAGAAAATCACTATGGACACCTCACATCCAAGCCATCTTTTCTTTGAATTTTTGCTGTCTGTTGACACTATAGAGCAGAAGCAACAGGACAGCTGCAGGACAATCTACCTCATCAACAGTAAAACAGTTCTCCATACTGTGCAATAAAACTATGTGCAATATTAATATGTGCAATCAGTGAAATACTGTACAATACCACTGATATTTATTTGATAATACCCCACATTCTATTCATTTTTTAAATAATTGTATTTATTTATTTATTTATTTATTTCTCTGGAAGCTTCTGTCATCAAAACAATTATTATCTTTTCCAATACTTTTGCTCATTTAAAATTGGTGATCTGCAATATACACACCTGGTACCACATCAAATAACTTCATTGCACAGCAAAAAAAGAAAAATTGACTTTGCTGTTCCAATAGAGTTTTTGGGTGCATAAACTTTTGGAAAACAGGGAAGTTGCACATAATAATCTGTTCCCTTTCTCTGTCAAGCTGTATATGCACTTGTGCTACTTGATGTGATGCAGTTGCCAGACACATTTGAACTGCTGTTACACATTCTGGACCTGTCTAATTCATCCTGATACTTTGGTTCTGATTGGAGATTTCTCTACTTATGACTATATATCCACAGTCCTACATGGATATTGTACTTGTACTTGTACTCGATAATACTGTATATTGTAATGAATTATAATCCACCTATTTGGCATCACCCTGAAGATAATGAGTTTGGTTCTTCACTGAATGTTATCTTTATATTGTTAGGAATCTAAATCTAAATTCAGCTTTAGTGGAAATATTTGTTGTTAAAAGTGTCATAACCAATAAAAAATGGGTTTTAACATAAATAATTGAATAAAACTGAATGAAATTTGAATTAAATTTCAAATTAACTTTGATCACACATACTGTAGTTTTGTAAATCACACTGGTTTACTAAACTTTGTTTGATTGTTCGGGGCCTATCATCGGTGGATTGCCACACCCCATAATACCCAGCCACTTAATGCAGTGGCGGTCCAAAGCCTAGTTAAAAAATTGGGAGGGTTTCGTCAGGAAGGGTATCTGGTGTAAAACCTGTGCCATGTTGAGTGCCGATCAGATGGTCTGCTATGGCAACCCCTTGATGGGAGCAGCCAAAAGAAAGCTTTTTACTGTATATTACATATACGTACAGTATTAAGTACAAGTAAGCAGAAAAAAAAGTATTGTTCTGCGTGAATTGGTGGGAGTATGAGTTCCTGTAGCACTGACCATCCTACACAATACAGGGTTACATTGTTAAAAAAAAGTCATTTAACATTTTGCTGAGTTGACCTGTCTTCATAGGACAAGCCGATATTTATATAGACTTTGTTCTGCAATAAATGCAACAAATGCAGTAAAAAAAAAATTAATATCTATAAGACACAGGGGTAAAAGTAATTTAAGATTTCATGGCTTCGTATTTTTTTTTTTTTTTTACTTCTTCTCAGTTTCATGCATAATTCAAAAGAAAAAAAAAGATTCAATATTTGAATACTTATGGAGTAGAAAGAAATTAGAAACACTTGACACTGTGTATAGGAAAAATACTTGTTTAAATGGTTCAAATGAATCTGAATGTCTCAGTGGTATGAAGTACTGGGCTATACTGACCTATTTTCACCCACAATAACACACTTATAGCATATAAAAGGTCATCAACATTCAGGGTTACTTTTCAGAGAGCTATCCAGGGAAATTTGTCAGGGATTTTCATAAGCATAACTATGGTAGATGTTCCTGCTATGAAGAAAAATGTTTACAAAAGATATCATAAAGCAATTAGTTAACATTGTCCAATAAAAATTTTAGGACATTTCATCTGGTGTTCATAGCTTATACTGTGTAAGTTAAAGTTAAGTTTTTTTTAATATATCAAATTCAAAAAGGAACAGAAGTATCTTTACAAAGCCTAATGTTATTCAGGTATTTAACATGAAAATACAATGAAACCATGAAGCAATATTTGTAAACATTTGTAATCTTTACTGTTACTGTTAGGTATCTGGCTAGGTGCTTAAATATGGGTTTGAATTCATATGTACCAAATAAAGGGCCTTGAGTTTATATATGAGCTCAGCGACATGCCCTAAGGTACAAGCCAAGTTTTATCTGTCACCGGAGAGTATGGTACTTTTCATCACTAAGCAAGACCAAGAACCTCCTATTTTCACAGGAAAAGGCCATTTGACAGGAATTACAAACCAACTACAGATTTTGTCTGGAGTCTGTCAGGAAACTCACTTACTCAGCAATAACTGCAATTTCAATTATGTAATGATGTGAACTTTTTTAATCCAATGATTAAGTTTTGCTCTGAAAAGCTTATAGTATCATGGTGTGGATTGAAAATCATTGCCTGAAAGTGTGGATAGTAACTTTCAAAATTCGTATGCTTTGAGTCAACAGTGTATAATCAATAGTTAAAAGATACAAAAGACATAAAAGATACCTTTGAGCCAGAAAGGAAGCATCTGACACTGAGAAGGCTGAGACAAGCAATTGGCCAATAGACCTTCCCTTGAACTATTCCAGAAATGGAAAGGGGATGCCATGAGACCAGTGCTTACCAAAAGTCCCTTAATCATGGATCCTCTTAGACAGCCAGACTATACAGTATACAATGAGTAATGCTGAAATTCAAACCAGTCTCTACTCTCAGCCTAAGAACCACTTCAGCATTGGTGTTTTTATAGTAATGTTAACCAGCTGTTTGCTTATGTAAGCTGTTAGTCTGTTAATATAAGATGTAATCTTATTTTCTAGTCCTGCTTCTGTTAATGTGCAGTTACTCTCCATGGCAGCTTGCATAGTGAAAACATGTGCTCCATTAGATGCAGCTACTCAGCTCGCTTTATTGGACTTTGTAGGTCTACTGATGAGCTGAAGGACGATAACATTACTACATTACTAGGTTTATATGATAGGGTCAAAGCTCTTTCCAGGAATGTTGCACAATGTTTCCATATTCCGTAAGAATATTACAAGTAATTGCACTTTAAGGGAATTTGTACTTAGCTTACTGTATGTTCTAAAATGAAAGCTATCTTAATATCATGCAGTTATTCTCAATCTTACACCTGGCTGAAAATTGTCCAGTTTGTTACAGCATACCACTAAAAGATGAAGTGGTGGTAGGCAATACCAGAACGATGGGAGAGCAACTACCTGCCAAATGCCACATTAAAATACAGTCGTAGTAGCAATTTTAGCAAGAAAACACATCTGATAATGTTACACCTTACATCTCCTTCGTAGCTGCTAAGTCATTCAGAATTGTCCGTATTGTGTTTCAATGTTTCATTACTGCTACTTAAGGTGGGCACAAGCTTCCGCCATTGCACTGTTCAGGACTCACATTACCTCTTTGTTAACAACTTATACAAGCTATAAATCTAACTAGCTTCTTACACAAGACTAAATCCCAAATCCCTCTCCAATCCCTCATCAAGGGCACTACTTGGTGTGTAGAACAAGGGATTCTACACTCTACAAACCCTTCATAGCACACTACCGTAGCTATTTGGGATTTAACTCTGGAACAGTTAGTTACCTGAATAGTTCAACTATTCTAAAGAAGAATAAGTGGTGACATATAGAGAAACTTTACAGGACTGTACACCACCTCCATAGTTTATTCTCCTCTCCATCTGGATACACAGTACAACCAAAATGTTTAAAGCTTTCACTTCTAACTTACTCTTATCATTCTAAAAACAACCCACTAAACTAAACTAAACTGAAATGTTAATGAAATTACTTTGTGAAAGTGAAAAATGTTTTCATGTGAATAAAACAAAACCTGTTTAAAAAACACTTTTCATTTCCCTCTACTCTTGGGTCTGTCTCATCATACTCTGCCATACTGATAAAATATTTTTCCTCATATTAATTTTAAGATTATTAATCTGGTGTGGTGCTTTATCATACAACACAAGCCAACCGTGAGGAAAAAAATGCAAGAGCACAGCAAGGATAACATTTCTGAAAGCCCTGTAAAGTTCAAAATTCCTGATATTAAGTCCCAACCAGCTGTTAGAACATTGTGATTGCTGTTAATTTTTTAACACTTTTCTGATCATTGAAACCATTGCAAATGGTGTATTAATCCAATGATAACTTCCATTTTCCATTCCAAAATTCCATTATGATTAGGAAGTAGTGCTGTATTGACTTGCCTTGCAATGACTAATGGACACATTAAGTGAAACAGGAGCTGTTAAAAAAAAGGGAAGGGGCCAAAAGCTGAGGAGTCCTTCAGTCTCTAGGTACTCAAGTATGAGAGCAGCAGGGATAATGGCTAGCTAGTGATAGATTCGAGTTCCAGTACTGTACTTATAGATTCATTTTTCCTCACGGAGGGATAGACTTTCCATTGTGCATGAATATTTTAACAAGGTCAGAAAAATGAAGAAAGATCGTAATTGGAAATGGCTCTTATGTGTTTGGCCTTTGGTTATTTAGAAATGAAAAAGTATTAATACACATTGCATAAAAGTATCTCATAAATATCCTCAAATGTTATATGTATCCCTTTATTTACAGTGTCTCTGCAGGCTAGAGTTGACAATACAACCTGTACGGTACACGTTAGTGCATTGCAGGGCACTATGCATGTATATACAGACACAACGTGCAGTACATTTACATTTACATTTAGGCATTTGGCAGACGCTCTTATCCAGAGCGAAGTGCAGTACATTTTTAAAACTTGCCAATCCATATATTAGCATGTTTTACTGTATATAACATGAGCTCATACTTAAACCTGTGAAGCCAAGGCTGTGAGTTAACTTTGACCTTTTTTAACTTAAAAACTCAAAGGCCTTCTTTCCTGCAGAACATTTCAAGCTATTTATTTCTTAGGTTTGTGAATGTGGACTGGAATCTTCAAATCAGACCACAATTTTTAGAATGTTAAAACTATATCTATGTATCTACTACTGTACATCTATCTATGAGCAAAGTTTTAATCACCAGGCAGAGGGAACCAAGTTGCTGGAATTAAATATCCTACTGCTTGACCTAATTCTTGATGACACCATAACAGGCCACAATTATCATTCATACACCACTATGTGTAACATGGGATTCATATGCTTTATTTGGAATGCAGGACTCTTTTTTGTCAATCAGGCTAGTGATGTTAAAGGACGAAGCCCTTTCTTTATTTTGATCTCAGCTGATCGTAACATGTCAATCCATTAGTAGTTACAGTGACCTTTGGTGAACTTTAGTCACGTCAGTACAGTACATTGCTTTCAGAAAGGGCTGCTTTTGTGGTCCCCCTTCACATATCTTGTTGCCATCGAATAACTACTTTTAAAACCTCCCAACCCAAAAAAAAACAAATAAACTGTGGAATTCTGTGACTCTGTGCATTTGGGGGAGGGTTAATGGGGCAGTTGCAAGTCTTCCAACTCTTGCTTCTTCTGAAACAAAACATCTCAAACAAAATGGGCGTGTTTAGGGGCAGAAGGACATGATTAAAAAAATTGTGGTTGGGTGGCCATTGCTGTACTTGTATATTATCTAAGAAGCTCACTGTGAGTCACAGAAAGTGCAGAGACTGCAGATAGAGCTGTGTTTCTCACATTACAGATCGAGGCAGCCATTCGTCCACAGACACACAATAAGCCCGTATTTCATCTGCTGCACAGACAGGTCTTCAACCCACAAGAATGATGGCTTTATTGACTGGTCTGACTTGCACTCACCTCCTTTGACTCTCTTTTACTGCTCCCTTGTCTCACCCCATCGTTTTCCCTCTGACCTTTTTTCTTTCTCTTGTTCTGAGATAACACATATACTGACATAAATGTTTAGAATAATATGTAAATTTATGGTAGATACTAATATACAGAATCAAAGTATAGACTGTAAAGTTATCTTTTTTGAACATTTTAATTATCTTTAATTAATATATACGGTTTTCATAAGCTGTGATCATGAATCTGTAGTAATGGAACTGACTAATACCCAATAGCAGTAGTAGTAGTAATAGTTTTTCTGTAGACTTGGAGCTTAAATACACTTGGACAAACTCCAAAGATCACTGCACAGATAATGAATACATTTCCATCAGCGTTAATTTCATGGGGCATTGCTCCACCATCATGTGGATTCCTGAGCTCCTACTTCTCCTGTGGGGATCAAATTTCTCTCAGTTCACTTCCTGACCTCAGAGTTGAAGACAGCCCCAAAGCCCACTATGTTTACCACCCGCCGTCACCAGCACTTAGGGCTAATCAAACAAACTGCTGGACTGTTTACTGTGTCATATATGCCAAAACAACAAGCAGCAGATTTCCGCTCGTTGGAAATAACCAGATCCAAGTCAGTGTATAGAGTCTTGTGGGTTTTCAAGTCTGTGCATGTGTGTGCAAGAGAAAGAGACAGAGAGATAAGAGAGAAAGAGAGGGAGTGTGTGTGTATGTGTGTAGGAATGTGCATGCATGCGTATTTATGCATTAGTCTGATTGTGTGAGTGGATGTTCAAGTGTGATTGAACATGTAGAAAAACAGAGGCCTGTTTCCGTGTGCCAGCCAGTTTCCTGAGCACTACCCTGCTCCCACAAGGAATTAGAACAGGATCAATTGCGCTTATTATATCTAAAGTTTTTTCTCTACATGCAAGGCCCCCTCAAAACCATATACGGGTCGCATGGGACCAAATTCTCAGCTGCATGCAATTATGGTGAGGACGGACTGACTAACGGTTTCCAGATTCAGAATGCTTCAGAATGGCCTCCAAATTAAGAGAGACAGTTCAGAGTTTGGATGAAGTAAATCCATTTCTGGTTTTGTCAGTTCCAGGTAGTTGGTCAGAGAAAGAGCCGCAGGCTACGGCTTCAAGGACTTGTGGGGAATAACATCTTACGAAATGGAGACAAATTTTTGTTACATGACAATGCAACATTTAAAAAAACACATTGGTTACTTCCATCTGTTTCTCACATTTCCAACTAGACTCAAAGCAATACTTAAATTTGAAGATAATATTATCTTATAATCTTAAAATATGAAGCTGTATCTACAAACAAGACATGTTCTGATACAATTTTCAATTACAATTAACCAGAAATGCTTTATAAATTTTATTGCCTTATAAACTTATATGGTCATCTACTGTAATCAGGATTTAGTTGTGGGTTAAAAAGAGTAAAAAATTCTGGTAGCGTGAAATTAATAATCTCCTCAGAATCCTGTGCATGAAATTCACACAAACACTAATGTAATTTTCCATTGACTGAAGCCAGGGTCCTGAACTTTTGTGAAACTTTCTCATGTTCTTGCATTTTTTTTTTTAAGTGCTGGTATATTTGTTTAAATACTCTAGTAAAACTACTAAGAAAACAAGACACAAGACTGACAATGAGATGACAGGAATCTTGCTATGATGCTGGAAGCAATCAAGGGAAATGAACAGGTCCACTGAAAAAGCATGAGTTCTGTGACTGACAGACGGCTGAGGCCTGTCTTACTCAATTAGTGCACATTCAGACAAGAGTGGACTTTGGCTTTGTTTTCCTAAAAACAAGGTCCTGCCTTCACTGATATGTGGTGGGAAAAACCCCATGTGTTTTGTTCTGTTCAGTAGACTAATTTTTTTTCATTTACAAAACATTTTTTTGGATTTTTTAATTCTGGAAGTAGCTGAATTATATATGAATATCTAAGTTCTAATTTAATATCTTAATATATTAAGTTTAAAAAAATAGAGTAGATAAGGATAAATATATATATGTGCGTGTGTGTGTGTGTGTGTGCGTGTGTGTGCGTGTCATTGTATACATTTTATCTACTATGTACTATTTATATACTATTCTATATAAGTGTCTTGTATATTTTCTATACACCATATGCAAAACACTTGTTGAAATGAATAAACTGGCATTTGTATTATGTTTAACCACAATATCAATCTAGGGACATCATATACTTTAACTAATAAAATATTTCTAAGAATTGAAATATTGCAAAATTATGAAGAGAAATGTGCTGGTCACAGGCAACTAACAGTATAACAAAACAATACTGCCTTTTTTGGTAATATAATGAGCATAGAGTTGAATCCCAGGCAGAGAGACTGTGGGTCAGCCATGCATATGAAGAGTCTCATTTTCCTCCATCATCTCTGATCTTCTTGCCTAAAGAAAGTAGGATCGCTCTGAACAGCTTGTGAGGCCTTGGGGTGACACTGTGAACAGCATTTGGTCCTGGCTGCTTTTAACACACCAATCTAGAGTTCAAAGCTGCACAGCTGTGAGAGAGAGAAGGAGCATAGAGCTCAGAGGGTCAACAGATTGTGTATGCAGAACTGTGGCTTTGTGAGTGAGGGGGGAGAAGAGACAGACAGCAGCTGCAGCGTGACAGTGAGGCCTAGCAGGACTTCACTCTTCTCTTGTCCACAAAGACATCATGCCATAGTGCTGTCAGGCCTGTCAGTTCGACCTGCTCGTTAACAAAAGCTTGTCCAATCAGAGCCATGATACATACTGATATTGACAGTCTCTCTGAGACTGAGTCATATGGTGGCCAGTAGACTTAGGCTGACTTTAATTGACTATTCTCAGTGAACTGATTTCAGATTAAGGTTTACTACTATAATTGGCTTGCTGACCCATTTAATTGGGAAAAGTTTTTGTGCACTAACAAAAGACACAGCATGTTACAATAGTGTGGTTTATGTGTATTTTTGTATCCTAAACTTCTTTAACCAAGTAGCCGTCATACGTATGTTGGTGTCTACACGTTCCAAGTCTGAGGGCAGTAAGAGTTCAGTCACTTTCAGAAAGGAGAAGGTGTTTTTCTTGCTGTGGGATGGGAGCTTGCAGCCACCGTGGAGTGTCATGTATTTATTTGTAGAGGGAAATTGCTGACATTTTGTGGACATTCAACACTTTAAACCAACTAATCTGAGTCTTTCCTTGGCTGTGAGTGGTCGCTCATACTTTCTTTGATGTAAATTTTGTCTGACAATACCAGTGAAGAAATGTATGAATCACCTCATGATAAACATTGCTTTTGGCACGGCACTGAATGTCAACTCTCTTTTTTTTTCTTCTTCTTTTTTTTTTTTTTTTTTACTTTTTGTCAACATCCCACAAAAAATTGAGATGAAAGACTTCTTTTCAGTGACTGAGGGAAAATGTCCAGTTTAACTAACTGGCCCTGAGGAACATTTCAGAAAAATCAACATGTTTAGTATGACTGTTTCACACAAATCTGACAGAAAGTACACATTAACACTGTAGTTTTCAACATGTTCTCTTCTGATTAAATCTATGGGTGACTAGTAAAGGTATATGTTTGAAAATTAAGAAAATTAAGAAATTCTTGATATTAGAGGGTAACACTTTTTAGTACTGTTTAATCATACATTAAGAATGATGCAGGAATTAAGCAGGATTAAATAAGAAGTACTATAATTGACACCTAACTTGCTACTCCTGAATACTAAGCATTGATTAGTGTCACTGTGTTAGCTAGAAGCAAAACACTTATCTGTTAATAGCAAACACTTATCTGCTCATGCTAAACTGCTACCAAAAATATCATATTGGTATGTTGTTGTGTGTCAAAATCAAAAGAGTAATTTCTCTAACTTGATGGTTTATCAGACCACCTGTCTCTGCCATTAAAAAAATAAATGTTTAAATGTGATAAGAAGAAAAAATCAAGGTGATAAAAAATAAAAAATGCTTGTGATTGTAGTAGACACTTCATATCAACCAAGGTTAAATAAATTATTGTCTGTTGGAGACATGAATATGTGTCTACAGGTTTTTCATGCCAACCTAAGAGGAATAACTTTAGCTGAGTCCCTTTTGTAACTTTCTAAGCACCTAAACCATGATGTGTATTATAATGCTATTGCTCCTCTACTTAACTTTCTGTCGAGTATTTATAATAGTGGGTTAGTGTGTTACTGTTACTGTGTAAGCTCATGTTTATGCCTTAATAATTTACTATTCCTAACTAAAGTGGCCAAATAAGAAAGATTTGCCAGAGTATAACACGTGTTGTAGCTTCCTAGACATTGTTATTAATTTGTGATGTAAAACAATAAAGACTCATTTAGTGTATATGTATATTTCTTATTCAGGGAGGTGTAAATGTCTGGTTATTGTTTGGAGTAAGTGACTGTATGTTTTAAGATAAACTCATATTTTATTCAGTAATTGTTAAAATATAAGCAACAAAAGCTAGCCATCATTACCAAATGTCTTCAGGAATTTATTTTCACTCCAACTAGGTTCCACCCTTGAAAAACCTCACCATGTTTATTAAAACCAAAAGGGATCTATGATATTTACTTTAGCAGAAGTATTCTAATTAAGTTGTAAAAAACAATAGTTTTGTAAAAACTTCTTCCTGAGAAATAATTATATAGTAATTATTTTCTATGTTCATAATAATAATAATAATAATAATAATAATAATAATATACATATCTGATAATAACAAATAAACATTTTACAGTTACTGAATTGCTGGACTAGGCTACTTTGCATTACCTAGTGGTTCTTTGATTTGGTAGATATTGAGGACCTGATGTGACAAAATAAGGAGCTAGCAGTTCTCCAGGAATGTAATATTAAGGCAAGGAAAAGGCAAGGCAAGTTATTTTATATTTCAATTCAAATTGCTTTATAGAATAAAAAAAAAAAATTACTGTACTATTTTCTAATATTAAATAGAAAAATAACAATAAAACTATATAACATTTAAAATTTTAAAAACTCAACTAAAATTAAATGTTTAGTCAAAGGCTTTGTAAGATGAATATGTCTTAAGTGTTGCTTTAATTGAATTTACATTTGAATCCTTTTTTACATTTTAAGGTAACAAATTCCAAAGAAAAGCCACTTGACAACAAAAAGCTGCTTCTTTAAACTTAAAAAAATTCCAGTGAAAGGGACAGACAGTACTTCTGTCCCTGATGTTCTTAGAGTTGTAGTAGGTTCATAAGGAAATAATAGCTGAAAAATATATTTGGAGCTAAAACCATTGACTTATTTAAAAGCAAGTACAATTATTTTCAAAGTAATTCCAAAACTAACTGAAAGCCAATGCAACGTTTTAGAAACTGGTGTAATGTCTTCTACTTTTCTAGATCTAGCGAGCATCCTTGCTGCAACATTCTGAACATGCTGAAAAGATTTCTTAACAAGACCTAACAACAAATCATAACAATTCTCTAATCTACAAAAGATTTTGATTTCCAGTTCATGTGGAGAAACCAATTACCTAATCTTGCTCATATTTTTCAAATGAGCTCATTATGGGCTTATAATGAACAACCAATTGTCAGATGTCAGTTATTTACAGATTAATTACTCAGTATTTATTAGCAGGTAATAGTAATAACTTACCTCTAGGTAACCCTCTAGGTGTTAAAATGCATAGGTATTTATGAGTTAATGGACAACTTTGTAAATTGATACCATATTTATATCCAGTGAAAGTCTGTTCTTTTAACATAAAGAAATGTAATAACATTTTAACAATATATAAAGTCTGTAAAAAGAATTTATTGTGTAACGTCACATGCTGGAAGACTACATTATTCATTATGTGTGTGTGTGTGTGTGTGTGTGTGTGTGTGTGTGTGTGTGTGTGTGTGTGTGTGTGTGTGTGTGTGTGTGTGAACAAAAAGATGTCTCAAAAATATATAGGGGTTGCTCATGACCTTTTTAGACTGGCTGCAGAAAATAAGAAGCAGTTCAGTTGTGGAGTCACGCATGCAGCCAGTGAGAAGTGAGGCCACAGATCTCCCCCATTCCCAGGGTTTATTATTACAAATAAGCATTTCCATCTGCAGCCTGACACTCATCGAGGCATAGAGCCAGGGCAGATGTATGCCAGTCTTCAGCTCAGTCCCTGCCTGCAGAGTGACATTATCAGCCAACCCACTCCTCACTCCCTCTCTTTTATCCATTGGACATAAGAATATACTAAGGATGCTTGACTTTACATGATTTGGTAGTGTAATTTCACATTGTATTTAATGTTGTAAACCATAATCTGTTGGTTGTTTTATTCCCTCATGCTCTCTTCCTCCCCACCCTCTCACTTTCAGTGCGCCCACTCATCATAGCCTGACCCTAACCTTACACCCTTGGCCCCTAAAAGAGGGGGAGCTGTCAGAGAGTCCTCCTTCTCCTGACTGTGATTGGCACTCTTTAAAGGAAGCTCTTCACGCAGAGTGGAGGAGGCTATGCTACAAAAGATGAGTTAGGTCAAAGCAAACAGGCAGATAGAAGCAAGACATGCTTCTCCAGCTCATAATCGAACTAGCAGGAGACTAGATGAGAGGGCAGGAGGGATGACAGCACCTCTGCAGAGAATATGTCTCCATATATACAAGTTTAGGGTTATATTAGATGCTTTAAGCCATAGAAGCCTTTAAACTATATATATATA
>JAQQZT010000033.1:13018581-13047869 GCA_030068275.1 Clarias platycephalus | reverse complement strand
CCTATCCCAGGAGACTTCGGGCACGAGGCAGGGTACACCCTGGACAGGGTGCCAATCCATCGCAGGGCGCACACACATTTAATTTAACGATTTATATTCGCGTATATTCAAGTCATAGTTACTAACACACGGTAACCACATGTTCATACTTCTCCGTATGTAGAGAGCATCTAAAGGTTAACTTTTCATTGGTGGTACAGTTTCACAAGTTGCACATTTAATAACTAAGCTCGTGTGGCAGACATTATTCCCGTTAATCAAGTATTCCCTCTAGCGGTCACCGGCTGATACTACAAGTTACATGTTACGTGAGTTTAAAGTGGAGATTTGCAAAGTGGCCCCTCAGTTACTGTACTTAGAAAATAAGAGAATCTATCAGTATATTTGCTTTATGTTTTAGCAAATATTTGCTCTAGAATTATGCAATGACATTTTTATTTTAATGTTAGTGCGACTTACATTTTTAAGCATAATGAATTATCTCAGTGGTTCACAAAATAGGGCCCTGAGTCACCGTGGCTTGTTTGTTTTCATGTTCTGTTACATTGGTGAAAATCGCATCCAACCAAAAATTATTATAGCCCATTTATTATTAAGTTGTTACATCATGATTCATAAATCAATATAACTTATCTGTGGTATATTATGGTTTGCTTGCTCCAGGGTCCGGGTTCGATTTCCCGGACTTTGCATGTTCTCCCTGTGCTTGGTGATTTTCCTCCGGTTTCTTCCCTTCGTCCAAATGCATGCAGATTTGCGTTTCCAAATTTTCTGTAGAGTGTGTCCATGTATGTGTGTGCGATGGATGTGTACCCCGCCTCGTGCCTTAAGTCTCGTGGGAAAGGTCTCTGCGACCCTGTTTATAGGATAAAGTTCAAGAACTTGAAACAAGCTATATTATTAACGTAAATTATATATACGTGTGTGTGTGTAAAGTGCTCTGTGCAAAAAAATAAGAAAAAAAAGGTCAGGAATAAAGAGGGGCCCTAATAATCAGCCAAAAACTAGTCTGTAACAGGTGCATCAGGAAGTGCTGCATGGTGCGACCAGAAGAAGGATCAGTCGACCGCTTTAAGGCCTCCTCCATCCCTCCCTCCCTCTCTCTCTCCTTCACTTCCGCCGCGTCTTCTTATCGGCCATTTTTTTTATTTAACTCTTTCATGAAAAGTTATGTAAACACAACAAAGCTACTAAAGCTTTTGATGGTCACCTTCGCTAAAAACACATCATATATATGATCGCTAAATGTGATATTTAAAAACAGGTGTCGGAAGAGGACGAGCCCAGGACCTGGGCTGCACTGGGAATACTGAGAACAACCTGCGACAGCGTTATCAGGTAGGCAGTGCACACTTCCAACATCTTCCAACACTTCCTCAATCAATGGCACTGGATCTCCTTAAACACTAAAATCAATACTATAAAAAGCCTATGTTCTGACTGATCTTATGTACACTTTATTCACATATAAGTCACCGTCATTCATTAAAAACCCGCCATTTAGACAACTGAATAATAATAATCATCATATTAATTATAATAACAAGACAAATTACAGCCGGTTGTGCGTTAGATTAAACTAATTACTAATCCTTTTAATAGCAGCTATTCCCCGAAGCACACAGCTAAAATGAGCGCGAGCATTTTATTTTGTTTTATTTGTTGCCGCCGCTTAGTCATGTGTCGTTCGCGGATGAGTCGACTCTTTGAATCGACTCTTTTAGGTGAATTTTGGGAGCTATTATTATTATTATGGAGGATAATACAATTGTATTAAACAGCAGTGTGTTGTAATAATGTGTGTGCATGCAGTATTTTGGAGATTTTAAAGAGTTTTCTTCTTCAGAAATTTTTCTATTGTTCTTGTTTCTTGAGATATAACAGACCTGTTTCACGGTGCCTTATAGTACACGACAAGTACCAAACCTTCTCAAATAATCTGGAACTCTGCACCCTTTTATATTTGGTTTATATTAGGTGTATGTGAAAAAAAACAAAAAACCATTCACTTGTTAAAATACAGGTATAATAATATTATCACAGTGTTGGTTTGCCTATTATAATTGTTATTGCTTAATCTGTAGTTGTAAACCAAAAAGATTCCTTTAAATAATAACTAAATAACTTTACTGAGTCGATTCGTTGCTAATGAGTTGAGCCGAGTGCTCTGAATCACCGGGGGGGAGGGGGACCCGGAAGTCCATTACGCTTTGGCGCCGCCTTTGTGAACCCTATGCGCATGCGCAGTTCATCCTCGATTTGGGCGGTGTTCTCCAGTATGTCTCTCGTAAATCTCCTTACTTTTATGTCTGAAGGTTAGGAGTGAGGACGGAAATTAGCATTCCAGTCCTGTTTACTGCTGGCGTGTTTGTTGTTTTTTTTTTTTTCGACCAGCCTAGCTTTACACCGCAGTCAGAGGAAGTAACCTGGTAATATGTGAAGTTGCATCTATCGCCTCAACTTTCATATGAATTTCAATTTGTCCTAAAAGCATAACATTGAATTACAAGCATATTATGACAACAGCTAATGGGCTACAAACAAACAAGGCAGACAAAGTAAATCAAAGCATATTTTAAACACACCATGGACAGGGTGCCAATTCATCACAGTACACACACACACTACGGGCAATTTGGGAATACCAATTAGTCTAAATCTGCATGACTGTGGAAGGAAACCCACCAAGCACAGGGAAACCATGCAAACTCGAGGCACACAGACCTGAGACAGGAATTAAACCCTCAATACTGGAAGTGCAAGGCCATAGTGCTAACCACTACACCTTGATAATTTAGTTGTAAGTAGTTACTAGCTGCACTTTTATACCAACTGGTGGCAGCGGTTCAATGCATAATTATATGGACTAGCAGAATCAAGTAATATTCATGTCAACCATCAGAATCTCAGTTGATCTCAATGATTTTGACTGTGGCATGATTGTTGGTGTCAGGTGGGCTGGTTTGAGTATTTCTTTAACTGCTTATTTCCTGGGATTTTAATGCACAACAGTCTTTACAGATGCTCAGAATAATGTCATGAATAAAACATTCAGTACGTGAAAGTTCAATTCTTTTCTGATGAACAAAGGATGGCCAGATATGTTTGAGCTGAGACAAAGGCTGTAGGTGTAAAGTGAGTAAGTGAGTTCAGTGTTCTTCAGTAGCCTTCCCAGTCACTGGATCTGAATCCAATAGACCACCTTTTGGACGTGGTAGAATCGGAGACTCAGAGTATTAAAGTACATCGGAAAAATCTGCAGGAATTACATGATGCTAACCCATACACTTTCCAAAATGGCCTCCACTGGGCCAATACCTATTTTAATCCACATTGGTCCATGCAAGTTTCCTGTGGGCAGCACACATTGGACCAAGGCTGTAGAGCCAGTGTCATGTTTATATGTAAATCTCCAGTCGCACAATGTGGACTGCCTGAGATGAAGCAAAGTTGGTAAGAGCCTGATGTTGACATGAATGATGGGTAGCATCCAAAATTTTACCATTCTGTTGCTTCACTCACTAGCAATAAAGATTGCATGAGTTTGAGTCACACCTAGTACATAAGGTAGTATACAGGTTCAGTGCTGCCAAAGTGCCAATGGTGGTGTCATCCATTGCAGTATTTTCCAAAAACCTAGGATATCCTGCATTAATCCAGGTTATAAACCTGGGTTTTTGATACAGTATTGAATTAGCTACATCTAATCATAAACACATGTGTCTTTACGTGTTTCAGGAAAACATGAGGAAAAAGCAGAATGTGAAAAACAGGAAGGCAGAAGAGCCTACAGTAGTGCAAGAGTTTGCAGTGGAAAAAATAATTCGTCGGAGAGTCAACGATGGAAAAGTGGAATACTATCTGAAGTGGAAAGGCTTCACAGAGTGAGTGTCTGGAAATATCTGACAGTGTAGCTATATATGTATAAACATTTTCTTAGGTTTTGTTTCAGTACATTGGGTTGATCATTGAGCTCTGTCTCAGCTTCAGAAGTTTTACTTTTTAGATCTTTTGAACATTTTTCAAAAATGTATTATTACTTTGAAAATACACACCCTGTGATTTATCTATATCATATCTCATTTCCTGCTAATCAAACTCTAAAACATTAACAACAGCTTGGGTAAAGTGCTGTAATTTGTTATTTTCTAATGACTGAAGATATAAAACAAGTGTGATGCTGATTCTACTTCTTTATCTTCCCAGTGCTGAAAACACTTGGGAGCCAGAAGACAACCTGGACTGCCCAGAACTGATTGAAGAGTTTCTCAGAAACTTGGATGTTTCAGGTGAAACAGAAAGAAAGGACAATATCCCTCTGGATCCTGTTATTCAACCCAAAGAAGAACAGACAGAGCTGGATGCTAACATTGTAAGTGACTGGGCATTTTTATGCCACATACTGTAGGTACGTTACAAAATTATAGAAATAAAAAGAATCTCTCCTTAAAATTTGCAAGAAATATTCACACCTTATCCCAAGGAGTGATGTATGACTACCCTTTTAGCTACTAGTTATATGCTGAAATCATTATT
This sequence comes from Clarias platycephalus, assembly GCA_030068275.1. NCBI lineage: Eukaryota > Metazoa > Chordata > Actinopteri > Siluriformes > Clariidae > Clarias > Clarias platycephalus. Next base: position 13,043,333 of record JAQQZT010000033.1, on the reverse strand, counting down.
ATAGCATACAGATAATAGACATCCCCTCAGTTTAAAATGACCGTTGTATACATGTTGGTGACTTGCCAGCAGCATCAGCAACACTCTGAGAAAAAGCAGACCGTGGGTGAGACTGGGGAATCTGCAGATCACAACACTGAGACCACCAACGACCAACCTCTTATCCAAGAACCAGAACGCATCATTGGCTCAACTGACCGACAAGGAGAGCTCATGTTCCTCATCAAATGGCACGGTTCCTCTATTACATATTTTGAAATAGTTTAAAGTTTAGTATGTCTGATTTCAAGTTTATTTACAGTTTGGGATTAAGCAGCTAATGACTGTTCTTAAATTACTGTGGCATTGCAGGAAAGACACAAATGATGTGGTGCTGCTGTCAGCCAGGGAAGCCAGTGTAAGATGGCCCAAGATGGTCATTGGCTTCTATGAGGACAAGCTAAGCTGGCACGAAGAGGAGGAACAGTGAGAACGAACTGAAAACAACATCTTGGCAGCTTTAAATGTTTCCTCTCAATCATGTCCAATGGATTTTCCTGTTGTGAAAGGTCATGTTGTGAAAGTGTGTAAATTCCCAGACACTGTGAAACATGTCATAGCACACTGAACTGCACTGTAGGGTAATATGTTTTAACAAGTCAATCAAATTATCTAGATTAATGAATAAATGGTTGGATAATCAGTGCTATATTTGAACTGTAGGTCTGTTTAAAGTGTTACCTTATTGCTGTACAGTCTTTCAAATTTGACGTGAATTGAAAAAGAGGCCAATGGTGGTGTCATCCATTGCTATATACTAATGAGAAATTGTCTAGGATTAATCACTGTTGCTGTTGGTCTCTGTATAGCTGTTTTAGCACTTCTTCTACTGTGATTAAGACCAGTGATCTGTGAAATTTGTAGTTTTGTTCATTTGCACAAAGAAATACAAATGTAGCATTTAAAATTGTTTCTTTAAAAGCACTAATAGCACAGTGTGCTATTTTATTACATCTCAGCCAGCGCAGTGCATTGTGTTGCGAAATGTACATTCATGGACTTTTTATGGTTTATTAGTGGGTTTTAAAGAGGATCCAGAAACTCTTGTTGGCTTAATAAATGTCAGATTAACTTGAGTTTAAGTCTCATTCCTTTTAATGTACACTATTGTTGCCAATTTTTTTGATAATTTCTTTATATCAGGTTATATTACCAAAATAATAAGTAATTTAGTTACAGAACAGAACGTATGGTTTAGATGTACAGTAGTTTAATGGAAATCTCAGTTTTGATTTATTGGTTATTTGATCAATTTCATCTTAAAAATAAAATAATCTTTTAAAAAAAAGAAAGTACAGGTCATAATGTTATGTAAATGTGATTAACCTTTCCGCATCAGAAATCAAAAGTGAGAAGTATAGTCTGATCTAAATGGAAACACGTGCTCAGCAGCATGAGTAATTCCACAATTGCTACAAGTTTTTAAAAGTTTCCTACAATTTGACAACTTCCCTTTTTGTCTCACAGACATTTTGTTGTACTTTGAGCAGCAGACACTTTATTGTGCTGCGCTACCTATATAGTTCTATGCAGGAGTTAATCAGTGTGTGGGTCCGGGATCCTCGCATTCAGAAGGATGACTTCTGGCATGCATATCTGGATTATGAAATCTGCATACATGTAAGTGTTCTTACTAACTAATAAACTATATAAGATCCAGAGTCCTACACTTGTTTAGGACATGTATGATGCCAATAAATCTATGTCTCTCATGCTGCTCATAGACAAACAGCTTGGCTTTCAATAAGAAAAGCTCTTGTGTTCGAAGGAGGTATAGTGAGTTTGTCTGGTTGAGGCAGAAGCTGCAGGAGAATGCCTTGCTTGTGTATGTACCCTTTTAGGTCTTTACTGATTTAAAAGAAATGTAATATTTACTGTTTTCTTACAACGCTTTACTAAAATACAGTAAAGTACTAAAAGTATGTTTACACCTGACCATCATGCCCATATGTGGCATTTCCTCAGCCTGTTTCCACAAAGAATGTCTTTTCATGCTGTAGCAATACAATTTTCTTTTATTAAAACCATAAAGATGAGCAAACCTGCCCCTCTACACTAAGAAGGTCCATAAAGGCATTCAAAAAGAACATTCAGGTCTAACACCTAGGTGTCAACATACTTTTGTCCATATCTGTAAAGTATCTGAAAATTCCGGAATATGAATTGTGAAATACATACAAAACATTGCAAAAATTATCATTGTTGGTATATTAACTGGTTTGTTGGCCTGTGATATGACCTTTAGAGTGAATCTTCCTGAGCTTCCCCCAAAGAACCCCTTCTTCAGTCTCAACAATGCAAGACAAATCACTGCTCGCATGGAAGGACTAAGGCACTTCCTAGAAGAGTAAGTGTCCCGTATTACCGTCTCTCTGACCTAGTCCCGTACCAGCTACATATTTGCCTATGATGTCACTTGTCCAAACATTTTCCATGCATCATTATGATGAATATTAATTAATACGGGTAAATGTACAGTAGTATAATGTAGTATAGTATTTTAAGGTTTGAACAGTGTTACTCTCATTCCTGTGTGTGTTCTGTAGGATCCTGCGCAACCCAGTGCTGCTGTCTGATAGCTGTCTGCACCTTTTTCTCCAATCTCAATTGAGTGTAAGAAATATTGGGGCCTGTGCTGAGGGCAAGAGCCACTATACTGTCACTGAAGCTATTCAGAACTCCCAGGCACAACGCTTTGGCTCTGAAGAGAAAACGCATGATGATAGGGAAAATGATTCAGAATGACTGGCTTTTGTCACATTTTATTTTAGTCATGACTCTTGATTAATCTCTGAAAAAAACTATTAATCATGGTGTGTTTGCCAAAGCATCCAGATTTCAATGTGCGCAACCCAAATAAAATAAATGTTAAGTACAATGTAATTGCTAAATGATTCATATAAGCTGCTCTTCCTCTTTCATTTTTTTGTGCTGTGACTATGTACTCTGTGTATATAATATTTATCTTTATTGCCCAATAATAAAGCCTTATTGGGACTGAATTCAGCATGTGGTCTCTGTATAAAATATTTTAATGTTTGAACCACAGATGGGTCTTGAGAGTTTTATAGGATGAATTTACTGTGCCCTTGCAAATGATCCTTAACTGTCTGTGAACAAGCCAACCCAAAGGATGTTTTAAGTGAGACCCATGAGGGATGAATTCTGGATATTGTGTACATCATTGTTATGCTAAGTATCATAATTATAACCCAGAAAGACTCATAACACAAATGTATCTAAAAAATTATTTCCCAATTGGTAAATCTGAGAAGTGTTTAAAATTCTGTGTTTTGGTCAGCAGGTGGCGCTTCAGCTATGTTTATTTGGTTACAGGTTTGCTACACTACTGAGATCCCTAGTCCACTTTAGTCTTCTGTTATTTTGTAAATGTGACTTTGATGTGTTTTCACTACAAAAAAAAGAATAAAAATATATAATTTTTTAAATAATTGGAATGTGATGCTGTATGTGATATCTGAAATAAATCTCTTTCCTTCCTTTTTCCATCCTAAAAGACTCAAATAGTCAAAAATAGATATGGCTCTCATGTCTTTGTCAGAAAAAGCATTATACAGTATTTTCAGTTTCAGTCAACAGGTTGAGATGTTTCTCTAATCACCTGCTCCCGTTCCCACACCCAGGCTTTCCCATAAGGACCATGTCAGCTGCCTGCCACTGGCTCACTAACAATGGAGAGTGTCTTAATAAGCTCCCCATGTAGTCATCTGCCTCTTAGCGAAGCTGACAGGCGTGGGACCGTGGAGCTCCCAGTGGAGTGCCATAGGATGCGCACACACTCACACATACCTGAGACGTATGAGGACCCCTTGCTGCAGTTTGAGTGGCCCACCACATTTGACAGGTGTGTTGGTTAATGTCATCAAGCCGTCATTCTGTCCACCTACCATGCTGAAACACTCGGCCTCTTTGCCAACTTCTTCATGAGCCGGTCATTCAGCAGTCCAGATGGAGCAAATGACATTTCAATTTTATTGCAAAGTCCATGGTACTCCACACTGGCAAAAAGACAAAACAACTAAAAAACATTACATAGTACACTATGACCAACTATTCGTGGAAATCTGACCTTCACATCCATATGTTTGCTTCCCCACCCTAACCTCAATCCCACTGAACACCTTTAGAATGAACTGGACTGCTGACTGCACTCCAAGCCTCCACACCCTACCTCGGTGCCTGGCTACAATAATGCTCTTGTGGTTGATGAACACAAAACTCTATGGCCACGCTCCACAATCTAGTGAAGAGTGCAGGTTAGTATAACAGCATGTTCAGCAAGTACATATGAGAGCGATTGTTTGGTGTCCACACAAAATATTAAAGTAACGGAAAAAATCATAATAATAATTCTGGCATTTTTTAAATTTTATTTTTGTAAAAAGTTGGCACAGGAGGGTGGTATAGTGGCACAACAAGTAGTTTTGTTGCCTCATGATTCCGGGGTCCCTGGTTTGAGCTCATGGTAGTGTCTATGCAAAGTCATGCATGGTTTACATGGGTCCACATGGGTCTCCTTTGGGTTCTCCAGTTAATTACTTGTACAAAAGACTGACCTTCCATCCAGGATCTTTTCCTGCCTCATGCTTAGTAAGAAAGATGTTTTTGCTTTTTTATGTATTCTTCATGAGTAATTATATACAATAGAGTATTACACAGTATAATAATCGTAATTCTTTTTTTTTTTTTTTCAGCATAAATTTATGCTGAAAAAAATATAAAATATAAAATATTTTTGCACAATCATTAATTAATCAAACTGTTCTGCTTCTTTTGCTGTTGTTATTTATTGGGTGGACTTACATCTAAACATTGTACTTAATATATTCAATATAGTGTGTAATAAACTATATTTAATATTTTACTCTCAACTGCATGTAAAACCTTCATTTACAGTAAATGTGCAAGGCTGCAGCAGAGGCTACACTACTTTAATGTAACATGCCACAAACTGTAACATGTCTGACACATTTGCTACATTAATTAGATTATCGTGGCTTCCTGTAGTGACAGTGGTATTCATTATAAATTCATAATGGGAAGAAACAAAGGGCTTCTGGCTCCATGACAGACAGGTAAAGGCACCTCTAGCCCTCCTGCGCTCACTATGGACTAGAAGGGCAGGGGCGAGTGCACCAAATTGGAAATGGGAGGACTCTCCACTGAAGCTGTCTTATTAATCCTCTCAGGGACTGTCCATGTGCTCATAAAAGGAATGTGTGTGTGCGTGTGTGTGTGTGTGTGTGTGTGCGTACACTGCTCACATTACCCCTCCCGTCCCTTTCACAGATTGTAGTAATGAAGCTGTCATGGCTGCCACAGTGTGGATGTGGCTGATATTCAAATGGGAAAGCCATCACCTACTCATGACAGAATAGTCCAATTAGAGGCCGAGGGCAGATACCAGGGCCAGGCAAAGGTACGCCTCCTGTATCTTCACCAAGAAGAGGAAAAACGGTGTAGTGTTTCAGTGTTCACTGCGGACATACATGATGATCCATGGCAAGCTGTTACAGCATGAATTGCTCTCCTGTGATGTGTAGAATGTATGGATACTACTACTAGCTGCTACTAACTTTACAGGATTTTGTACCTGCCTTAGATCCGAGGTATACTTCCTAGGATGCATGCATATGGGCATATTGCTGTGCTGGTTATTTAATGTATTGGATGTCTAGTTCAACTGGAACATGGTCATAATTTATGTCACGCTGATGGCAAGACTTACTCTATTGTTTTATGCAGATGTAACAAAATCTTAATATTTGAGCCTCACCTTTATATAAAAATAGCCCTGCCATTAGACTGTTCTGTGAATCTAAACATAGTATCAAACTTCCCAGGACAGTGACGAACTACTGACTCTGCAAATGTTTACTTTACTCGCCTTTAGACAGTTATTTTGAGCTGTCTGAAAAGGACTAGCGAGCAATGGCAACCTCAGTTGTTAATGCCAGTCAGCTGCCATGACAACACTAAAAATCCTCCACACTAAGAACAGCACTACCAAATGCCAGAGCCCACACATTAAACAACAACTGCTCCATATGGGACTCGTAACAAAAACCAACTTTGTAGAAGGATATTGTGATAGGTGTGTAAGTTGTATATTAATGCTGAATGAGCTGAATGTTTCTCAAGCAGAAGCTGCAGAAGGAGAGAAGAGAAAGGAACGGCTCCGCAGGGGACGCAACCATCTGCTGCAGGGCACATCAGCGCTTCAGTCGATTCCAATCACAAATCAGCACACTCATGCATACACATGCGCACACACCTTGAATTTGACCTTTACTTTGTCATAAGCTATAAAGAGAGCACGAAATGAGATGCAAATCAGTATCTATGCATTTATCCTTGTTGTCAAAGTGTGTGAATGACAAATGTCCATTTTTCTCTACACAAATAAGAACCTGTCCTCATTAAATCACCACCCTTTAAGTAACCTACCATATCGAAAAGTACTCTACCAAGGTCAGCTTCTTGATGTTTCATAACAGTGAGCTGAAAAACAACCTTTTGATCATTGACAATCGATAGTCAAATGAACACAAATAGCACTTCAAAAAGAAAACAGTTATTCAATCATTTTAAAGGAACCACCTGGGAGATTAACAATCCGAACACGTACATAATGGAACTCGAATCTGCATGCAAGATCATGCAATAACTCATTTGTCTTTCATAAGAAGTTATGGAGGGGGCTGGCTTTGTGTGTACCATCTCCACATCGAGCTCAATCTGAGAAACAGCTCTCTCTGTCACTGCTACCTGATCCGGACATTTTCCCGCTGTCAATCACACGTCAAGTGGGAAATGAAGCTGGATGTAACTTGTCCCTCATTCATCAAGCCTGACAGGCTACCTTTGCATGGTTACACTTGGTTGGGTGCCAGCAGCATGAAGTAGACAGTGATGGTACACACTAGATCGAGATGGCAAAATTATAGAGAAATTATGGCAGCTGATCACTGGTGCAGTGCCATTTGACTGGGTGTTAAATGTCATCAGTGACCTGTATTTTCTAGCCTTTGACACTGGGAAGCACCTTATCTACACATATGGAGCATTTCACTGAAATGCCCTGGTGTAAGTGATGCACTGATATTATCTCTAAAGCCCAAAGGACAGCAATGTTTTTGATTAATTTAGATGTTGAAGCTGATGGTCAACAAAGTAGAAAAAAAAAAGGCCCAGCAAATACCTAAACACAATAATAACGTTCTCTTTCCTTAGAAGGATTAATCTGATATGTAGTCTATAATAGCACTTATACAATAGTGCCATCTCCACTGACATCCAACTTGCAACTGATACACATTTTAAAAGACTTGCCCTAGGCTTCTGCGATAGCACAGAGATATGTCTCTTCAGGGGGGAAAAAAAATAAAAAAAGTTCAGCTTACAAAAAAGGCTCAGTTATACCCCATGCCTAAATCAGTTGGTGCCTATGATTGCTTCTGACACATTTTAAATGGGTTTGTGTGCTGGCCTTTAAAAAGCATGGTTTCCTGAGGTCCTCACAGTGGGGCAAATAATAGCACTAAGCTAATATCTTGTTAGAGGGGGGAAATACAGAAGGGAGCTGGAGGGAATAGAGGTTGGTGTTTGCTGGGTAAGCCGTGTGTGTGTGTGTGTGTGTGTGTGTGTGCTGGGTGGTGAGGGGGTGTACAGAAGAGGACTCGATCTCTCGAGGGCCCCTTGTATCCCTGCCAGGTCATATAAATCAGCATGCAGCTTGCGGCCGCAACGAGCTAGAAAATAAAAAAAGCATAAAAGTGTCGGAGTGAAATAGAGGGAGGGAGAATTCTTTTATGATGAAACTAAATTCTCCTTACTCTGCAATAGATCCACTGCCCAGGTCTGATTGTTTATTCCAGACGCCATTCATCATCGCAATACCACAAATGACTCAAATTACCACACCTGCTACTCATATAATGCTCTTACTATGAGTACTTCATACTCACGTAATTTAGGCAAGAATTCCTGAAGGACAACCTAATGTTACACTGCACATATGGACAGAAGTGCATTAATGCATTTTAGTTATTAGTTTGCATGTGACACAGAAGGCATGTTGTTGCACTTTTATGAGGAATTAACCAACAATTAAAATTGGACTAAAGGGCTGCAGAGGTATTCATTATTATTATAACTAAATAATAATGTATTATATTAGGCAGCACAGTGTAGTTGTTGGCACTGTGGCCTCACAGCTCCAGGGACAAGGGTTCGATTCTAACCTGGGTCTGTGTGTAGAATTTGCTCCATGTACTCTGGTTTCCTCCCACAATCCAAAGACATGCAGTGTAGGCTATTTTGTGTTTCCAAATTCCCTATAGTGTGTGAGTGAGCACACAAGTGTGTGTGTGTGCGCTTGTGTGCCTTGTAATGGATTGGCAACCTGTCCAGGGTGTACCCCGAATCGTCCCCACGGATAGGCTCCAGGCCACATGCCAACATGTACAGGATAGGCAGTATAGAGAATGAGTGATTATATTACTTCATGAATGATAATTATATATTAACTTAAATACTTAATGTTTTAAGGTCTTTAATGTCAGTTTAAGGTGCTGTTTACCTAGGTCTATATCTGAAGTGCACATGCACAATAAAAAAAACAACAACAAATGTCTCCTTTTATATTCATGCTTTTTAACTTGGCTAACAGACCTAATGTCAAAATGAGTCTGGCGACACAACATTAAGTGGCTGTCGGTAAACAAGGACCAAAGTTCTTCTTACATGGTTAGGTTGTGATTCAGCCCTGGCCCAGGAAAGAAAACATCTCCTGTACTTAAGGTGCTAAGTCATCTCTGGATAACTGACATCTAAAAAGAGAAGCCTGCCCTAGTTTTGAAAAGGGCATGAGCTTCAGCAGTGATGCTGCTAAGCTTAGCACTCCTACCCTGGACATGATTCTTTCCACTTTCATCCATGGGTACACAGTCTATGTGTGTGTGTGTGTGTGAGAGAGAGAGAGAGAGAGAGAGAGAGAGAGAGAGAGAGAGAGAGAGAGAGAATCACTTAAAGGCAAACTGAGAAAGCGCAATGCTGAGACTGACTTAGGGTAAGTTTGAGTTTACATCCAAAGGCATGCGTGAGAGTGACAGCATGTATGTATCTGCAAGCTTAATATCTACCAACTCGAACAGTTTGGCAACTCATGCCCCATCTCAGATAACTGCAGTATCATCTGTCATTCCAGGCTACTCCTTGCACTGACAAGCTCACCCCATGGGCATGCAAAATAATCCGTCATTTACTAACAAGCACTGGGTCTCTCAACTGGACAGCTGGAGCACAATCATATTCCTGGACATCATAAGAGTAAACAGGACCATAGCCCAGTAAATAATCACGCCATGATGAGGTAGCCAAGGGCATGGGCGCGATGTTTATAGCAGGTGGACAAACACCTGTCATACTTATAGTGCTGATTTATTCTGGGAAAAACTTCAGCACATATGTCTCTTCTAGCTGCCAAGCTGATCTCTCTTCCTTTCACTTCCAGTGCTCCTCTTTTTTGGGGGGATGTTATAGTACAGGTGGTACCACATTCATCAAAAACATTATGTAATTTTTTACAGATCTACAGTGCTTAAGACAGTAACCTGGCAACATTTAGACAATAGTTTTTAATGTATAACCTATTACTTTATAAAAACGGCAGGATGTAAGAGTTTAAAATTTTACCATCTCCATTGAAGGCCACTTGTAGAAAAACATTTTATAATGTGGGTTGTGTTATGCCTTTGGATTGGCCAGTACACTCAGCCTCAGAGAATTTAAGGCTGTGTCCCAAACCTCTTGCATACTGATCAATACATATGCCTAAGTAAAACAGACATCAATGTCATTGCAAAATAGCCTTTATTACGTTAGGATGCAATTCGGGATTCAGCACAAGTGTTCTCAAGTGACAGTAACTTGATTATGAACATCATTATCAAACTGGCAACTGTCAAAATTATTGAGTTCCAATAAAAGAGCAAGAATTTCTCAGTATGAGGCTTTTAGCTACTGTCAACCAGTGATACAGCAGCATTACTGTACTTGTTCATTACCAATACTTTAGAGTATCCATGCTTTTTATGCATCAAAATGTTAAAATCAAAAAATGCAAAAATAAAATAAAATAAAATCTACCCTAATGTTAGCTATAACATAAATTCAGTTTAAAGAAGAAATAGCTACTGTGCTGTACCCTTTCAGTGCATTGCTCATTCACACAGGAAGAATGTAGAAGGCTTACCCATATACATGATGCAGCTAGCCTTCTAACTCTAGCTTATTAAATATAGTGAAGAATATAGAACTATCACCTCATTTCTACAGTTTTATATTAAAATAACATTCTGTGTTATTAGTTTATTTTTTATTTTATTTAAATATTGTGGGCAGCACGTGGCTTCATGGTTAGCACTGTTGCCTTGCGGTTCCGGGTTCGAATCCCACCTTGGGTTAATGTGCATACAGTTTGCATGTTCTCCCCATGCTTGGTAATTTCCTACGGGTGCTTCAGGTTTCTCCCACAGTCCAAACATAAGCAGATTAGGATAATTGGTGTTGCCAAACTGCTCGTATCATGTGAATGAGCGTGTGATATGTGTGTGCCCTGCGCTAGATTGGAACCCCGTCCAGGGTGTAGCCCGCCTAGTGCCGTAAGTCTCCTGGGATAGGCTCCAGGCCCCCCGTGACCCTGAATACTCAATAAAGCTGTATAGACGGTGAGTGAGTGATTGTTTATTGTGTTTTCTGGATTGTTAAAGAAACACACCAGAGTATAAAAAGCCATGTGAGCAGAGGTCAGATCACTCTTTCCTGATAAAACCAAGTTAAAAAACAGTAAGGATAATTCAATTCGCCATTCATTAGTTTTTCACAAAATTAGACTATAAACAAACCATCTTGTTTAGCCAGTAAAAAAACTAAAGTCATTTTTAAACAAGTGGAAGTGACCTGGAACATGCATTTGTATACACATTTCTCAAAAACTTCAGACACATCATGATAAAGCACTAAGTAAATCACTCTCTATACCATACAGGATTTACAGGGTCATGAGACCTGATGCCTATCCCAGACAATTCAGGGCAATAGGCAGCATCTTGGGGCACCTTGACAACCCATCACAAGCACACACATACACATACAATACTCACTTACACACTGCAGGGAAATTGGAAACTCTGTATGTCTTTGGACTGTGGGAGGAAACCAGAGTACCAGGAGGAGCATGGAGAGAACACGCAATCTCCACTCAAACAGACCCGACCAGGACTTGTGCCCTAAACCCTGGGAGAGCAAGGCCACAGTGCCACTGCGCCACCATGCCGCCTTGAATCAGTCAGAGTTAATTGCGCGAATGATTCACAGCAGCTCTGGACCAGATCATGCAGTATTTTCTTCCCTGGCTAAGCATGTCTCACACACACACACACACACACACACATACTGTAAGCACCATAGTATTAAAAATGATTACTTAAGATGGCTTTTATATCTTCATAAAACATTAAAATCTATTGAAATATTCCAAATGAATTAAATTGAATCAAGTTAAAATAGATTTTTTTCTTAACCTTCTATTAGCAAACTATTAACGTCATGTCCTTTTCATTAAACTCTGTTTGCATGACTCCACAATGTGATGTGGTTTGACATTGCATATTTAAGTATTTCACTCACTCATTCTTTGGTTGATATTATGTGGTCCTCTGGGTCCATTCGGGCTAATTCACACCGGACATATTTTGTTTTCTACATGTGGTAGTTAAGCTTCCATTTTAACAAGCATTTCAATTCATACCAGGTGTGTCAGCGGCACATAAAACATGTGCCCTTGCATCACACAGTGTTTGTTGCTAACTCTATTTTTTCATTCACATGGAAGTGGACTGCTAACTCAGTAGAAATCCATTTTGAATCATACTTTCTTTAGGCTCCAAACTAAACTTTCACTTTACTTTACTTATATACAGTAGGTAAAATTACATGTATTATTAGCTAGACTAGTTGATTCTATTTAGGCAATGATAAATAGTTGTACTGTACCTATAGATTGGGAGGAGTGACCATACAAAATACTGCAAAGTATTGGCTTACTTTCAAACACTGGTAAACAATAAAATAAAAAAAATTTTAAAGCATGGGCTCTAAATTGTCTTTGTTTTAAATGGTTTGGAACAAAACCAGAATCTGAGTCACAAGGGCTTGTCAAACACTGAGTGTTATCGCAAGAGCTGAGGCGTCTCAGTAGGAAATGTAGTTGTTGCTGAGACCTAGTGGCCCACTGTTCCAGTGGAACTTAACGGGCAGCAATTAATAACACCCAGGGACTAGTAGACAGAGTGCTTTTAACAAATTGCTAATATATTCCTCTCAGCAATGCTGCCCAGAGAAAAGAAGAGACTCCTGATTTAAAACAAAGAGACTGATTGCAAACAATGGCTCATAAAAGTTTGTTCTTTAAAAAGCCAGAAGTTTATTATGTCTTTAATATACTGTGATGAATGGAAGGAACTGTACAAAACAAACAATCAGGAGAACACCTTATGTGATAATAATGACCATATATATTCACAGATTGTAGTTTAAAAGCCACTCAGTCTAACATAGACCTTTTTAATTGCCAAAACACTCAGCACTTAAAATACGAAGGCGAAGTTCACCAGTCATTATGAATCATCATGGCCGTGGCCAGCAATCATGAGAAATGCAATGCGTCAGCATCCTTGTCTGTATAGCTTTGGGTCCTAGCAAAGTGCTTTATGTTAGTTTTCAGCATGAATTGCGTCTCCAGATGATGACCCCAATTAATATTTGCTTACATTCCAGCAACGTCAGTGTCAGATTTAGTGGCAGAAAATAAAGATGTGGCTCTAATGGTTTGTTGACAGACGGCCAGTTAAAAAATATACAGTATACATCTATATTTTCCTGAGAAACGCCTCAGAATACCATATCGGTACACTGTTGTTATTCAGAGAGGGATTTGGTGTAAGACAGATTAAGTGAAAAATGAAGGAAGAGAAATAAAAAAGAGATCAAAAAGGTCAGATAAAAATGATTTACATTAGATGTACACAACTTGGGTGAGCAGAGACTGTAGTAGCGAAGATCTTTATCAGAGTTGTCCAGTTGTCAAGATTAATAGAGCAAAGATTTATTCCCAGAGTCTTAAAGAGGAAGATTACAAATTTTCCATAACCGTAATCTTATCACCCACCAACTTCTGTCACATACATTTCATAACCCTGCTTAACCAATTAAGTTACTTAAAATCAATCACTGCAGAATACAGCATACAGGACAAAACACAGGTCCAAGTGAACACCTTGTCTGAACTTACATTTCTAAGCTTCTTAGTTCTCATTTTTTTCTGACCTTTATTTCCTTCTCCTATAACTCTCTCTTCCTCTCTGTCTAATCAAACGTATCCTTTTATAGTAGCCCAATTTAATTAGAAATGTTTCAGTATCATTAATGGAATTTAGCACCCACAAGATTAATTGGTTTATGGCTTTTATCTTTGAAACCTTATATTTTAGGATCAAATTGTAATAAAAGAGTCATAGATGGAGCTGTCTGGAGCTGGGCACAGGACATGGTGTGGATCCATTAACAACATCATTTATTGCCATCATAAAACTGACGAGCAATATTTTGCCAAACAGCCTTTGGCACCCCAGTGTAGTTCTCTCAGTAACAAGTAGAATTTGCTGTGGGGCAAAAGGATAAGTAGACCACACTGCCCTGTGTTTGCAAAAGTCATTTGCAACTCATGTACATGGTAGTAAACAGGTCACATAGGTTTTACACAAATTGTTTAAGGAATTTTTAATGAAGTCAGAAAAAATAAAGTGATCAATTAATCTAAACCTTTATAACACTGATGAATGCATACTAATCCTATTAGTGCTATTTTATTTAATTTAAATACAGGTTAAAATTTATATCGCATAAATGTGAAATTCCTGAGTCCAAATCCTAACAGATCCACCATTAGAGAAAAAACAAAGCTGTGCTCAGATCAACATGTTGGCTAACTCCTCTATTCCACATACACACTGAGCTCCCTCTGCTACAGTGGACTTGTTCCTGCAGCACACACACTATGCTTTTAATGTAATATTGCCTATGACTAATTATGGTAATTCATTACACCTCCAATTAGACTGTGGGATTTATGGCGATCTGGACCTATAAAGACCAGGATTTATGGGGGCTTTGAATGTCACCCAGAGGACAGCGGGCCAGCTCCTCATCATTCAGCCCCCAGCCTGAAGCACTATATATCATCCAAAGGAACAAAAATGCCCCATCCTTCTCTACTCAATGCCAAATGTACCCATCCCTACCACTGTAGCCAAAATTATAGGTCTAAGTACCTACTGCTCAAATTAGGAGATCTACACTATGTAATAACAGTAATCCAACTACTGTTATTATTTCCTCCTTTTTCTAAAGTTAATATAACATTTTAATCCACTTGATACTTACTATGAGTTGTGGTAGTAGAAGTAATAGAATACATTAAATACATTGAAACAAATTATTCCTTTCTCACAAGCCTATAATATATATGAAAACTCATGTTAGATGAAAAAAAATTTTTAAGAACAATTTGTAAGATAAAAATATGGTGGTGTCACTGCACTGTAAGAGTCAATTTTCTTCAACCACAACAAAAATGGATTTCTGCCTGTAAAAATGAGAAGGTGGTAATACAAGTCAAACATACAAACAGCAAAATAATATAACTAAGCTATTTAACAAATTATGTTTTATATGTTACTGTATATACAGTAGTTATAATCAATCTTGTAGCTATTTTTCATTTTTTGACCATTCCTATTGATTATGAAACTCATATCCATTCATTTTTAGCATTTTCCCATTTAGCATGATGACTTTTGCTGCTTTTTTTTGTGTGTTTTTTTGCTAAACACTCGTGCTTGTTTTTTTTTTTTTAAATCTCTGCATTAAACTCTATATCAGCATCTAGCTGGCATCCTGCTGGTACTACAGGGAAGTCTAATTATGCTGTCTTGTAAAATGTGGTTAGAGATTATAGATTAGTTTTTGTTTATCTATCATGATAAAAACATGAACATTAAATTCTTGTCAGTATTTTCTATTTGGTAAAAAAAAAAAAAAAAAAAAACAAAGAAACAAAACTGACCATAAATATAGGTGGTGGTGCTTGGATCCTACTCTATTCAAACACCATTACAGTATAGATCTCTCATATACAATCTCCAGCCAAAAAATGTCACCACCTGGATTTAACTTAGCAAATACTTAAGAGCCTTCTATTGGATAATTACTGCAGTGATTAATATGATTCGGCTGGCAACGATTTATTTAATCCTAACTGATGCAGTGAGTAGCTTCTAATTTCTCAAACAGGGAGCATAAAGTATTGATTGTGGAGCAATCAAGACTAACCATGTTCCAGAGTGATGGGTGCAGCAGGGTAAGAAGAGCGGTGAATGAAATGATGCACCAATCATGCTTCATACCTACCATACAAGCCTATGGAGGCAGATATGTGGTTGCTTCTGTTGGGCAGGTCTAGGTTCAATCTATGTGCCCAAAAAAATGAGGTCAGCTGACCAACTGAATATACTGAATGACCATCATTTTCCATGGACGGATTTTTTTCTTCCCTGATGGCACATGCATATTTCAAGTTGACAATGCCAGGATTCTTCAAACTCAAATTGAAAGAGTGGTTCAAGGAGCATGAGACATCTTTTTCACACATGGATTTGCCACCACAAAGTTCACTTCTTAACTTCATTGAGAACCCTTGGGATGTGCTTTAGAAGACTTCATGCCACAGTCCAACTCCCCCATCATGCAAGATCTTGGAGAGAAATTAATGCGACTCTGGATGGAAATAAATGTTGTGACATTGCATAAGAAATAATGCCATGGCCGTAATGAAGGCAAAATGTGAGCCAACAATACATTAGCATGTTTGACATATTTTTTGAGCCATTCGAGTCCAAACAAGACCTGATGAAATTTCACTTAAATGAACACGTAAAACTGATTGACAACAAAGATAAGACAGTGATGGGACACTTATCTGCAGCAAAACATTTCAAAGGTGAAAATGTAAAGGATGGTTCTGGCCCAGGTGGCTTGGTCCCCACCACTGCATCGTTGCCGTAAACATTTAGTGAGTGGAATGCCTGATCCTTGAAAATCACCAAATTGCTGAAGAGAGGCATCTGTCCGCGGGAACTGATTCATGAACACCACTTGCACATTACAGGAACGCAGTTATCGCCACATCCTCCGTACTTCCTGACCTGTTTCCTAGCAATTTCCACATGTTTGGGCTCCTAGAGAGTTCTTGGGAGGCCAGTGTTTCAGACGTGAAGCTGGCAGCCTGGCAGTCCATGGCTCCAGTGTACTGAGAAAACTTTCTACCGTGATGGTATCCAGGCACTTAAAAAAAAAAAAACTAAAATAAATGCATTAGTGTAGAAAGGGATTATATAGAGAAATAAATGTCATTTTACTCTCATAACTGTGTTCTGTTATTCTGCACAATCAAAAGTCCTGTGTTGACCTGAACACCGTTCATACTGTTTCTTTCTCGTTACACAAAAAGACACCACCAATCAGAGAACCACACGTCAACTAAAAGCTCAGCCAACTCTGTCAGGCAGGCAGCAGGTGTATAAACGATGTTGGTGTCAAGGGCCGAGCAGGACCTCAGTGCATTGGCACGGTCCATTTGCCCTCCACCCAGAATCCAGCTCTGTGCAACAGAGCCCCTGCAAAGCTTATTGTTTCTCAGGCTGGCCTGATGCTGACTGAAGCTGAGGAGTGTGCTTACTAGTAAGCTTCAGCTCCAGCATTTCAATCAGGCACACAGCGGGGCAGCCCATCTGCTGCCTCAACCCTCCCAGGTCCTATAAAACAGGACCACAGCAGCCAGTACAGAGAACAGAGAGAAAAACTAAAGCTCTGTTGGCAACTTAAAGACAATGGCGAATGGAAAATGTATTTTATGTATAAGACACATATTTAAGCTTAACATAGCTTTTGCACTTAATCAGACCAACTGGAACTTATTTGGTTCCTTTTTAAGATATTCTACATAACACCATTCTTCTCTTCTTTGTTTTAGTCTCTGAAGTACAGCCACAGAGCCTGTAAGGGGACAGATGATTCCTCCCCCCCTCCTCTTTCTGTCTCTAGGAACTGGAGAGAAATGTAGAATGAATACTAATGAACCCCCACCTCCCACCACAGGTGCCTTACGTCCACTGTATTCACAGCTCCTTTCTCTTTCATTCTTTCTTTAGTTTTCTTAGACATACGCTTCTCACAGGTACACCATTTAGTAAATGTTAAAATATTTGCATGAGAACATTTTCCATTTTTTTTTCCATTGCAGTATTACAAGTTTATCTATAGCTTGTTTTCAAGGGAGGACACATTATTTAATTCATATTAAAGGTATCTGCTGTTGTGTTTAGTGGTAGGCCATGGAGGCTGCAGTCATAAATCAACATTAATAATTCAGAGCCATGCTTGAAAGAAATTAAACAAAGCAAATAAATGGACATAACTAAAACAATCTAGAATAGACCATAAAATCAGCAAGAAAGTGAACCAAGGAAAATAAGGAGGTTGTAAGGAAATACGGTTAATCAGTGCTAAGATAGCCGATACTCTGCTGGCAGAAGACTTGCAGCAGAATTATAATGACTACACTGCAAGATGGAAATCTACCAAAAAGCACTGTTTAGGAGTAGATTAGAGGGAAAGCAACTTTTAGCATTTCAAAGTAATGGAAAGGATTTGAGCTTGTTACTTAATTAGCAAAACATAGTGTATCCAGTATGACGTAACTAAAAAAAGACAAAAGAACACCATCTTCAGAACTCTGGAAAGAAAATGCTTCCAGACTTAGTGGTAATAAAAAGCATGCTGCCAAGCCAACCACAGAGTTCATTAAAGGAAAATGGGAAATGTTTTAAGCTAAGTAAATGTTCTGAAATTGTGCATATGTTTTACATGCTGAAAAAGAGGCCTAGAAAGTCAAAAACTGGCCTCACCCCAGGCCTGGCAAAGCTTTAGAAAGGAAAATACTGGAACACTTGTGATGTGAATGATTCACAGGCTTTATGTAGTTTGTTCATGGAAAAAACATCAGATGCATTCATCCTCATTTATATCAGGTTTTCCTAGTGAACCTACTTATTGATACCACACTCAGGAAAGTACTGCAAACAAACAAAGCGGTATATTCTGAGGCAAATAAACATAGACAGCCCTTAATTAAATGCAAATCTAGGCTGGATTATTTTATTTCGGCTTAGTCTGTTCACTACTGTCAAATGTACAGAAACTGTGTAAAGTAATTAGTCATTTAAAAATTTGGATTTCCTTTAATCTTTTTTTCCAAAGTATTAATTTACATTTATTATTTTTTTTCAGTATTTGACTGTAGTAATCTAATCCTTAGAATTTTGTACTACACTGTTGAAGAAATCATCCGTGAAGACAGTGTTAAGACAATGACAGTGAAAAGGATTTGGAATTTTACTTTATATACAAATAAACATGATTAAAAAGTCAGAGAAGAACTGATCCTGCAAACGGGTCCAAATAAATTCAATCTATATTCTCATTTAATACATTTATTCATATGGTAGAATTGTCAAATGCCAAATTTTGCTTGATAGGATTTGGAATATTGTGGTGAAGTTTCAAAACCACCCACACATCATCTGAAGGAAAAAGAATGTCATCACATGTAGACAGCACAAAGATGTAACTTTGAGGTTAGAAAATAAGATTCAAATGGAGATTTCTGCAGCTGGCAACTTGTTTAATTACTGTTTTAATTAATGGCTAAACTGTCATTTGCAGTGGTCATAGTGGAATCATTTCTATGCTGGATACATAGGCTTGGCACCTTGAGTCTGCATTAGTACACTTTGCAGCATTGTGTAATCAACGAATTACAAAATGTCTTCACTATTTATCGTGCGCAGCTTTGCTGAAGAAGTTTATATGCTAATAGAAACAACTCATTTGGGAGCGTTCTGAGTAGGTAATGGTCTGACTCATGTTTTTAATTAAGTTTTTCACTTCACTGGCCAGACATTCTATGGATGTCAATGCAGTAGTGCGCATGAACCATGAAGATACAATCCAATATGCCAAACAGGAGACAATAAATCCCTCAGCTAAATAACTGCTTTTTGATTTGTTTGTATGTTTGAGCATAAAAGGTCAAATCCTTTCTTTCTTGTGGGTTAATGTTAGCAGGCCGAACACTGCCAGGGAATGTTAAGATGGTTTTGATTTTATGCATAAGAAATAGACAACCTCACTTAGACACGAGATACCAAAACCTAAGCCACTCCTGCCACCTGGTGGCTGGAACTCGAATCCATTACTCCTCTCTGATCTGATCTCAAATAACTACATCAAAGAAATAGATCATAGATTAAAGAAACATACTTTTAATATTTCATAAGCTTTATTTTTATAGCTCATTTTTGCATCAAAATGAAACATTTTAAATGAAATAAGCAAAATTAGTAACAAAAATAACGCAAACATGATTCGTCAATCCATGATAATATTTTTTTCTTTGTCTTTTTTTTCTTTATTATACAGTACATTTAATTAACTTATAGAGCAACCATTTTAAGCAAACAACTGTAACAATTTAAACATATACAATTTAAACATATATGTCTGGTAGCAGTAAACTGACAGAAATAGAGACAATCCAGCTGCCTGGCGAAAAAAGATGTCTTGGAATTAATGCAAAATGCATTACCTCCAGGAGGCATGATTAAAGGAATTTCCAATGCTCCTATAAATAAGACAAAAAAAAGAGTTATAATGCACAATGGTGTATGTTGTCTCTATCAAAGGACAAAGGAAGAAATGCTGTGTCTAACATAAGTTATATAAGTCATGTACTTACTTGAAGGCCATTACAGAATGTAAAGCTCTGTCAGGTAGCTTTTAGGCACTATGCCAATGATACCTTTCATCTCCCCAACCCACCAACCAAAAGTATCATACTCCTGAGGGAGAGAACACACACACACAAAAAATTCCAATCACTTCATCTGACCGAAGCCAGTTTCCACATCTTCATTAAGTTGCAACCGTCAGTGCTGTGGCACAAGACAAGGGCAAACCCTAAAGTAGTCAGAAGGTAAGCAGAAGGTATGTAGCTGTCACTTTTCAGAGTTCACAGCTTTGTACCCATCAAATCTCTGTCTTTTCTTGTCATCCGAATATCCCAGCTACATCTTTCCAAGAGCAACTTAAAACAGAATTATTAGAGATTAATCACTAACAGCATGAGAAAACGTTTTAGATCATTTCAGGATTTGAAGAGAAACTTCAACAATAACAACATGGATGCTGTTAAAACAGATTGTGAGTTGACATCCTCAGCCCCCATTTTTTGACAAATGCATTGCTGCCTGACAAAGAACAGTGAGGCAGAAAGAAAAGATGTCAGAAATGTTCTACGCTGGAAAAGAAATGGAATAGCATTAAATGAAGCAGAGGACCTAAGGGAAGAAGAATGAAGGACCAGCTCTGCCTAACTACTAAAGCCTAATAGCCTGACCTCTGTATGAAGGCTCGGACATGAATCTTTGGGCTGCTGCTCAGTATCAATTGCATTAAATACAGACTGTCAGGGACATTGCAGCCAATGTAGTCAATGAACAGAGAAGGTTATATTATGTTTAAATGGTCATGAGGTAAGGAGGGCACCAGAGGCTAATCCATTTGTGACAGAGCAGACATTTGCATATCTTTAACAGAAAATAACACAACGCTGAGAACAGATTATAATCAATTATGTAACGGACATAGTCATGTCATAGGCACTGGTACATACACGGGTGAGTCACAACGGGGAATACAGTATGGGGTGGTTGAGGTTTCCCATAGCAGAAAATAACCATGCTCAAAACAGGACAGCTCATGTTTGTTCTCTGCCTGCAGGTTATGTAAATGGAAAAAAGTTGCTTAAAAGCAATTTAAAAAGGAAATGTTTTAGAGAAGGAAAGCTAGTTAACCGGTTAAAATTTAGATGAAATTTGCTAACCTTAAATTTTTAATAACAGAGGATAATGGAAAATAGCACGGTGGGTAGGACTGCCTTTTTTGTGTGGCCTATTTTCCAAAAAATAAAAAATACAATTCTTCAAATCATAAAGGTCAGTGAGGTTTAAAGTTATCTGCGTTACTTTTCAATTCTTACAGACTTTCCAAAACCTGAAAACCATTTCAGCTTTACTAAAAACAATGGTATAATCCAAAAATCTTGTATTTGTTGGAAGCACAAATATGTCTTCTCCCCTTCTGTGTTGACTGTTTAAGGTTGTTAAATCAGAATAAGCAGTAACAGAATGTCCATAACCAGGATTAAACTGAAAAATCCAGTCTTACAAGAGCCAAAACTGGTCTGGCCTCAAACATCTCTATCTAGAGTACTCAATCATACAGCAGCTGATTCTTCATAGTGTGGAGTGACTTTTATAGCCACTCTTTTCTCTGACACACCAGGCTTTGATCTCTACAGAGCAGACCAGATATCCTCCATTCATCCTCCCTCTTTCACTAGCTCATTGCAGGAGACAACATCTCTCCACGTGGAATGAAGCAAGAGATGTGGTTTGCATCATAGCAGTGCACAACTTTTTGTGGTCCTCCACTTGACCCGCAGGAACTTAAGTGATTCCGGGTGTGCAGTAGAGGCAGATGTAAAATATCTGCTTCTAGATATCCAAGCTCTTAGTGCATATGTGCACATATCGACCTATAAAATTCCAGCCAACTTAATGCTGCTGCTGACAGCTTCCACAGATATAAACCGTAATGGAGAGACAGACGGTGGCCCTATACAGTCTAGACCCATGTTCTGCTTTTTTATGAGTAAGAAAAGGGAGTGTACAAATAGCAGAAAATAACAAGTAAGAACAATACCTAATAAGCTGCTTTTTTATTATTATTTTTTAGATATTAGCATGATATCTATGGCGGCACGTTGGTTTAGTGGTTAGCACTGTCGCCTTGCACCTCCAGGGTCCGGGTTCGATTCCCGATCAGGCTCGATTCCTGTCTCTGTGTGCATGGAGTTTGCGTGTTCTCCCCGTGCTTGGTGGGTTTCCTTCCACAGTCCAAAGGTATGCAGGTTAGGATAATTGGTGTTCCCAAATTGCCCGTAGTGTGTGTGTGTGTGTGCCCTGCGATGGATTGGCACCCTGTCCAGGGATAGGCTCCAGTGACCCTGAATACAGGATAAAGCGGTATAGAAGATGAGTGAGTGAATCATATCTGAAGCATGTCCTAATCTAATTTTAGTTTAGATCGATAGATGAATAATCTCAAAGGGAAATTGTATTGGCCAGATAGTACTACCTGAAGTGCATAAGGCAAACTTTATACAGAGTGCATTATGCAAAACAGCACAACACTTGATTAAGTTGTGTGAGTCAGCTGAGGATGTAAACATGTACCATGTGAAAGGTATGCTTCTTGCTGTCATCCTTTTGAAACAGCCAAACTTCATTGACAGGGGTATCACCTGGTGCCAAAGGCCAACCCACTGATCATGGTTTGCATGGTGTCTGACACTGTTTGTGTGTGCAGGAATGACCACACTCACAGATTAGCAGGCATGTGTGACATGTGGAACAGCAAAAGGAAAAGACCTCACACTCTGAAACAAAACAACTTCAGACAAATGCACACAGATGCAGTGCAAACACATACACACACACAAAATGTTTGATGAAGATCATTTGCTATTTTTTAGCAGTAACTACAGGGCCTATGGCTTATATATGGAGTAACTAAATTGTTTTGCAGCTCATGGAACATGTATGAGCCTGGACCACATGATTTGCTTAATGCATATGGGTATGTGGTTAATATCTAATGCATAGTACCAAGTGATTTAAGCATGGATGGAACCTCATTAGCTAATGCACGATGTGTGCATGCATACATAAGTAGAATTTGAAAAATATAATGAACAAAATGCTTAAGATTCATATTGCAGATGGAGATTTACAGCTGCTCAGCAAACCCTATATAAAGGTCAAGAACTGGACAAGGCACAATGTGCTGATGATAAGATGAAGATTCAGAGAACAATTTCCCGCAGATGAAGAGTTTAAATATAACGCCAGTCCAAAGCTTGCATGTATAATCTTACTATTTAATTTATATTCATTTAAGTTCATATAATGTTCATATAACAAATGGCTTTAAAATGATGTTTTATGATGAAGTACATGTTAAAAATTTACTTTATAGAGACTGACATACTGTACAATATGGCTTGTCATCAAACTTACTCTAGCTTTGAATAAGATAGCTCTGTGTGTGTGTGTGTGTGTGTGTGTGTGTGTGTGTGTGTGTGTGTGTGTGTGTGTGTGTGAGACTGGGAGAGAGAGAGAGAGAGAGAGAGAGAGAGAGAGAGAGAGAGAGAGAAATACACATTTATATACATTTATTTATTATTACTCTTTCTACACTATTCTGTTTTATTTTTGTTTGTTTTTTTACTATCTACTAATTATCTTGTGCCTTAACTCTAAGCTTTGGCAATACTAATGTAAATATTTGTCATGCCAATAAAGCACCTTTGAATCTTAAATCTTTGAATCTTGAGAGAGAGAGAGAGAGAGAGAGAGAGAGAGAGAGAGAGAGAGAGAGGGAGGGAGGGAGAGAGAGAGTGATTTAGGGCCCTGACACCTCCCCCTGGTCTGATGGTCAATACCCTTTAAGAGTGGCTTTGGGTCTTGCCTGGGCAATAGTGGGGAAGGGGGCAGGGGAAGTCCTGCAGCTGCTGCATGGCCAAGGGGAAGGAGCCTGGACACTAATAGCCCCACTAGTCTGCTTTCCAGACTGCACTGAATTGGCCATAAGCCGCAGCTGGACACTAAAACCCAACCAGCTTTATGGCCACTGCGGCTGGAAAAGAGGGGGAAGGGGCTTCAGTACAAAGAGCCAAAGCAACAAGCACAAACAGACAGTGAAATAAAATCAGTACCAACAAAACACGCTCTCAGCTGGTGAATAATAAAGTTTGTGTTATTATATAATGGTTTACTAAAAAAAAAAAAAAAAAAAATGTTAAGCCATTCAGACTACATTAATAAAAAGTATTCAGACTATTAATATTACTAAAACAGTTACAAAAATATAATAAGATAAACAATTAAAAAATATATAATAAGCTATATGCATTCTGCATAAAATAAAACATCGTTGTGTTAAAAAAAAAAAAAAACTAAAATTACTACATTTATTCCTGAACTTTCTCATTTTGGTAAAACAGTAAATTACCATTTACACCCACCAGGTGGCAGACTTGTTCTAGAAAATACACAGTGTTGTCCCTGATTCGGCTGACGTTTCTAGAATTGTGACACTTCATGGCACGTTATCTCGTATGGTGATGGGTGATGTGTGCCATTTAACTTTGCTAGGTTTTACGATGTAAATGAAACATTTAAATTCATAATACATTTTTTCATCTATTAATAAAAGACACTAAATTAGTTATCAGTCCAAGTTCGTTCATTCATTTACGGCATTTGGCAGACGCTCTAATCCAGAATGGGGGGGGGGGGGGGGGCTTAACCCAAATAATTAACAAAAACAAA
>JAQQZT010000033.1:12968603-13018571 GCA_030068275.1 Clarias platycephalus | reverse complement strand
CCCCCCCCCCCCCCCCCCCCCCCCCCCCCCCCCCCCCCCCCCCCCCCCCCCCCAACCCAAATACTTAAGAAAAAGAAAGATCATTAGTCATTTAAAGATTGCCACTGACTCGGCTGTACGGACATCTAGAGAAAGGTCATTCCACCACCTATCTGCAGAACAGAAACTAGTCTAGAAGCAGTGTCTTCTTCGATCCCTGAGAGACGATGGGACAGTCGGGCAGTGCTGAAGGATCAGGTGGATCCATTAATCTTGAAAAAGTACATTATCCTAGACAGGGTTACAATGGATCCAGAGTCTATCCCTGTAACACTGGGTGAAAGGGAGCAGAATTTACCTGTAATCAGTCTATCACAGGGCACCAATAATTTAGTGTAACCAATGATTAGTGGGAGAAAACCAGAGAACTGATGTAATTAACTCATGTGACCTTGGAGAGAACATATCAGTCCAAGTTGTTACTTTTATTTAATGTGTTCTCAGGAGACAAAAAGGCTAGTGTAACAATAACCAGGCCTTCTCATAAGATATATACTTTATAATGGAAAAATTCAGCCAAGCTTTTAAGCCAGTACTGACATGTGTCTAAAAAATCCAACTCTGTCTTAAATTAATCTGCTAGTTTATCTAGCTAATGCTCTTAGGTACAAACTTCAAAGCTTGGCTCATCACAGCTGGCCTGCACATCCCAGTTGACAGGTACAGGAACTTATTCTCCAACGTACCTGGAGCAAATCTAGAGTTGGATTCAGAGCTTCCACAGAACACAAACTGGCATTAAAGGCATACACAGTTACAAGGAGTGACAGAGCCATGCTGACGGTAAGCGGATGGCAGACCTAACCAAACATGGCATCAAGCCTCCCAGAAGGACTCACACAAACACACACACATGCTCTTGTGGATAAGGAAGAAGTGAAGGTGGCAGAATGCTACAGGCTGCCAGGTCGCACGACGCTCCAGGCCAAAATCACTAAAACAGTTTCCTGAGTGACAAGACTAATCCCATCACTGCACTCCAAGAGAAGGTTCATCTCAGTTTAACGTTCAGAGTACACCACTACCACTGACAGGACAACTGTTGGCCTGTTAACACTTGCTATCATCACATCATCAAATGCTGCACAGACATTACTACTTACTAAATCCTGTATTTGTAAATATATTAGCTATTAGTACACTACAAAACTACATCAGGAAGTATTTTGTGTTGTTCTGAATTTGTAGTGTAATATTTAAAGCCTCCAGTTCATTCCATGCTGTTCTCATACCTTACTGAGGATATAGATGGCATCTCCTCTTTTGAAAGTTAATTCATCAGGTTGGTCTCCATTGCAGTCCCACAAACCCTGAAAGTAGTTCTGGTAGTCTGTGCTCTTATTTACTGCTGTATGGGGAGGGGGAAAAAAAGATTTTTTAAAGAGTATAATAAACATGAGATCTAATTCCAACTATTCGTTTTAATACAAGTACATGGTCACAGTCAATGATTTATGTTTAAACATAATTTTTTTTTAGGAATTCTAATTTTTCTCAGTTTACTTCTATAGACACTAGCAACTGAGGAATGATATGTGCAGCTGCATACTTTTTTCTATTTTCCACCACTTTATTAAGAGACCAGCAGTGGGCAGCAGAGAGCAAAAATAGCCCAAAAAAGTTCAAAACAAGGCTCTTAATTCTTGTCCAGGGGAATTGTTACCCTGCACAGCTAGAACTTCTCCCTACTGCTGACACACCTGATCTAACTCATATAGGGCATAATAATTAGCTGATGTGTCTGCAGTAAGAAACCACTTTGCCTGCAAAGTGGGCCAGGCAGATTCCCAAGTGTAGATTAACATTTGGCAGAGGTCTTAGGTCATCTACTCAAACTTTTTTGAGAAATTTGGGAAAGACCCTAAATGTTAGTAATTATTTCCCAATTAGCAAATATATAACACTTCTATAATAAGACATCACAGCTCATTCAGTAACAAGAGTGCAGCATTTCCTGTCACATCAGTCAAGGAAGTCCACTTTCTTTATTTTGTGTTTTGCCACAGAGTCTTCATGTAGACATTAGTGACTTAATGGATTGGTTATAATAATATTAAAACTATGTATTGATTTCCTAATTGATCTCCACGTTTTAACGCTTGCATCCTGCTGCCACATTCTGAGCCATATTCAACTGATTAATGCGAGGAGTTCAACATAAATGGTTTACAGGCTATAGCTTTTCTTCTACCCACACCATGCTTTTCTCTACTGCTGGCCCCTTTTCCTTAGCATCTGTCATGAGATCCTGCCTGAGCCATGGCTCTTGTCAGCAGGACTTCCTGTGCTGTGAGCTGAGAGCAGAGGGCTGGGGAGGGCCACAGCGCCGCTGGCAGCCTGTCCGTTCCACTTCCTGCCAGTGCCTACCAAATCATGCCCAGTGGCCAAAACTCACCAGGGCACACATCACACTCAAGCAGGGACACAAAACCCTTCATAAACCACACACAACAAATCAAATCCCACAACACAACACGGTGCGCGGAAGAGCTACACAATCTTTTTAGGTAACACAGTGAAACCAAAACAGCTTTCAAGTTTATCAATATGATTTTATGATTAGTAAACTGAAAATGAACAATGCGTCAGAAACATTAGTAGAGATTCTAGGACCATCCTCCAGGCAGACTATTTTTCAGACCTTTGTAATTCATAGGTTCTGGTCATGTGGACTTCTCTCATAACATCTGCTGATGTGGTTCAGTATGGCTCACATCCTGAGACTTAGACAACCATTTCAAAATATTAATCATTCTCCCCACAACTATTTTTGTGTATATTTAAAAAAAAAAAAAAATCTGTGTGTTTGGACTCATTTTGTTAAAAGAGACACCTAAAACTTTTTAAGGTTAATTTAGAAAATCTAAAACAATTCAATGTGGTGTTTCAATTCTAAAGTATTTTTTGCCGAGTTTTACACAGAGCGCTACAAATTCTAGAGTAAATGTCATTAGAGTCTGACTGGCGTTAACATGACTAGCACATCGGAATACCTTATGTATAACTGAGAACATTTCAATTCTTCTATCACATTCTGCATTCTGTTATTATCTATGCTTGGTAGGTGAAAACTCACAGCAATTGTAATGTATCCAGCTTCTTTAACAACTACATTGTTGCACTGTAAAGTGCATTACTTGCAAATTTTGGAGAACAGTGTCTGCCAAATCAGTACATGAAATTGTACATGTAAATGCAAATGAAGCATACCGTATGTAAATTTTAAAAAGGAAAAAAAGAGGGGTGAAGTGAGAGGGAGATATGTTAAAAGTACTAATAAGCATCTGATTAAACATAAAATGCCTTTTGAGTCTTCCACTATTGATCCTGTTTCTTGTAGCTGTTTATTCATTTATCTATCTTGATTCTTATTGTTTTTCTTCACATTCCCCCTAAACATTTCCTAGGTTCTGTCCCTCTTTTGCAGAACAAGCAGTCATCCATCTACTCCTCCCACTATCTTGTACTACCTTTTAATGAATCGTTGTATTAAAAAACCCAGAATCACAGAAGAGAAGGCAGAGGCCAGGACTCTTCTGCTGGTCAGCACAGAGTCAGCAGAGAAGTAAAGATTTACAAGGCTGAAAGAGTATAGAGAGGCCTGGTGGCCTCAGTGCAATTACCTGTCACTGGAACTGCTACAGGGGGTTTGCTGACTGGCTCCGGTGCTGGTTTATTATTTTGAGGCAGCTCATCCTCTGAGAGAGAAAAAGGTAAGTATGGAAAATTAAATGAAATAAATGAGCTAATTGAAAAGACTAAGATTTGCCCCCTAAAGCTTTCCATTTGGCATTAGAAATTTTTTGTATAGTTATTTGTATCCTACATGCCAAACCTCAGAGAGTATTCAAAAGAGTATTTAATATAGAATCTTAAAACATCATTTATTTTTATAGTTTATATCAAACTAAGATGCCAAACCAGGAAGCTCCTCATAGATATCATCATCAATGGGTTCAGGCATGGATGCTACATTCAAAGGTAAGCAGTCATCATAGGTATCCTGCTCCTCCTCCAAAGGAATGATGCCTTCCATGTCTGTGTACGAGTACAGAAGTTTTAGTTTACAATGTACTTCGATAGCAAACACTCAAAAAAATAAAATAAAAAAAAACACGCCACCTTTTATTACAAAGCTAATCTGCTCCACCCATTCTTCTGCTTCTCTCTGTGAGGAAGCACAGAACTAAAAAGAGAAACATCGAAGTAAAATTAGTCCCGAAGTGTAGCTTTTAGAGAATTTCATTTAACAGAGCCATTGCTAGTAAACATTTACCTGATACACACGCTTGTCAGGAGCAGATATTTCAAAGCAGCAGTCTTTCTTGGAATCTTTGCGCAAATTGTTGCTCATTTTGACAGCATAACCGGTGATATTAAACTCTCCCTTCTGCTGTTTATCTGTTGAGATTGATCACAATTATGACACTTCTTTGATTAACGGGAAGGTTTGGATTTTTTCCATGTCTGACTTAAATCAGAATTGACATGCATATAAGTACATTACCAGGTCTTGATTGTCATAAATATTCCTGGTCTGCGCAACAACCGTGAAGTTTGCCACATAGAATGGAATACAATGCAAGTATTCTGCACCAAATTTCACAATCTCGGGTCATCGTTTAATTGTTTTCTTTGCCCGGAAATAGCCATACGGCTAGTTCCGGTGAGGGAAAAAAAAACGTAGTCCAATTTGTACTACAACAAAATGTTGAAAGACACCAACTCGATTTAGCTCAGTGGGACAACAGAATCTTCAGATGAGTTTCAGTTGAACTTTGTAATACATTTTTGCACAGAACAAGTGTTGCATGTGTTACATGTTGATTATATAAATTGCACTCGTGTTCCGGGTGACGTCATGGTTGGTGTGCAGAGCAGGAAAATTTATGACTTCTTGAGATTTATGTATTTATATGCATCTCAAAACAAAACAATCCAGCAGTTGAGAATTAAAATAATTCTTGGTGGTTTACCAACTGAAATATACATAAACCCATCAGGAATAGAAATTAATATACCTTTTTCATTGCCATAATAATAGAATGTGTGGTTGCTCAGAGCGCACCATCTCTTTTGCCATTCTGTGCCGAAGAAGCTGTGATCTGCCAGAAGGCACATATTTACAGGTTATGGTACATTACAAAAACACAAGCAAATGGCCTGAAATACATCTGTTTAGAATGAATCAAGGGTTTCCCACCTTTTCTTCGTTTTTCCAGATAACCACTTTTGAACACAGCTTGGAGATCTTGAGCTGCTACTGGAGGGGCCTGCTGAACTCCTACAGAAAACCAGTATACAGGGGTTTGAATACAGTTTATACTAGCCTCACAGGCTTTACCACTGAACCTGGCAAAGGCATGCTGTTGTTATTAGGCTTTGTATATGGATAATAAAATAAAAAATATAGTTACTGAATCATGTATAAAAAAAAAAAAAAAACTGGTTTACATAGAGCTACACACTACAATCCAGGGATCACCAGAATGCACCGCATATACAGCACTTGTTTGCATTGCAAAGCTGAACAACCCACCTAACCCATTTGTTTATATTCCACTATTTGCATGGCTGAATGAGAGTGGGAGTCCTGATGAATGAATGACCTCCTTCAAGTCAAAAGTCCCTGACCACAATCACTAGTGTTGACAAAGAGGCATGGAAATACACAATGCAGACAGTGAATAAGACAACAGCCTCCTGAATAAGTATACTATTATTTCCAAATGTAAATCCATGTTTATGTTCATTTTTCCAACGAATCCCATTATTATCTTCAGATCTTCGGTTATAGGGTTAGAGGTGATACATTTGAGCAAAATTCTGTGATAATCTTACCATAGCTGTAACTATTGCACATCAAACCAAGCATTTACAAATGTAAACTGTTGTCTACAAGAAACTAAAAAATAAAAAAAATGAAAAGCATCTTCCTGACACACACTCTGTGTCTACTCTTGTCAGTTCTGGTCATTCTTATTCGGCAAAAAACTTTCATTAATATTCACTAAATATCTTAATTTATCATAAAAAAGACACCATGCCATGATTGAAATGGAACCAAGTGAAAATAAACCACCCCTAGTTCTAGCCACAAAGTTTGCTTAATCTCATTCCTGAAAAGCAGTGTTGGCTTGGAGCACTTTCTCCTGGGTGCAGGAACAGCTGTGCTATCAGGGGGCAAACGGGCCCATAAAACACCCCCATGTTTCAAGGCAATAAAAACTCGCACAACACTTACACACATCCGCACAACATTCAGAAAAGCAGACAAACATGCATACTTAAAATAGACACAGGGAAACCACACACTTACACATACTAATATCTATCTATCTGCAGTGCTGAAAGAGCTTGTGTGTGTCACTTGAGATAAGATATGCACTACGATTCGAAATAAGGAAGATTTACAGGGTTTCTTTGGTACAGCTTTATCCAATAGGATGTTCTTAGCTCTGCTCAATGAAAACGGTCGTCTGAAATGACATTGGCTGTGGGAGGCATTGTCTGAGATCCATGTCATAAAGCATTTGTGCAAAGACAAAGGAACGCTTAGTCTCTGCTGCCTGTTCTTTTTTAGTCATTCCTGGGTCTGTTGCTAGGCTACAGCAACCATTCAAACAGTCGCTTCAACTCATGTACTGAGATACACCAATTTCCAAAAAAGACAAAGAAACATTGAAATACGAGCAGGTAGGGGAGATGATTAAGCATCATGGTAATATGGGACATATTGAATAAAACAGAGCTTGAGTCTTTAGTTTTACATTGGTGAACCATTTATTGTTGGTAATCAACACAACAATTCCAATCCGGCGGCGTAATCTGTGCACCAAAGTGTAGGTTTGCTGCTTACAACAGCCTCATTCAAAGAAATGTGCTTAAAGCAAGTGTTTGAGTAACAGATTTTGCAATACAGTTTTTATCAGACTTACACCTACCATCATATGCTGATTCCTCATCCCGATCGGCGCGCTCAGAGTGCAGAGAACTGCCATCATTGTTACTGTCTGCGTCCTCAACATCATCCCCCTCTTCTTCTCCTACATGACAAAGTTTTCATCACTCATTTGCCACATCATCGACCCACGCTGGAGGAAATGGATATCAGCAAACTAATGTCTCTTTATTGAAATTACATTAGCAATATGTAGATGAAGTTACATTATTGTTTTCAGGATTCACTGTCATGCCTGAAAGGTACACAGTACTAATTTTCTTAAACTGGTACTGCATAGAGAATGGCAATCAACCAAAACACATGGACATACAAAAGATACGTTACTTTGCATGAATTTTGGATAGCCAAATGCAAAATGAGATTGAATAGTGCACCTGTTACCCCAGTCTTTTCATGCCTTTACAATAAAGAATATTTTAGGACATTGATGTCCTGTTTAGGGAAATATGTGCAAATGGCATAATGGCGAACTGCTTGTGGTCTTTGTCATAAAGTTATATTGAACAATCTACAGGCCTACAACTAAAACAAAATGCAAAAAAAAAGGACAAATAGTGTATGTATGAACATACACACACATTATAATGTGTATATGTATGTACAGTATGTATTTTTATTTTGTTTTATATAAAAAAAACTTAATTGTCTACAAATATAATTGTACCATGCTTTCATTGACCGGTAAAATTCGTTTGCCCAACTTTTTCCTGTCTGAAGATATTAAATTTATAGTTATCAGCTATGAATAAAGAGAAACAGGCAGTAGGTATGTATATACAGGTGCATCTCAATTAATTAGAATTTCATTGAAAAATTTATTTATTTCAGTAATTCAATAAAAAAAATGAAACTCATATTATATATTAATTACACAAAGACTGGTATAGTTTAAGTGTTTATTTCTTTTTATTTTAATGATTATGACTTAGAGGTAATATTTGTTTATTGAAATAAATAAACTTTTTCGAATATATTCAAATTTATTGAGATGCACTTGTATGTACTGTACATATACATACACACTAAAAAATATGCACATTTTAAAGGTTTGGACACACCTTCTAACTCCATGGTGTTTCCTGAATTTCATTTCTTTCTACATTGTAAAACAATACTGAAGGCATCCAAAATATGCAATAATCTGCTATGAACAGTTGATATACAGATAAGTCTGGTACTTACACTCTGTAATGCCTTCATAATGGCTCTAATCTGAGGTGCTGTTAATTGGTGATTTTAGAGGCTGGTAACTCTAAATGAACTTCTCCTCTGCAGCAGAGGTACGTTTTGGTCTTTGTTTCCCTGGGATGAATCATGGTGCTTGATGTGTTTTACAAATGTACTTGACACAATGCTGTTCTTGCAAGAACTGTTTCAAAATAGCTGATCTTCAGTCTTCAGGTCTTAAAATAACAACTGACTGTTTGTTTTTTTATTACCTAATGCCATATGTGTTATTTCATTGATTTGAAATCTCCTGTATTGTTCTACAATGTGGAAAGTAAAACTTGCATCCAAAGTATTGACTGTTACTGTGTGTGTGTGTGTGTGTGTGTGTGTGTGTGTGTATATATATATATATATATATATATATATAATATATATATATATATATATTAACAGGAATATGCAAAGTTATTCTAATATATATTTCAAGCGCCATGGTTAAGTTCTGTTAAGTGTTTCGTGAGCATAAAACCAGTGCATCCAGCTTCCTCTGCTCAGCTGAAAAGTCAGCATATGTAGTATATTTAATGCTCTGTGTGTCAGGAAGAAGCTGAAGCAATGTGCTCAGTGCAAACTTCCCTGTGTGAATGTGACCCTCCTCCAGCTGTCAAGAACAAAAACACACAACCTAAAAAACACTTACGTTTTTCCTTGAAATCCTGAGGGTAACTGAAAAGAAAGACATCATTTTGTCATGTAATGATTACAGTGCAAAAAGAAGTGAAGGAATTCTTTACGGACAGCCACGATACATACAGGATTGTCATACATCAAGTCCATTCTTTCATACCTGGCTTTGACATCTTTTATCCTCTTAATAAAAGCATCTCTTTTTTCCTTTGCCTTCTTGCTCAGATTTTCCCCTTTCAGAATTTCAGTCAGAAACACCTCCAAATCTGAAAATTCAGATTAACCATATATATTTATAATTATACTTTACATACATATCTGTCATCAAATTAGCTGGATATAAAGAGCAGTAACTGACGCAGATCTACGTCGGTCTGTGGAGGTTGACCCAATACACTACTCTCAGAGCGAAATAAACCATAACACAAATACATTTAACTTATTAGTTCACGAAGAGTTCAGAAGAACGACGTGGAAAAATTACACTAGCCAATTTCGTGCGTTTATGGAATTTCATTCACTGTCTCGTGTTCTATCAGTTTTCTTGTCCATATCCAGCAACTTCCTCTTTTCTGAAAAATAACTCAGCTAATAAACTAGAACCAAATGTTTTTGTGATATTTCTGTTCCGCCTGGATATTATAGGATTTGAAATATGACCATATGTCTAAGTGTTGGTGTCATTAAGACAATCAGCTACCTGAGACAAGTGTGGACAAATCCTCCGGTAGGGACTTCATTCTGGCATTGGGCGCTCTTCACTCTCCGGTCAGCGTTAGTTTGAGTTTTTTCACCCGTATTGAGACAAACCCCGCCTCCTGTCCTGCCATTGGCTGTTTGTTCATACTCACTGGTTAGTCTCTAGGCTTGATCTGATAGCATGCGTGAAATTCTAGCCAATCCTGTTACAGGCGGCCGGTAGTTACAGGAATACGGGTAGGATAATGAATATAACATCTCCGGCCGCAGTAGCCTTCGAAACACGGAAGTTTTAAAGTTATATGATTGAGGAAGACGGAAGTAGCCATGCATAGGGTGTAAAGTGTGAGTGGTAAAAAATAAATAAATAAATAAATAAAAAGCTGCCGAGAACATACTTTTTCGTGTGGACCGACTGCGCGCGCTCGTTTCTGTGGTACCATTCACCAATTCATCACTATGTAAAGATAAGTCATGATGTATGACGATCAATATTTAAAAGCAAATACCGCTTTTCTTTGATGTCGGTGATTTTTGGTGACCCTATACATAAATTATGACCACCACGGTAATACATTGTTACATATTATTATTATTATTATTATTATTATTAGCATGCGTTACATTTTATGATTAAAAATGTTCTAGCAATACAAAGAAGCAGGTTGAAAACGCTAAAGATCTGATGTACAGACCTTTTTCCAAAATGAGAGGCAGGTGAAGCCTCAGGGTGTAGTAGGGCTTCCACAAAACATACAATCATCCAACTCTATCATATTCTCTCTCTCTCTCTCTCTCTCTCTTGGTCCTGCACTTTTTCACAGAGATCACTGCATTGTACAGAGCTCTGATGACCTGCCAGGAGACCTGCACTGTATCACATACCAATCTCTCCACTCTCACTGCCTCTCTGCATCTCAGGAAGCAGAACTTTTTTCAGTTTGAATTACTCTCTGACATTGTTCATGAACATATACTGTACGTTTTGCCATGAACAAACATCATAAAACAATCAGGTTTCATTCAGCACTGAAAAGTCTCATACAAGAAAGAATGAGTTTGGATATAAACTTGCATTGCAGCCATATATATTTAAAGAGAATCCAATCCCAGCACAAAGTAATTTATTCCAAGCTGAAGTCAGAACAATACATTTCTATATCCTGTCTAAGTGGGATGATTAGGCTTTGAATTTACAATAGAAGTTACAGTGTTAATGCTTTGCTGGAAGTATTCTTGTACTGTGAGGTGGTACACTATCTCTTTTAAAATCTGCTCAGCAGAGCTTGAACTACAGCTGACCTGACCACTGCTCCATCCGGCACACAGAGGGAGAGGAGAGATGGAGTGACCTTTAACCTTTAAAAGAAGAGGGCAACACATTCGTATCTCATCTCCTCTCAGACAGCCTTGTTTGATCTGGACTCACCTCACTTCACACATCTTAGCTTCTGGCACCAACCTACAGGGGAGGAATG
Source organism: Clarias platycephalus (assembly GCA_030068275.1). Taxonomy (NCBI): domain Eukaryota; kingdom Metazoa; phylum Chordata; class Actinopteri; order Siluriformes; family Clariidae; genus Clarias; species Clarias platycephalus. The sequence continues at coordinate 13,007,534 of JAQQZT010000033.1, read as the reverse complement.
TGTGGGGTATGTTGTGTGTGTATGCATGTGTATTATTTTAAGAGTATCATTATAAAAGAGTATCATTATAAAAAAATATTAATATTTTGATGATGCAAAAGATTTTGCTGTGAAAAAAAAAATGTATATTGTTTTTGTGAACATTTGACTGGCATCTATACAAATTTGTAGTATGTACAGTATTACACCATGGACATTTCTTAAGGCCATCAAACAATTTTATTTAATGCTAGGCATTACAAAGTGTGGAAAGTTACATTGTTATATTGATATGATACTGGTACAGACACTATTCACATGTGCAACAGATTCCTTAAAATATGATATATTTTAAACTGATGTTTCTAGTAGTCTTTTTTAAAGAAAACAGACTGTCAGCAGCAGTAAAACCTTTAAATGATGCAAAGGTTTTAAAGTAGGCCATATGTCCATGAATTACGATCCCAGCTCAGGTGTCTCAAAGCCCAATGCAGTCGCTTCACATATTCAGTGAGTGGACCGCCTGATCCTTTAAAATTGATGGATAGCTTGTCACCAACTTGTGGAAGAGACACATCTGTCTGTGGAAAGTGTACACACAATCATTCAAAAACACCACTTGCACATTACAAGTTATTGCCACATCTCCTGTACAGCCCTGACCTTGCTCCAAACCGTTTCCACATGTTTGGGTTATTAAAGGAACTCCTGGGAGGCCAGTGTTTCAGACATGAAGCAAACAGTCAGATCATGGTTCTGGCATACTGAGAAAACTTTCTATTTTTATGGTACCCAGGAACCACTGAATCACTGTGATAAATATATTAGTGTAGCAGGGGGTTATATAGATAAATAAAGGTTGTTTTTCCTCTCATAACTGTGTTCTGTTATTCTGCACAATCGAAAGTCCCAGTTTGACTGGAACACCCCTCATAATACGCACAAATACAGTCAAAAGCATGTGGATAGATACATAGACAGATTAGGAGAAAGAGGACGAGTAGGCTTCTATGGTTCCACTTGTCCCCACTGAGGAAAGAGTCACTGCAAATTCATTCATTTATTCTCTATACAGATATTTCTGTACAGGGTCACTGGAGGCGTGGAGTCTATCCCAGGGGACTCGGAGCACTAGGCAGGATAGACCCTAATACTCAGAGGAAAGCCACCAAGCATGGGGAGAACATGCAAACTCCATGCACACAGACATGAAGGTATGACCCAAACCCTCAAACCTAGAGGTGTGAGGCCACAGTGTCGTAGATCAGGAATTTCTAAAAGACACAAACCAACCCATCTGGTACCAAAATCCATGTTACAATCAAAGTGAAAGTGATCACACTTAATCTTATATTTTCTTAATCTTATATTTGATGTGAACATTACCCGAGGCTCTTGACCTGCACCTGCATTTTTTTGTAATTAATTTCATGTAGAGGTGTTCCTAATGTAGTGGACAATGTGTGCGTATTTGCCATCTCCATTGTGAAGAAGTGTGGTGTCAGCATAGGGGAGATTTTGGTTAATTATTTTGAATACGTTTTTTTTTTTTTTTTTACATTATGGCTTCATACACACACAAAACCATGCAATCTCAGGTTTTCTTTTCATCATATGGACAGCTGGGTGTGCCTGCTTCTTACTTGGGGCAGGCACATGAGCACATGTGAGATGTGATTCAGATCCATGAAGACTCCAACTCACAACATACAGAAGGCAGTTGATTTTAATGCTATGACTGACATACAAACATATACAGTGTGTATATATATATATATATATATATATATATATATATATACAGTAAATACAGATTGGACAGAAGCATACATACACACATTATGGCAAAACTTGCAGTGATTTATTTTTTTCAACTAATCTTTTTCTGGGGCAAAAGGATTGTATGCCTTACATATTGGGATATATTAGGCAGCAAGCGAACAGTCAGTTCAAGTTTTTTTGTGCTGGAAGCAGGACAAATGGCAAATCATAAGGCCCAAATTGTGATGACAAGACGACTTAATCGGAGCATTTCCAAAATGGCAGGTCTGGTGAGGTGATTCCAATATGCAGGTTAAGTTCCATAGGTTAGTACCTATGAAAAGAGGTTCAAGGAAAAATACCCATAATCTGTTGATAAAGCCATGGGTGCCTAAAGCTTTCAAGTGAAGGCTAGCACCTTAAGTGTTCAGATGTCTCAGAAGAACTACTTTAACACAAAAGTTCATGCCGGCTATAACAGAAATATGTCAGAACCTGCTGCATATCCAACAGACTGACATGATTGTGACAGACTGGTCAGAATGCCCATGTTCACCTGTGTCCATTATCAAAAGTACATAGGCATGCTAACCAGATCATAAAGCAATAAAAAAAATCTCTATTCTATTCTCTATACTGATAAATAATATTTTCATTTCCTTCTTTCATTTAAAGAAGGCATGCCAGCAGAAGCAGTGTGATGTTCGTTGCATTGATTTGCTTGGAAACCTTTGGTCCTTACATTCATATGGATGTTACTTTCACACATACCACTCACCGAAACATTCAGATTAAGTACATCCCTTTCATGTCCACAGTGTTTTCAATGCCACTGGCTTCTTTCAGCTGGATAACTTAACCAACTACAGTGCACAAAATTTTTTATTAATTATTTGAGGTTGGTTTTCTTGTTGCCAGATAGCAGAGCACACCTTGCAGTGATTTTTGTGTCTATACCATGATGGGTAAGAGTTGTTCTGGTGGCATACACAAGGACGATGTGCCCAAAATTAGCAAGGTGGGTTTAATGTTATGGTTGATCAGTCTACCTCTGGCCAAAACATTTCTGCAGAAGGCTTTTTCTTTATCCATATAGTCAGTAATAGGCAATAGGGATGACTATAGCTCTAAGAATATTATCATGCAAAGTTGATTTAAGAAAGTGAAAACTTCAAATGGTGTGGGGTAACACTGGAGTCATTAAGAACCACCACGCATAGACATATTCAGGAATGGGCTACATCTCTTGCATTCCTATTACCAAACGTCAGAAGTGTCTTACTTGGGCTGAGGAGAATAAGAACTGGACCTTTGCTCAAAAGTCCACAGTCCTCTTTTAAGATGAAAGTAAATTTAATCTGTAAATCAATGTGGTACAGAATCCAAGTTGTTTAAAGTTCAGTGTGAAGTTTCCACAGTCTGTGATGACTTGGGGTGTTATGTCAATTTCTGGTGTTAGTCCACTGTGTCTTATCAAGGCGAAAGTCAATCCAGACATCTACCTGGGGATTTTAGTGCACTTCATGCTTCCATCTGCTGAGAAGCTCCCACCCACAGAGACAAATAACTAATTGGTTTGTCGCCCATAATATTACAATGCTTGACTGGCCAGCCAACTTACCTGAATTTTCTGTGGAGTATTGTCAAGAAGAGAGAAAAGACAATGAGAAAGGAGAAACATCCAACACAACAATATAGATAATCTGAACGCAATCAAAGCGACCTGGTCTTCATTAATGCCTCAACAGTGCCACGGGCTTATCGCCTCCTTGCCATGTTGCATTGATGCAGTAATTCATAGTAAAGTAGCCAGGACCACTTAGTCTAATCTGCATGTTTGTGGACTGTGGGAGGAAATCGGACCACCCGTAGGAATCCCACCAAGCATGGGGAGAACCTTGGGGCGGGAATCAAACACGGACTCTAGAGATACAAGGCAATACTGCTAACCACTAAGCCACCTTGCCGCCAAGAGTGGAACGTTGATCCTGAAATATTCAGTACTGTGAAGAGACATCTTAAGACATCTTAAATGTCAATAATTGTGACATACAGTTTTGTTAAAATATTTACAGTAATATATGTTTTTTCTATTTTACTATTGTATACTTATTTTAATGATATATTCTACAAATGTATTGGAACCCATATTTGCATGTTTTCTAATGAGCAGAATTGATTTCATAAAATATATTTGCCACTTTCATTTGTCATGACAAAAATTGTTTGAGCATTTTAATTTTTAATTAAAATTTTCCTTAAATATATGTGCATGAATGATATGTATTATTTTTAGTTTCCTCCCACAGGTCAAGAACACTGTTGTTGCCTTTGCCTAGGGTATACATATGAGGTGACTCATATGTAACAAGAAGTTACAATGTCATTAGCAATGACTATATTACAAACCTTTAGGTTGGACAGTTGGACATTTTAAGGAAATGGAGCCATAAACCTTCTAGAGTAACAAAGAAGGGAGGAAAAGTTAAAGTTAAGTTACCCTTTAAATAATTCCATAATTTTTTTCTTTTTCTTTCTTTCTTTCTTTCTTTCTTTCTTTTCTTTTCCAGTATCAGTATCAATTTGCAGTTTTAATGTTGGAAAGTTTACACAAATGAAGCCACAAAAATCAACATTGCCAAGCTTAATTTAATTTATTTATTTTTGTGTGTGTTCAGCTAAAAGGCACACCATTAGCATGTTTCAGAAAAAAGAGGGCTACATGAAAGAAAAGCCATCAAACTCACTATAGAATATGGTGGTCATGTGTAGGGTCTGCTCTGTAGCTCATGGTCCATTGGCTCTTGGGAAGATTTCACCATGAATTCTGCTATCATGATATTTAACCCCAAAGTCTGGTTGCTCTGCCAGAAGGCTAAAATATAACCATAGGTAGAAGGTTTCCTCAAGATTATGCATATGGATATTTGCATGAGGCAAATATACATAGTCCTATATGGTTATAGGGCTCCTTGCTTTACAATTGCTTTACAACGATGAATGGAGTATCTGAATTTAAAGTAAATGAATATTAAATTACAAGTGATTTTGGAGTTTTAAAAATCACAACATCAGGATAACTACAAGCTTCAAGTCTTTGACTAATATGGATGAGGTCACTAAGATGAGTATGCTCATCTTATGACTGAGCTCATCTATATGCTGTAGATAGCTCATTTCACTATCAGAACATCTAAGCAGCTTCTTAAGCCTGGAGGTCAAACATATGACAATCTGCACTTACCACTGTAATTCAACATGTCTGGAGGGTACCGTGAAATGTGTGAAGTCAAATCTCTGTGGTTGATAAGAAGGCACTTTTACCCTTTGGCCTTCAAAGGATTAAACTACTCAGGTGTTGTTTTAAAATAGCATAGAATTAGCTTACATGGAAACCACAACTCCTTCTTTTGATGCTACCATCTTGAAAAAATTTTGAATTTCCAGATAAAGAATGGCGAAAGGTCACCTTCACATTATATTTATTATGTATGCATTCAAGCTTAGAAATCCCTCTTGTTTGCTTCTGTAGTAAAAGAAATGTGCATGCAGTTGCTTTGAGCTTTACACCCCGTCACTGTCTGGTTTTGCTTACAACACCTCTTCAGAGAGTGCTCATGAACTTGGCTCAGACCTGCAGGGTACGCAGCTGTGAGTGACTTCCACCCAGCTGTTCTCCTCTCTAGTCCCAGAAATAAATTCTTTCATATTATATACAGGGTAACATAAGCTGCAATGAAATCAAAACAATAACAAGTAAGAACATGCAGTTTATCCACAATTGTACTGTTAACCCAAAGAATGCAACAATTCATCCGTTGCTGATTTGTACTGGAAATTTCCTAAAGGCGGTTTGTTTTTGGATTATATGTGGCTGGAGATATAAACATTTGTTTATCTTCAGTTACCACTTTATTCTAGTCAGGGTTCTGTAGATCCTGAGTCTGTCCCAGAAACACTGGGAGCAAAGCAAGAGAATTATCCCCATATGGAACACCAGCCTATCACAGGGCAATGTCTACACACCTGCCTTCCAACAACAATTCACCCCTAGGAGAAATTGACTACCTGGTTGTTTTTGGACAGTGAGAGAAAACGGGAGAACCCAGACAAAAACGTGTAGAAAAACATGCAAAACTCTGCACAGACATTTACCCAAGCATAGGATCAAACGTGAACCCTGGAGCTGTGAGGCACCACTGCCCAAGTTAGAGTTGTAAATATGTAAATTCACCTAATGGTATAACAATTACTTACCATGGTTGTGATTCATCCATTGTAACTTGTACTAATTTTTTCCTTAATATGAGAGGTGTTCAAGTCTAACAGGGACTTTTTAATTTTATGAGAGTAAAAACTACCGTTATTTGTCTATATAATCCCCTGCTACAGTAATGCACTTACCCAAGCTTTTCACTAGTGTTTGGATACCATCAAGGCAGAATTGTTTCTTAGTACACCGGAACCATGATCCATCTACCTACTTTATGTCATCATCACTAGTGAAATGCTAGCCTTCCAAGAACTTCTTTAATCCCCCAAACATACAGAAAGCGCTTGGAGCAAGGTCAGGACAGTACAGGGGATTTGGCAATAACTCCCAGCTGAGGTCTTGTAATGGTGCTGTGAGCAGTACAAAGTATAAAAGTTGTGCATTGTCCTGCAAAAGCACCTAGGGTGATGAAACCAGCCTTTTTTTTTTGGAGAGCATTCCACTCAATGAAATTTTACTGAAACAAGTGTAGTGCTCTTCGAGCAGCCTCACCCGCGACGTCATTCACGGATGTATAGCCTTGATTGAAACGTTCACCCCTATTAAATAATTTACTGCAGCTAAGAGACTCTCATCATTGTGTTTTCTGTAAAGGTGTTGTTTTCACCTTCAATTTCCACAAAAGTCCAGGTTTGACTTGAACAACCATAATACTTAGAATTTAACCTGAGATTGAGTAAAACCCCAGCCAAGTGGTGCTACCCAGAACCATTACAGCATGCTATTCCTATAGTAGATCAAAGGTACAAAGTGAGACTCACTCACTATTTAATTAAGATTGTTTTCTCTGATGCCTTTAGGAAGCAAAGCCCTGCAAGGGATGATGTATGGACTGCAAAAAAGGAATGCTGCGTTTCCATGGAAACCACTGAATGTGGAACACCAGGGCTTTAAATGGCTGCATAGGCATAAGCTTCTATGCTAGTGCAATAGCTATGTGGTTTTCCTTTTCATCATCAGGAGGCTGAGGAACTGTGCACTTTTCTGTTTCTATTTGTTCTGCAGACTTAGCAAGGTCTTATTAATGGTGGCTTTACCAGCATCAGATATTGTGATATTTGCAAACAAGACATGGTTCCATGGACATTAAGATAATATTTTAAAACTGATCATAAGGTCAGCACAAAACGCATTGATAGCCAAATGGTACATTGTCATACACATTATATCAACTGCTCAAATCTTCCAAGACTAAAATGTTATTTGTGTTACAGTGTTTTTTTACAGAGTTACTATCTTCCACAACATCACAGAGTCATTTGTTCATCCAAAGGATATGCAGCATGAGATTTGACCATCAAACTTTATGGCCAGCTAATAGGCATGAGAAAGGCATTAAACACTGAAAAATTGGCTGTGAAATTTTTAAAGCACTGTCTTCTTGTGTTACTGGTTTGTGTTGCTGCAATTGCTGTAATAAAACTGACCTGGAATAAGCAATTTTATTCTAGTTTATATATGTGTGTGTGTGTGTGTGTGTGTGTGTGTGTGTGTGTATATGAACTTTTAGTATTTTATAGTTATAGTATGTTGGTTTAATAGGTTAGCTTTATAGGTTGTCAGATAACAATTTTTCTGATTAATGCTTGTGTAAATAAACTTGTTGCAAATCCACGTTTATGCCGGATTGCTACTCAGAGTAACATCGTTCTGAAACCTAACCTCAGCATGTCGATCTGGTGTCTTTTGCTGTCCAACTGCATCAGTCAAGTTAGTGTTTTGCTTCATTGTGGCCCGATGCCCAGTGGGAGTAAGGGCGTTTTCTCACTGGGGTCCGGGAACCGTTTCCGAGCACACTTGGCGCAGGAACCAGTTGATTTTTATCTGTGAGCATGCAATCGTTCTAAGCTCGGAAAGGGTTAGTACGCGTTGTACGCGTGTCTGACAAAAGTTTAGACTGCTGTTGTATGTATTATTTAAATGTGCCATGTCAATATCAATGTACTGGATCAAAGCCTCACCTAGCAACCAAAGTTGCAAACGTTCAGGTTTTATTGCATTTATTTCTATTCAGCATTTGTGAAAGTATTGTTGGATCATTGATAACTTTTTGAAAGTAAATCTTGAATCTGACCTTAAGCGCGAATTTGGAAACGCGGCAAAACTTTAAAGTAGAAGTTCACATGCGTTCACCGTGTTACTAGCTCCATTATATGTGGATAAAACCAGTGTCCAGACCCCAGAGAGCAGAGGCAACTAATTTCCATTTTAATACCCACCTCGGGAGTGCAGCGCTTTAGCTGTTTGTATGTGTTAGCTCGACGGCCTACTGATAAACCCGACATGCAAATAAATTTATCGTTAACGTGACGTGTGAGCTATTAATCGTTTGTAAAGTCCCATCTGGCAGATGTTAGTTCAAATTAATTTTCTATTTCTAATTCTATAAAACTAGATTCTAGAACTATAGATTCACACGGGTACTTGAGCGTGGTGTTACAGAGTCTTTTCAGTGTAGAATTAAGCCAGTAATTTTAGAACATTATAAAGGTTTAGCTTTATTTCGCAGATTTCATGAAACTTGAAAACCCGCATTACAGCCAACAGCAGTATACTTACACTTTACTGTAAAGTATTTTAGGAAAACGTCTATGTGTAAGTTGAATTTCAGATGCTTGGATATGCAGCCCACCATTACCGAAACTCGGCTTAAGTTTGACCCCCACGCAAGAGTTGCAAACTGAACTCAGCTGTAAATATAAAATCCCTTAAATTCATTCTTTTACCACGGTGTATCATAATTTAGTCAAGTTTTTTAAATGACCTATTACATGCACTGCTAAAATATTTTCTATATTTTTATAATTTATTAATTTAATAAATTTATTTACATTATGTTATAAATAAAAACATTAATTAATCGATTAATATTTTTGTGTTTCAGAACTAAATTTAAAACAAGTTTAATTCCCTTTTAGTGATTAATGGTGAGTAGAGCGTCCCTAGCTCCAGATTGAATTACTCGTACTGCGGCTTCGACACTAACCCCGCTGTCGAAGGTTTAATAGGCTGTAAAATTTAATTGCTAAACTCTTGAAAGCTACAGCTCTTGGACAGGGTGCTACCCGTGTTTTCCGATACAGTGAGAGTTTGTTTTCCCCGCCATGCACCAACATACACATACATCTCTTTCATTGCATGTGGTCTTTCTGTATTATTTTGTTGCACATTTCGGGCCTATCTGAGTCTAATATGCAACAGTTAAGATCGGTGGTTGGTTATGTTTTCGTCACCAACAAGCAATATATTTTTCTTCCTGTATTGTATTAATATTAAACTGTATGCCAATCATGCGGTGGTTATTCGCAGTAAGTTTTCACTTGCTAATATTTCGTTTGCTCTTATCATAAGATAAGATTCACAGGCTATTTTTACATCACACTATACTGACCATTATCGTATCCTACAAATTATTGTTGTTGTTTTTTTTTTTCTTTTAATGTAATGATTTTTGTTTTGGCGTGGTGCAAAATATATTTTTAAATGTGTAAATGTATGCAAAAAGAGCGGCCTTGCTTTTATCTTGAGCAATGTAAAAATTTTATTTTAAGAAAATATGGCACACTGCCGCAAAGATTATACAAAAATAAAAGGAAAAATATCACTTTCTTTTTTGTTTTTTGCATTGTAAACACAAATAATCGTTCAATCACTCATATTAAACTTAACTCTTCGCAGGCTAATGGTCTAGGTCTAATTTTCAAACGTTATAATTAAAACAGACTGACCATCCATCAACGTAGAGAAAGATAACGGGGCTTCCTTGTGCTCAAAATTGTTAGTAGTTCAAGTGTTGTAAGTCGATCGTCGTAAGCGTCTCTGAGAAGAAATCAAAAGATTCCGTTCCTAAACCCATGGGGCTGTCCACCGTCTCAGAAACACTCGGGGAGATGGAATCTGAGAGATGCAAGCAGGAATCTGTGGAGAAAACGTGAAAGTCGTGCATGGGGCCGTCCAGGCCTGGTGGAGTGCTATTGTCCCGAGCAGCTGCGCCGTCCACAGCCATTGTAGAGGCGCACACGGGAACAGTGGGTGACGGGTTGGGAAAATGTTTCAGATTTTTGTCATTACTGTTGAGAGGCGTAACAGTAGAGTTTGGTGACTCTCCATTGTGTCCATTCTGCGTAGTGTTCTGCTGGAACGCGTAACTCTCGTTTTCCAAAAGAGCCCCAGAAACGGGGTTCGTTCCCGATTGTTCGTAAAAAACCTTGCCATGGGCGGTGTTTTCCTCCTGACTCACAGTTCTAGTCTCACCGTTCTGATTCTCCTTGCACTGCGTCTGGCGCTTATGCTTCATGCGCCGGTTCTGAAACCAAACCTTTACTTGCCTCTCCGTGAGGTCCAGCAGCGCGGCGATCTCCACTCTACGTGGGCGACACAGGTACTTGTTGAAGTGAAACTCCTTCTCGAGCTCCAGGAGCTGTGTGTTGGTGTAGGCCGTTCTCAGTCTGCGTGTGCCGCCGCCACCTCCGCCACCGTCAGAAACCTCCGGCGAACCTGCACGCGAATTGCAACGTTATATATTATCAATATGCCACTAATTACCACACGTCCTTTGTTAACAACGCGCTCTAGGACTATACAGCTGACCTCACAAAACTTGTCCAATATATTGTGGTTCGCAAGGGGCATAAATCGTCGGTGGGAATGAAGCCACGGCACGAGAATAATTTGTGTCCTCGGCCCCGGTGCCAGAAAGCTGTGTGTGTGAGTGTGTGTGTGTGTGTGTGTGTGTGATGTGTGCGGTGTGAGTGCGGACGAGCCCGCGAGAAGATTAATGAACACGCCAGCTGCCGACTTGAGTAATACCAATCTATCACTCTTCATTACTGTCAAATATTAAAATTCACGCCCTGCGCTACAAGTAGCGCACATGGAGTTTAGGAGTTGTGCAAAAAAAAAAAACCTCCCTGGCAAATAAATTGTCATGCTTTCGTATAATAAATATTACATAGATTATTGAGTTCAGATGGGGCGAGTGCAATTTCCACTGACTTTTACCTATAATCCCTTAAAGGCAACTTAAATATGTCTATAACATAATAGAAAATAAAACATGTGAGTGTTAAGAGTGAGATGTATATTTTTTATTACCTTCAGGAGAGAAGTAGAGTGGTGCAGGGTCGGTTGTGGCTGCAGTTGAGGTCTGGTTTTTCTTTGAAGCTTTTTTCTCCTTCATCCACGGGTACTCCGGGGGTAACGAGGCGGCTGGGAGCGGGCACACGCCGTTCGGGTTCTGCTTGGGGCGGCTGTGGCGAGGGTGGCTGCCCGGGTTCAGCCTGGGAATGGTCTGCTCGAAAGGAGGAGGAATCAGTGTCGAGCGTGAAAGCGTCGAGCTCTTGATTGATGAACTTTGAAATGCATCAGCGACAGGGGGAAAAGATGTCAGGCACTCAGCGAGCGACGGCTGACTATTGATAAAGCCCGTCTCTCGCTCGAATTCGTAATTCATCTCCTCCGAGTCTTAAAGGAATTCCCCGCGCACAGATTTGGGACCTAAGAAGAAATAATGAAATATTGTGCCCGGTGTAAAAAAAAAAAAAAAAAAAAATCACTATTTTGCTGATTACGGCCGTATGGGGACCGCGATACCATTAAACTGCTTTCATGGAGACAAGGTTGAAATTGGACCGTATTGCTTGTCACATGATTACCGCTGTCCAATGACAATTTGGGGTTTAATCAAAAGGAGCCACTGTCCGCGTGATTGATCGAGAAAAGTCGAAGAGGAACGCCTCATTCTCAGGGACGGGCTAGTTTATTTGCGCATTTTGTCTGTGAACAGTTTGTCCACATACGCTAACTGATAAATATAGATATTTCACAAACATGTATATATCTGAAATAGAAAGTGCTCGCCGTCCACTTTTCCCGGACTATATTTCTGACAGAAATTGGATTGTGAACCACAGCACATAAAAAAACTCACCACATAAGATCCACCAACCGTCATGCCCATAAGAAACCCATAAATCTTGCGACCGAGTTTTACCACCAACTTTTGTCAGACAACGCACGCGCGTTCCCAAATACACGCATGCGTAAGAACCCTTGCACGCGCACTCATGTGTGCGCGTTCACAAGTAGACTCTTGGTCTGCAGTTCACGCGCACAGGGGCGTGCGAGCGCGTTCATGAAAGTGTTACACGGGCATTTATATGGGTATTGTCTTAGCTCAACGGTGTTAAATTCATAAGATTCAGTTATTATGTTGTATAATAAAACTTTTCGGGTTGGGCACTCTTGTATTCGGAATGTTTTCTGCATCACTCAGAGTTGTATCTTATATGTATCTTTGTAAATTTAATCAAAGTAGCATAATTGAAAATAATATTTTGCATTACACTTAAACATGAAATGCAGCTCTGTAGGAATATGTGCCACATGATATGATAGCCAGGTAGCTATAGCTATACCTTACCTGACCTCACCATGACATTGAGGATTTGAATATGGTTCAAAGGATACTCGAGCGGGAAACACATTTAAATTATATGAATGCAAAATAAACGCAAAAATATAGAACTCAGAATTTTCAGAATATGACGTTTTACCTTTGTTGACTTCTGCTGTAAGTGGCAGTGGGCCACGAGCTCTTTATTGCTTATATTCCAAACAAAGAGCCCTGGAAGCCTGCGTGCTATCAATCTTGCTCGCCAAAAGGTCTGACAGCTTCGTGCCCTAAGAAACACATTTAAACCATCTAGCCCTCTCTTAGATCATATGTGCTCAGGAAGAAGGAAACAGCATAGGGCTCGCGATGCGACTCTTTTTCTTTTACATTCGTTCGTTTTATCGAACGAATGCATTGATATTAAATTATAAATTCCGGATATGCCTGAGAACGACATTTGCTTGTTCGTGGACCAGATATTCGTTTGCCCTGTTTCATTCTGGTGCTGGAAAAGAGAGGATGGGAAAGGATTTATAAGTGGATAGATTTTACCAAAGACCGTGAGAAGAGAAAAAGGATTTCTTGCATTTACACTGGATGTATTGTGTGGGAAAGAAGTGGGTGTTGGCATTCTTCAAACAAAAATCCCCACTCCTTCCTACACATTTTATACCAAACGGCAAAGTTGGCGTGCTTTCTCACGATATGAGCAATAACCCTACGAAATGGACACAGTTTACTCTGTATAACCTTTTTATTCAATACACAATATCAGACTGCTTCATAATCCCCATTAGCTTTCAGTTTCAGGTCAAGTGATTTTCTTAATTGTGCAGCTTAAATGATAGAGATTTTTGTATTATAGAGATTTTCTATTCGGTCTATTTTATGTTTTGCATAAGTCTCTCATTATCACGTACACACAAAATATTTTGTAAAATGAAATTGTATTGCATGAATTCCGCTCCAGTTGCGTTACTACTGATCACTGTGTGTATTTTTGTAATTGTTTGAAAATATACAGTTAATTGCATTATTATTATTATTATTATTATTATTATTATTATTATTATTATTATTATACAGCGTTCTAATATATAGTTATTTTATTATAGAATATTGTTATTTTAACAGAAGTTATAATTTAGTGCAAGGATTTCCCCGATATCTTTTTTTAAAGCATTTTTTATGCTTCTATTTATCAGAAATATTTATTTCATTGAGATGTTGAATAAACAGCTCATACTTCTTTCGCATTTCATTTCTTGGTAATAAAGGTTTGCTTGGGCAATCTCTTTGTGAGTGTCTGGCATGATGATGAGACTCGCTCACCGTCTGTTAGACATAACAAGTCGATGTTAATACTAGACATTTGCAAAATCCCCCAAAAATAAAAGGGAAACTTCCTCATCAAACAAATGAGCGAATAATGTTCCAAAGACAACTTCAATTACTCATTAAATAATTATTACATATACCACAGTAATATTTAGTGTTGTTGTTGCTGTTGTTGTTGTTGTTGTTATCGTGGTTATTACTCTTCTTCATCATCATCATCATCATATTATTATTATTATTATTATATATAATAATAATATTGTTGTTGTTTCTGTTGTTGTTGTTAACAATAATATTGTGATTTAGTATTAGTAGCAGAAGAAGTAGTAGTAGTAGTAGTATTGCTGATACTTCTGTTAAAATTGCTGTAATCCCTTACTGTTTTAAAACGCCACATCTGCGCCACGAGAAATATAAAAGTAAATAAATAAGTCTTAATAGGTATTACCCACGAGAATGTTTCATTTGGCTTGTTCGGTTGTGGTAGTTTAGCCAAAAAATGTGGAGCTGGAAAAACACGACCAAGGTAAGACCACCAATAAACTTAGTGTAACAGCGTGTAGTACATATCCTACAACATCAGCTTAATATCCAGTTTTACTTATCTATTTTTCACGTGTGTTTTATTGCAATTTGAAATTCCTATTATGTATTTCTTCCTTAGCGTGGATGCTGTGTAAATGAGTGCGGCTGAGGCGTATATGGGCTGTTTATAGTGTGTGCAGAGGCAGCGCTCGACAGTAGGGCTTGATGGATGACCCTCAGCCCACTCACACACACACACACACACACACACACACACACACACACAAGGTTGTAAATGAGATCCATACCACCATTGTTCTTCTGGAGGTGTCTGTCATTTCCGGCAATATAGAACATAATACGTTTTTACAGACTATGACGTTGTAAAAATTTATTTTTCTACAGCATAACCCAGGGCTAAATATTATATATTTGATCAAATCTCTGCGTTTTACTGTCTTGCAAGTTATATATCTATAATATGTGGGGTTTTTTTTATTACATAGTACTCTGTATTACTTTTTAACTATTATTAACTTAATTGCCTACGTTTGCCGTTTCATGTGATTGCAAGGGACATCAATATTTGTATAGTACATCTGAGCTTAGCTGAAAATCAGCATAATTAAAATATTTGATTTCTACTAATAACTAGTCCACTGCAGAATCCAGTAGGTTAATTCTCTCGCATACGATTTATTAAAAAGTGTGGTCTACAGGACCACACAGTATACCTGCGGGCAATTGTGTGTATGTCTGTATATATAATAAATATAATAATCCGAATGCGCAGAATTCAGAATTAACCTATTAGGGTCTAAAGTACAATGTGTCATGATACCTTTTTTTGTTGTGCTCCTTTTTAATTTAACAAGCTTTGTAGCTCTGCTCACACTGACGCTATCACATTGTATAAACATAAATGAAAACC
Organism: Clarias platycephalus; assembly: GCA_030068275.1. Classification (NCBI taxonomy): domain Eukaryota; kingdom Metazoa; phylum Chordata; class Actinopteri; order Siluriformes; family Clariidae; genus Clarias; species Clarias platycephalus. The sequence goes on along the minus strand of JAQQZT010000033.1, from coordinate 12,992,333 downwards.
ACATTTGACTAATGCTTACACCCTTAGAGACTTGTCTTCATTATTTTAATCAAATCTCCCTTATATTATTTACGGCATACGAACTCACAATTAACAGTTAAAATTGTAGCCTATAGTGACTAGAGTATCGTGTGACTTTTTGAAGCATGAATATGGTAAACGCTAATGTTACTAATTATTAATGTTAATAAGATTAGAATTAATATTTCAGAACTCATATTTTTCTTCAGTTATATTAGCACTCGGTATACGCGGACAGAACATGGCCATGGCCCTGTAGAATGTGATGTTGTGACCATGTCACTGAAACCAGGTGCTGATCCGCACAGCCAACAGTTGAACATCTTGCACCAGAGCGCAGCGAAAAAGACCCTGCTTGTCTGGAGCTGACCTCGAGTTTGATGTATTACGGGTCGTAGGGTCAGGCAAGAGCACTGAAAACTAGCCCTCACGGAAGTCTCATGGATGCTGGAAGGCTTTTAAAATGTTATCTCCTTTGTAAGGTTCGACTTGGAAACATGCGTCTTGATAGTTGGGACTCGCTGTTTAATCCCAAGGTAAAATAATAGACCCCAATCTTACAATAATTCTAAAAATACAGATAATGTCAGAAAACCCTTACTACTCATTAACAAACGTGATGCTGCTTTTATACGGCCAACAACATTAGCCTAGCTTTTTTTTTTCTTCATAAATCAATATATCGAGATTTTGCTCACTTGTAAGGTGTTTTAATTAAATACTGGTTTGTTTGCATAGAAATTAATTTCCATAAGGCAACACAGACTGTAAGATTTGCAGGAGCCTAACACGGGGTTGTGAATCTTAAGATGAACTGCCCAGCGCTGCCTCTAGCGGTTGATGAGTAGTAACACGACGCCTCAACTTTGCAGACATTTTTATCTATGTCGACATGAAGTAATTTGCTGGGAGTTCTTATGCGCAAAAGTAGAGCAAATACTTTTTGATTCCATGCTCTAAAGAAATTTGCGAATAAAATCAACTTGGTGCTTTAAACATTTTCACCACGTTACTAGAAGTTAACCGTGTAAATATTTTTCAGATAAGGTATATATCGATAAAAAGGGCCACAACCTCATCTAATTAATATAAAATACAACGAAACATTCGTTTTAGAGCGTTTAAAGTATAACAAGATAATGTAAAAATATTTAATAGTATATATATAGTGGCCTATTTAGAAGAAGTTGGATTGTCATTATGTAAATAGCCTAAAAAGGTTTATTTGCTAACATTTAAATAATCTAGCCTCATCAGGAAAATTTGGCAAGTCATGGTGTATGGCGCAGACTGTGTAGAACTGCCTATTTAATTCATGTTTATTTAGGTCTATTTGACATACAGTATTGCATGATCACTATTATTATTGTATTTGTATATTTATCTAATATAAAACCGTCTGACTTATAGGTTTCTCATCCTGGCTAGGCTGGTGAAAGTCTTTTCCTATAAAAAGTTCTATAATAGTATGATAAGTAATTTCCTTTATCGCCTGAATGGAAAAGGCATTTGGGCGTTTGTGCCGTCAGTTGCTGGTGATTAGATTCATTGGCCCTGAAGGGTTGTTTAAGTTTTGGCCTGTACGTTGCCTCCATCTGGTGGCTATGATGAGTAATAGCAATGGCTTCCATTGTAACTGTGAGGCTTCTTAGCAAAATTGACACACAATAAACCAGAATACTAAGACATACATTTTGTTATAGAGCATCAGGAAGAAGGTAGATTTCCATTAGAATCAAATCCAATATCTTATTACAAAAAAAAAATACTGTTGAATAAATGGATTAAACAGTAAGGAAAAATCAAATCTCGATTCTGTTACAACGTTAGCCATATCTAATATATCTGTTAAGTCTCCTTTTTACAATTTGCTGTAGGCTATACGTATAATAAAGTAGCTTTTAAAAATAATGTTGTGTATGTATGTGTTTTTTTTATTTATTTAATTAATTTGATTTTAAATTAGCAAACATATACTAAAGCCAAATGCAAAGCTCTAGGGCTCTTTGTGTTCGGTGTTAACAAATGGACGACCCGATCAGGAATGTCGTCACTGTTGCTGTAATAAAGTAATTAGCAGAGAAAAAGCCAGACAGTGCGGAAAGCCTCGGTTTTATGGTGCTGTCTGTGCATACAGCTTTGAAGGCACAGCCTGGTGTGCAATAATCAAGAGAATGTCCCCGAATCATTGTTCCCTAACAGCTGTTAGAGACAGATAAAACGATAACCTTTCCTACTGTACCTTACTGTGACCTAATATCCATTACTATGCCTTCAAAGAAAATGCTCGCGTTTGTGTTTGCATGTGCGCGCAAGACTTTGTATTTAAGCACGTCTTGTGTGTTAAAGTTTTATGATGCAGACTATTTGCGGTAGGCCGCTGCTTCTATAATTGCACACACCCCATGTTTGTCGCACACTATAGCCTATGTGTGTTATTATATTGATGACGATAAGGAAGTGGCGTTTGAAAAATTCCTGCAGTTCGGCCTTCAATCACTTTGCACCCCATAAACTGTTAAGACTGTGATTGTGGTTTATTGTCGGTGGTCACCAATATCATTTGCGAATGCACGTACACATAACACACTCAAACCTGTCCACGGTCAGAAAACTAAACCTGATTTATGACAGAATCGAGAGACAAGAAACAGTGAATATATATATATATATATTCACTCGATATATAAAACAATGAGGACATTGAGCAGTGTCATTGAGCAGTTTGAACCTTTTTCCACTTTTGGAATTCCCTAAGTTTTATACTTATATATATATATATATATATATATATATATATATATACTGGACTTATATTATATAGGGCTATATATCTAAAGAAAAAAATAGACCCTTATATTCTCAAATATATACTTTTGCGAATTACTATGTAATCTATTCTTATCCATTTTCTATCTATCTATCTATCTATCTATCTATCTATCTATCTATCTATCTATATGGTATAGCTACAATTGTAATTATTTTGTTTATACTTTAAACGGAAATACTACTGTAATAATAATAATACTGCACTACCCAAATATTACATTTTCGGAACTTTATTTGTTATCTACACAGATGAACTTTGAACTGAAAATGGCTACGCTAACGTATGATTTGAGGTATTTTCGTTTACAGGCTCTTTTCCGGTCACAAAAAATTCAAGCATGTTTATGATACAAAATTCACCGATGTCTCAACGACAAAACACTAATTTTCATAATGCAAATAGGTAGTTCATATACATCTAGGTAGTTACAATAAACATTACATTTAACATTAAATATCTGGGCAGAACTCATTCTGGCATTTTGAAAAGCGACTGACACTCATGCAAATCAACAATATTAAATATATCGAGCATTAGTAGCCTATATGTCCCTGAAATCAGTAGCCTACATGGAAAGTTTCTCAAATCTGAAAGATGTTCAAAATGTACACAACTATAAACACTTGGACTTACGACAAGCAAACACGACACAAGAGGACTAACAAACAGCCTTATAACAAAACCGCAATCATTACATCGACACATTCTCACACCAAAAATAGGTGCCAACTTAAATTTTGTTGATGTTGTTGTTGGTGTAGTCGTAGAAGCATAACACAAAACCAGTGTGCGCAGGAAAGAAAGCTGTCCAAATCATTGCAGTGTGCACACATTAGTATTCCTTAACTTCAGATGTCTTTGGGGCGATTTTTGTTGCATTTCTTCATCTTCATCCTACGGTTTTGGAACCATATTTTAACTTGTCTCTCGGTGAGATTTAGCAGTCTTGCCACTTCGTATCTACGGTCACGAGACAGGTACATATTAAAGAGAAACTCCTTCTCCAGCTCGAGAGTCTGATGTTTAGTGTATGGGCAGCGTTTTTTTCTCGTGGACTTCGCGTGTAGCCAGTTGGACGCAGGGTTATCTGAAAAAAGGGTCGGAAAAAAGGAAAAACAGAGGTAGTGATATTGCCCTCAGGAAAAGACTGCGGCCATTTTATGACCTGTGGCTGGTTGGTACGCGATTAGCCTTCAAAAGTAAAAAGATGTACAGCCTAATAAATGGCTGCTCAAAGAAAGCAGAGTATGCTGTTTATTTTAATTCATTTTTATTTTATTTTATTTCTTTTATTAACACAATAAGATTAAAGAAATCTATTTTTGAGGGCATTAGATTGTCCTGTCTACCGTCGTGTAACTAGGCCTTTGCGATTTGGGTGCAAATAGTTGTCACTTGTATCCAAAATGCTTTATGGCACTAATGAACATTTTTGCAAGGTTGTGATATGGGGCGAAAACCGTTAGACGAAAAAAGACAGCAATCACTGCATAGCTCGTTTTTGTCAAAAAAAAAAAAAAAACTTGCATCGAATGCACCAATGTGTCTGAGCTTATATCATACCGGAGGATAATATAATAAAATACTAACACAGTTTACCTAAATAAATTTAGCAACCGCCAGAGTACAACATAATTTAGAGAGGCAGGTAATAAACTGAATATTTTGCACAAAAAAAATCTGGCGCAAGAAATTACATTATCTGATAGGTTTAGATTGCAATACTATTTAATTTATATAAATCGTTTTAGCAATGGCCGGATACACTGTGCCACCACTGAAACCACTGTGCTGGATACAGAAACACCATTCTAGATGATTTCAAATTTCGACCTGAAGTTACCCCTAAAGTAGAATTGTGCAGAGTTACGGTCTAAACTATTAAAACGTGTAAGGCATATAAAATAGAGCTGCACTTACTCGGGTCTAAATCCGGCTTAGTATCCGTTAGCGTTTTCTCGTCGCTTGGCTCTGTCACATCCGCATGGCTCAGATCCGCCTCCTTTACCGCAGGGCTCGCGTTCCTTTGAGCATCAGGAGCCATAAGAGTTCTTGCATCCAGCGTGGTGCACTCACCGCTCCCGACCAGTGGTTCGAGTTTAATATCGTGATGCACATCTGTAGATAATCCGACGAAAGGGACGGACGCAGAGAGCGATTCGAGCGCCCAAGCGCGCGCAGATGCTCCATCCGACTCGGCTGTCGGACACGGCTGATGTATGTAAGGATGGTATGCGATAGATGTACCGCCCGGCGGTTGCACGGGCACTGGGCTCCACGACGCGCCAAAAATAGCCGACTTGCTTTGGAAAGGGCACGAATCGGGTTCACCATATTCAGACAGAGATGGCTCTCGAGCCTGGCTATGCATCGCCGGTGCAGTTGGGAACCGCGGCGCCAAATGATCATCGTCCTCGTGAGGAATGTGAGAGTCGGCGTAGTAACCCAGAGTACCCAGGGTCGACATAACAAAAAACAAACGCACACAGTCGCGACCGTGCGTACAGTCCTCACCACGGAATAGACACAAGGGCGGAATCTGCAAATCTAGGAACGCTCGACTTCACTGTGAACTACAGACCTTTGATAAGTTGAACGGCGGCCGAGACAGGATTGGATGACACGGACACGTGACCATGGGAGAGAACAATAAAGGGGTCTCCTAAACCAAAGCTTCACATCGCCTCCATTTTGCAGTAAAATTGTTAATGGCAGGGCCGCTTCTATGAGGAACAAATTTGGTTTTATTTGTGCAATTAGGTTAATACTTCTTTATTATAATATAAGCTATATCTATGATCAGTTTGATAAAAACGATAATGGATTTAATTTATGGATTAACATTACTCACAAAATAACACATTTAAAATTGTTGTTTTGTTTGTTTGTTTGTTTGTTTGTTTGTTTGTTTGTTTTTAAAGGAATGAGTCTACATAAAATCAAACAAAAATATCCAAGTCAATTAACCATAGGTTGCTAATGCTGCAGATGATGACAAAAAACATGTCTTACTGGCTTCACACATTACACGTGGCCAACACATAATGTTTATAGTAGCACAAGGTGACATAAAATATTACAGACATGTTTAAGAAATGAAGACAATCATTACGTGAGCCATATGTAAGTTTTATACGGCAATAAGTGCCATGGAATAGTTGAGATATGATCTACTAGCCAGTGACCGCAGTCTTTTAACAACGGGGCCTGACTGAAAGGTGTGTGTGTGCTTCTATTGCAGCGCATTTCAAATAAATTTAATTACCTTTTTAATTTGTCATGTTTAAAAATATTGGAAATTTACTAGCAAATTATTTTTTTGAAATATCAGTTTCAAAACTGGAGCTGGAAGATATAGCCAAAGAAAAGATGCAAGTAGATTATCTATTTTTAACACAGAAAAAGCCTTATTGGTCACAAAAAGTAGCCTACAATTATTCGTTGTTGGTAATGTAACCAGTAGGCTACTTGAATAGTATTTAGCACGAAAAATGACACGTAAATTGTTATACTTCGTTTAAAGTGTAGGTATTTAAACTGATTTATTCGCAATAGTGTATGATGCTTTCATTTTAAGAATACCGTATTTTTTAATACTACTAAGATGGCCTTTTTATTATGGGAGTGGCTCATGAATGCAGTTCAAATAATAACCAGAAATATTACATTATAACCTGTACAATCACCTACGTTTGTCACTATCATAAAGCAATAGAACATTTCTTGACGCAATTAAGCAAATTATTTCAGATGGTACACATATATGTCCAGTGAAAATGATTCTGACCTCGTATAGTATTTCTATAATATTATTATTTAGATTTTACTAAAGTAAAATTAAGTTTGCAAAGTACTTAATTGTCTTTAACTATCCTGATCTAAACATACATGTTTTTCCATTATTTACCATTATTATGTTTTGTAAAACATAATTTCCTTAACAGGAAATTCTACCTTTAATTTAAATATGTTGGTACATGAATATTTTTTTTCAACGTGGAAATTAAATTTAAGAATATAATTCACCAATTAGAGGGGAAAAAACTGTGGTATGTTCAAGCTGGTGAGGACTATAATGTTTGGTCATGGCATAATTTCCCTACTAACATTGTCCCAGTGAGAGTGCGGATTGCTGGGTACTATAACAGACTGCGTTTATAATAGGGCTATTACGCTGTTTTCCTGCAGGTTATTTGGCTGTCTGGCCTAAATATCACCAATAAAGCTTTTGTGCTGCTTCTACAGTGCGGCGGAAGCATCCGGCGGTGTAGGCGTGGCATACTACACACCCGCACGCACGCACGCACTCACACACACGCGCGGCTTTGGCCAAAGTGCATTGATCGTAACCTAGGCCTTGCGTTAGCATTACTGCACTCTATGGAAAATTCAGTTACATGACACTCCTTCTTTTGTCGATCTTAAAGGTGAAACTTATGTTTATACAGGGATACATACAAAGTCATCATTTACCACATGGCGCCAAAACAAATTGCAGTTAGACCAGTGATTCTATAAGAACATATCTGTGATCAGCATACACATACTATGTCTGGAAACATTTCAACATATATTAGCGTATAATTTTCAGTTTATAAAATGTAATTCAAACAGATGAGGTAGATGCTGAGGCGAAACTCACTGCAAGGCAATTAAGACAGTTTCGTGTTGTGGGGGTACAAAAGGGAGCCCAACAACATAAAACTACCTAAATCACTCAGCAGTTCTCTCGTTCCCGTTGGAGCAATAATAATAATAATAATAATAATAATAATCATCATAATAATAATCATAATAATAACTACCAAACATCAAGCATCACATTGGTAAACTATTTATTTTAATTCAGACACACAGGCATCTAAAAAAGTATTATAAACGTGTTTTAGGTATGTTTTCAGAAAAGCTCATAGAATGCCACAAGATTGAGAAAATACGGTGTCAGAAATAAGCTGGTTTAGGTTTTGCCTAAACAGACTGTTTACACAATTACTTTGTAGCAAATTATAAATTCTGTCGAACAACCGTTCCCTCGATGAAATTCATATTGCACCTTAGTGACTTATACAGATCGGGATATCTACAAAAGGGACATTTCCTAGTGGTCTCCCAAAACCACGCATACTGTAATGTTACAATAGTACGCAGATGCAATTATCTGTGATAAAATGATCACAATGGATGAATGGAAACTGGAATCTCATAACTGCACGGATTGCCACAAAGTGGACTGCATCTATCTTATACGTGAGATTCGGTCACATTAACACTTTGGCTAATTTAAATTCAGTCATCATCTTAACATGGACTTAATAATCAATGATGTTAAATGATGATTGTAATTGCAATTAATATTACATCATGCAAATATTGCCATACTATATACAGTTAATATATACTACTGTCCGTTTATATACACCTTTTACGAAAACAACAATAATTTCAACAAAAAAAAAAACAATGTGGACTACATCCAATGCAGTTGAATAATAAATAATAATGATGGAGTCCTGGGACAAAAATGTGAAGTAAAATGAACGTTAAAATGATTCAGACAGTAGTATATACGACAATAAGTTAGCATTAATACTATGTACAGATCAGGAGTGCGCGCTTTGACAATAAACTGAGTACGCGCTTTAGCTGCTTGAGGGCGTCAGAGCTCATTCCTCAGGCGAAGCTGAAGTTCGCCGACAGCTCGCGAACGCGGTTTTCTCGAGTCATTTTCTTTAACTTCATACGGCGGTTTTGAAACCAGATTTTTACTTGTCTGTCCGTTAGATGCACACTCCGACTAATTTCCAGACGCCTCTCTCTGGTCAGGTACATGTTAAAGAGGAATTCTTTCTCCAACTCCAAAGTCTGGTGCTTAGTGTAGGGACAGCGCTTCTTTCTCCCGCTTTTCGCCGTCAACCAGTTAGCCGTGCTGTCACTTTTACATTCTCCTGTTAAATAGTGAGAAACACATGCACACAATATGTGACATAGCTACAAAACTGAATGTAATGTCCGCTGTTAAATTTCGCATATTTAATTACACAAAATATACTATTTTCTAATTTATATTTTGTCATATTTTGTTATTGCAAAACTTTGGTCGAGATGCTCTTTATATTTCTCTACAAGATCCCTTAAACATCTATGTACACTCATTAAAAATCCTCAAAAATCACAAAATGAAAATCTTTGATGTAACTACGTGATCACAAGTCTATAACAGGCTATACCTGGCTTATGACATTGTTGTTGCTTGGTTTAAAATCTAGTTCAATATACTCATATAATCACATTATTTAATCTTATCAAATGGAAAAACTCCAAATTACACTAAAATTAGCTTTCTTGGCGAATATGCCTGCTAACAAAGTGAACATCACTCTGACCACATACTAATGGCATACGTTAATATTAACTTTTTATGTTTGATTATCGCACCGCTATAGAATACAACTGGTTTACAACTGGTGTGCTGGTTTAACGCTTTATAGGATGAGTTTTAGACATCCTGTAGTAAACAAATAACGCCTATTTAGCCTACTATGCCCTGTCAGATAATAAAGCTGTTAGAGATGGTTCATAAGCGTACAGTAAAACTTATTAATCTCACCATATGACAACACACAGGGCGTGGGAGCTTTGAAAAAGGGCCATCATTAAACAAATCATTAAAAATACATTAAGAGATACTGTATGATGCAATTGGTAGTTCAGTTGAAATAAATGCGAAGGTGACACCACACACCGTTTAAGGTTAAAAAACCAACCTTCATTCGCTTTTTGTGGGTTTTCTGCTTCACTTTCTGTTGGTCGTGGAGATGACGATGGGCCACTCGGTGATATCTGGCTCTCCTCGTCTGTTTGGGCGGGCAGCTCTTCGATTTCTGTCCTGTTTGTTTCTGCAGAAATGGTTGGACGCGATTCCTCAAAACGGCCAAAATGCCCCGAATCAGACAGATCAGTTGGATAATAACCTTTGGACGACGAACACGTTTGTGAGAGGCGAAAGTAACCAGGTACAGGAACGCTGCTGTTACTCCCTGCTGGACATACGCTGGTCGTCACCCGGGAATAAGATATATCTTCCGTCCCTGCGCTTTTTAGACACTTCCCTGACTCGTAGAAGCAATACGAGTTTTCTTCTTTTATGGCAGGGGAGAATGACCGGGAAACGCCATGGCTGCTTAGCTGTTCAGTGCGACACGACCTCGAAGCCTCCAGCCATGACTCCATTCCTTGCATATATGGGCCAGTTGCAGGAACCATATTTTGGTTCTCTGTCCGTTTGGGTCCGGGGAAATAACCACAATTAGAAAGTCCATAGGAATAATCGGAGCTGGGTGGCAAGTACACGCCACCGTTTTGGTAGTAGTGAGCACTTCCTTCGGTTCTGCCGCTTATCAAAGAGTCCACCAAAAACGAATTTGCAGATGGGCTGTCGGAGCATGCCATCTTCGTAGTATAATTTGACGGTCGAAGAAGATAACCCTTTCTGGACGTCATTTCTTGGGTAAAACATGCTGAATATAATTACTGATAACCGTACAACTCAGCGCGAGCTAACAACCAATTAAAACGCATCAAAGCCAAAAGCTCCTCCCATTGTGTATACGTAGTCTTACCGCTGTGCATTGCTTCCAGTTGGGCTTCCATTTTTAAACAAGAAAATGAAATAGGTATTTATTCCATCATTGTTTTTCTTATTGCATGAGCAGATGAAAATTTATTCAACATGATCATTACATTTATTATCACTGGTAATAAATTATCACTTGGATTAAAATAGTAATCCTCAGTTATACAGACTAACGAATCAAGCAAAGTAAGAAAATAAATCCAATTACAATTAATTTTCAGAGATCTGCAGTTTATAAACAGTTCGAAAGTATTAAGAAATTCGCATACAGGAATACAAAGATTTCAAGTGTTTAATTTTTATTTATATAAGAAATAATTGTATGTATATATTTTTATCGTTTAATTCTTTTTCTACTACTTCTATCTATCTATCTATCTATCTATCTATCTATTCTACGTCTGTACCATTTGTACATGACGAAAAATTATATAAATCAAATAAAACGAATCACTAGAAAACTAGAATCATATAGTGTATATTATTGGCATATACAGTAGTATATATAAACATATACTATACATATACACACACATATACACACACACACACACACGTATATACGTCTATATATATAGTATCAATATAATATTATATCATATGATAATTAGACATACAGTGCAAGGGTGTCTAGCAGTCTAGTTTATGGGAAATATTTTTAAAATGCTACATTTATTTTTAAAACACCTGATTGATTGTTGATATTTAAATTACGTGATATTTGTTCCTAACAGCTACAGGAAATAACACACAAACAATAAACTTGCAATATAGTCAATTACATAGATCGTACTGATTCTCATATGTATCGGTTTTACTAAAAGAAATATTCAATTAGTAATACTGAATAATACTGTGTATGACTGTGTATGTGACAAATAAAATTTGAATTTGAATTTGAATTTGAATACCCAGCGTTTGGAATGCTTGGTGGGAAAATACAGTGTGTGAGAAAGACAAAGACCTGCTTATGTATTTAAAAATAAATTATATTGCTACATTGTAATTTTCATGTATTATTTACATTTTGGTGTTTGATACCCTTGTAATGTTTTCTTTATCATCCGCGACGAAGGCGGAAAATACTTTTTTCTTTCTCACTCGATGTGGCGCGAAAGACTTTGTACATTTAATTTAGCAGATATTTCGTTAAAGAAAAGTACGTTAAATGCAACATTCTGCTGCTAATAATTTTTTAATCAAACGGAGGGAATAATATTTCATTCTTTAATACTGTAAATTTTGTAAAAGAAAAAACAAAAAAACTTTGACACCTGGACTCTTAGCATAGTCTAGGGATTCGGGCCTTGATCATGATATCCTGTATCTATTTGACGAGAAGTTGTTTTTATTCGGTTTCCCTTTTGTTTTTATGTAAAATAATGTGATTTTTATTATAAATGTTAGTAATGCATTTAAATTACACTGCAACAATAGGCACAACATATCAACACTGTCTCAGAAGTGAGACATATTAACATATAATACATATATTAACAATATAGTGTCATCATGGAGATGAAAGTTTAGGTCATGAAGTTAGTCTCTCTAATTCCGAACACTTAAATAAACAATAACTGGACATTTGTCCTACCTGAAAATATATTGTTCTATCATGAAGACGCGGTCGATCTTCAGAACCAGACGTGAATTGTTTTTCGGTAGTATATTTTAAATCCGCGGCAATGACATTGAGCTGAATGGCGCCACCTTGTGGAGAAAACACCGGTGTTTGGGAAGGCTTATCGCTGAGGACTCCGGCCACGAGTCTGAGACAAATGCCGGAAGAGTCGGTGAACGCAAGCTTTCAATGATTGCAGTCGTTGTTTTTCGCGCTCTTAGTCACAGTTAATAACCTTGGTTCTCAGACAGTTTATTGCACCGCACCCCAATTGTACAAATGCTCCAGACTAAGATGGGTTTTATGGCCAAGTTGCTACAGCAACGCCGGTGGGGGAGGGAGGGACGTCCAAATTCCACAGAGCCTCAAAGGATGCGCGAGGAACTCGCTATTACTTCACGCTCGTCTTTATTTATTAGACCTGAGAGTGGCATGAATCCGTTACTTCTTTTGTGACCATCTCCTATTATATTGCATTTTGATAGGTCGCATTGTAACTGTAAAATATAGGTCACAAACTAAGTATTTCCGATGAAAGTTTTCACGTTTTTATTGAATCGCTTCAACTGTATTGTTTTCTTGATTATTTAAAGAACAACTTTGGGCCACATTTGCATCAAAGCCTTGTCAGCATACAGTCAGTAGTCTGGGAGGTCGAAACTGGAGCGACGGGTTTTAAAGCCGATTTGATTCACTGAGACATCCACTACAATGTTTTGGGGCAGTTCCGTAATGGATACGAGGCATTAATAATGGCAGCTATTTGATCCCCGAATCAATTTGAACTTCCTCGACAATAAAAATATCAATCAAACATTTGATCCTACATAAGGGGGAAAGGAAGAGAACGCAAAACAGACTCTCTTTTCACGAATCGATTTATATAACGAGTTCTGAATGCATAGTCCATAATGTATCACAAGTTGGAAAAATTACAGTATGACAATTCGAATACATTAGCCCAACATTTGTAGTGAAATGGTACAATGTTAAGCAGTGTCCATATTGACATGGCTATTACTTTTAACTTGTTCTTCATACACATCTTATATCTCGTACAATTTGTAAGCGTTTAATCAGGTCAGTTAGGCCTAGATGAAAGTCTATATCAAAAAGGACAAAATTCAAGTAGGAGATAATCCGTACAAACCAAATCATTTTGCTTTGTCAGGAAAAAGAAAATAAAAACAAACGTCAATATAAAGACAATCGAATTAATGATCATTTCTCTAAGTGAATGTCCTTCTGTAAAACGACTCTCCATGTACATTGTTTTTAACAGGTATACATATCACATTTATAAATATAAAGCACACACGATCGTCAGAAATTAAAGCTATAAAACAATAAAAAGAGAAAAACCCTGTAAAATGTATCTGACACTGCTGAGTGAATGGCGATGCAATAATAATAATAATAATAATAATAATAATAATAATACCAACAATAATAATAATAATAATAATAATAATAATAATAATAATAATAATATCGCCGATATTGCATAGCCTACATATGGTGAAATGAGGTTTCTGGACCTTCAGATCTGCTCCTGGAATGTGCAGGCGCCGCGACCTTGAAGTTCACCCTATCTCTCTCGCACACAACCACTACAGCAAAGGGTTTGCCGAGTAGTACTGTAAACGGTCTCTGTTCAACTTTTTTTCCTTCATTCTCCTGTTTTGAAACCAGATTTTTACTTGACGGTCGGTAAGGTTAAGCATCCTGGATAGCTGCAGCCTCTTCTCTTTGTTTATGTAAACGCTAAAGAAAAATTCTCTTTCCAGTTCCCTTATTTGATACTTGGAGTAGGGACATCTCTTCTTGCGAGTTTTTTGTCCATCTGAGGGAAAAATATAACACATAAAACACAATCAGCAGACTAAAAGTAAAACAAAAGACGTTTTAAATTTACTTCAGTCTTTATGTTCAGAAAGGTGTACTTTGCTCCTGTAGATGTGTAACATTCAAACAAATCACATCCAACACTGTCACGAATGTTGTAAAAGACACTCCAAAAATACTTATTAGGCAAGGTAAAATTTGGGTAGTTCTCTCTGACAAATAATTGCAAATAAAACATTTAATGTTTTGATGAGTAACCTATCATTTCATGCGTAAATGTTATATACATAGGAATCAAAATGTACTTGCAATTTGACTAAAAATTGAAAGTTAATCACAGCTGCGGACGGAATTGACGTACAATATTAGCATTGCTTTAAACTGGTAGATTTTGGGGGGGGGGGAATTAACTGAATACTTAAAATATTTTAGAGAGGAAATGCCATATCATTCACGGCCAATTTCAACCTTAAAGCACGTGATCTTGCGTTTATAACAAAGTTTTGTTAGAGTAAATCTACAGGCCCTCCATAAACCTTATATGCTTATAAAACAGCACATAAAACGTTTAACAGGGGCGCGCGAGATTACAAACTTTCTCCTATAACCCACTCAAGTGTTCATACGTACTTGTGCTCGCGTATTTCTCCTCGTTGTTGCCGGAAGACGATTCGGGACTGCTAGTGTCCTCGCGGCGGTCTGCCTCCTCCATATCCCGACATGGCTCTGTCCCCGAGCTTGGGACTCCCGCGACTGCTGGAGGGGCTTTACTGCTGCTAGATCTGCTCGCTGCCTGTTCGCTGTGTTGATTCTCCACGTTTCCGTAAGCCGTTTCAAAAAACTGATCAAAAGCTTGGGGCAAAACCCCGTTCCTTCCGACGCTGCCATACACGCCGGAAGCATGGCCGGAACCCGAGTGGTAAACAGCCGAGCTATTTTTCGAGAACATGTCCCCTAAAGTCCCCGGGTTGGGCAGACAGTCCCGGTGCACAATGTCTTCTGGCGCGTAGCAGTGTGGCAGATTGGCCCGGTGGTGCCACTTGCTGGTAGGGTCAATGGCATAATCTCTGAAGGCTACCTCTCGGACGGACTGAACCTGGGGCAGACTGGACGATGAGTAGGAGTATGTCATGGGGCAAGAAGACGGGGTCTGGGGCAGAAAAGGAGGAAGGCTGGAAAAGTCCGTTCCGGAAACATAGTAAGTGCAGTTAGGTAAATACATATTAGACCCAACGGGCACGCGCTCATCATAATCCATCATCTAATGGCCCGTACCAAAGCGCCGGTCCTGCTTCACATCGTTGTGCCGATCAGAGCTCTAGTGGGTTTGGAGCGCAATCGCCGAGTAGAAATTTTGAGCAGTGAGGTGACGTGGAGATCCATCTCCATCCATTGCAGAAAGCAGAAAGTCATGTGACCACGAGCGGAATTTGACATCTACTCCTAAGTGTAGCCTATAGTGCCAGAATTTGTAAATGTGCTGTAAGAAGAAATGTTATATTTATAACCAACCTTAATAAAGTCTATTTGCTTTTTTATTTTGTTTATTCATCCAAATAAGCTGCATAGAAAAACGTCGACGCTACGTCTCCGAATTTATTTTGTGGTTTGTAAAAATATATATATGTTTATATATGAGCTGATTGCTCGTTTCATTTCTTTTTATTTTAAATCTTGGCCCTTTTCCATCATGCATAGCATTACTGTAAATATTGTTTACCACAGCCTCTGCTTCATGGGGTATTATTTGCTGAAAGGGAAATTCTCTCATTAAATCCATTCCCAATTTGCCACCCTCTTATTTGGTTTTATGACTCAATTACGGGAATTAATTTATTCAGACCAATTTATCATAGAACGCAATAGTATACGGTTGAACAGTCGGATATATCTGTAAAGGGTTAAAGGAAAAAATGTTTATGGGGTTTGCCTACACTCCTTGTGGTTTTTGGTGGTGTTAGTAAATCCTGGTTTACTTATATGCGCCCGTATATGCATTTATTTGCACTTATACAGCATATATAACACGGTCGATTACTCATAAGCTACAGAAGTTAATTCACTACCGTATCGGTCTAAATGCAGGTCGTGCATCAGATGGAGGTGTAAATGCAGCTAAATACAGGAGCCTAAGATTTCCATTCTTTAGGCTAACCATGCCCAAACACAGCTTGCTCAAAACAGCATGTTTATTTAAAATTAAAATGTTATCTTTTGTTCTATGAATTTTCCGGTAAGAATACCAACAGAACTGTCCTGTCGTGTCTGGCCTCAAGCAGTAGTGGTCTAAACACGGTTTAGGGCCATAAAGTTTTAACTTGGACTGCGGCCCTGTTAAAATTACATTGGCCTCCATAGAGAAGGACGGATGATGGTATCCTTATGTAGGCGTTTAGGCCTATTGGGAGAAATGTGGGTTGCTTTAAACACAGTATACCTCGAAAAATGAGGTGAAAAACAAAATTCAGTCTGGTCTGGTCAATAATTCGAATGCTATTCTTGAAGTATTGGTTTATTAGACGTGCTCCTTCAGGTATCCACTAAGTAATATTCACAGAATTTCTTTTATGCAATTGCGACTTTTAAAGCTTAATTGAGGGCAGGGTGGGAACCAACATTAAAGGCAGCCGGAGATATAGGCTGTTTTTATGGCGGGTTTTAGCTGCAGTAGCTTATTGTCCGCACAGTCAAACCGAGTGCGACTTGGAGACACCACCTACATAGGCTTCGTGAACTTCAATTAGACCTAAAGTCATGGGTAAAGGGAGATTAAACAGAGCCTTCAGCGTCGTCTAACATATCTGGTAGGATACACACCCGTTTTTATCGTTTATGTTTAATAATCAGATACAAAAAACTAATTAGTAATGATCTATTCAAATTGTGTAAATTATTTGGTTAGATATTTTAGATTTTTTTTTGTATTGTAATGCTAATTCTCAAAATAATATTATAGAGCGGCTCTACCACGCGAGCCAGCCCTGTGTGTATCAGAGAGCTCACGTTCATGTTGATATGTAGGTTATAACTCATGTTCTGCAGTGAAATTTAAGTAGACGGAGCATAGAAATGCCTTGTGCACATGTTTACACTATAAAGAGTGCGATTCTTTCACAGTTTTCGAAAAAAAATCCTGCTCACTCGTTGTTATTTATTATTAAACAAAATATTTTCATTGTATGTTTGTTTAAGCCAAATACAACAGTAGTTCGATGGTATATAATAACTGGCATCTTCTAGAGCCCAATTAATTTGTCATTGGTGCCAAGAAATGAAGGTCGAAGAAATAGTACACATTATCTAAGCGCCCATCACCAAAGACATACACAAGGGGCGCTCGCATACGCCTTATTTATTCAATCGAGTCTCTCAGATAGATGCTTCGATGTTTTAATAATGCAGTATGTACGATTGTAATAGACTGTTTTCATGTCATGTAGTATGTGGTAAATTAATTAACCCGTGCACACATACACACTAAAAACAATGTCTATAAACAGGAATATATTCCGTTTAAAGATAAACATCTAAATACTCAAACATTGACGAAAATTCAATAACAGAAGTCACCCATATGATCAGTCAGATGTGACTAAAACATCTCATAAGCATGGTTATTTTCAGGTGGGTTCAGATGACAGCCCTTACTTCGTGGTTATGAATCCCTTCATTATTTTACGTTGTTTTTATATTTGAAGCTATTCATTTTCATTCACGCATTGACTGAATTAACAACATTTTATCAGCACTTTAGGCGTCTACTTTAAACACAAATAGATTAAAATATACAAATATAAATATGTAAAAAAAAAAAATAAAAAAATAAGAAAGAAAGAATGAAAAGAAAAAAGATGAAGCAATAAAAACTAAAAATGTGATTGTTTTCTTATGCATTCATTAAAGGAAAACCTCAGACATATGTATTTTAATAGTTTTTATTTAATTACATGCTTGTGGATTATGAAAGGGTGTAATGCAATAATATAATATTCAACGATCCAAATAAGTAGCTACTTTAAATGTGTAACAAAACAGCGATTGAAAACGATGGCTCCTTTAGTGTCTGCAGCAGAGTGGGGGTTTTGCTGATGTTAGTGTGTTTGGGGGCCACGGACACTGTCTGAACCCAAACCCAACCTTTGCCTTGCACTTGTTCCTGCTTCAGTTGGTAGACAGCCTACTAATTCTGACGGCCTGCTAATTCTTATATTTTGAAACAAATTATATGTAATAATACAAATATATTATTTTCCTGTTTATTATTGCTATTATTTTCTTTACAGGTAACGACGTCGATGCGAAGATCAGAATATTCAACGACAGAAACAATTAAATGTGAATCGTTCATACAATACGCGTTTGCAGAGAACTGTTAAATGTTCTGTATTAAAATAAACTATAATAAAAACATTTATACTGTTTGCTCAAAACAGCTGTTTCACGTGACTCCGAAGTCATCAAAATGTGCACAAAAATTAGACAAGTATGTTTTAATAGTTTTTCAAAAATGGAATTATGGGCACAATTTTAGATTAACATACGCATAAATAACACTTGTAGCATGCCGACTGAATTAGTTAAAGCAATTGATGTATAGTGCGCACCTTTGCGTTTGAAAACCCATTTAAGAATACGCAAAAGCTTTCGAACTAAGTCTACGTAAGCTATAAATTTATCGTCTACTCAGGTGCACGGTGAAAGCAGCTAGATAGATGCGATACCCAAGTGTCCTAGTTTTTGAACTTTTTCTTGAAATGTATATATAGTACAATTACCTGCTGTGTTAAAAAAAATGCGCACTGGAGTATACAAGTATAATTATTATTTTTGTATTTTATTTGTATTTTTTTTTATTAAGAGTAGTGACTGACTGTTTTGGCAAACATATACTGTGTTTATTGTCTTTCACGAAATAAGACTAAATAATATTGTATTATATAATCATTAAATATTCATTGTATCAGTTCAAACATAGTACATTTTTACAACAGGTGTAACATCTAGGAACAAACACTTTCTAAAAATGTTTGTATCATATGATATAAATTGAAAGAAATGAGGAACATATAAATTATGTACAAAGTAAAATATAAAGTCCATTTATATTTTAGTCCAAATATAAGTCCAAATATTACGGTCTAATAATAAACACGATTTTCTTCCTGATTGTTTTTTTGCCGCGTCTAATAAAAAATAATGCTGCCATTTGAACGAAACGTGTTGATGACCGTTTAAATTCATAATATGTGATAGGGCAATGCAAAACAAATATTAATTTAGCCTTAATTGATTTTTGAGTTACAAAAAATATAGACACAACAAATACAATTATTATTTAAAACATTTTAACTGTGATCAGGTCGAGTCAGATGTTGATATAGGCTAGTGTTGTTTAATAAATCTATGGCGCATAAAGATGGTCTTTAATTACTAGAAAATGAAGAATTATTTCATTTATAATTACTACCAATCATCAGGACAATGGAATGAAAGTATTTGCTTGACATAACAGTATATTCTATAAGAGACAATTAAGTCTGTAGATTAATATAAGTTATTGGCAGTGATGTTTAGGAGCAACATTGTAAAAGAAGAAGTAGTAGAAGAAGTAACCTAATTAACCGTTGTGTGAAACTGTTATAAATAAACAACATGGAATGAATAATGTGCATTGGGGTAATATCTACATCTATCGCAAATAAAGATAAATAATTATTTAATCATTAAAGCGTTTGTCTTCTGTCTTCTTAATATATTTTATAATCAGTAATTTAGATTAGCATGTATCATTTATTTTATTATTTTAATCAAATAAATATACAGCAGTCAGTAAATGATAGTTGTACGATCACTCTTAAAATTGAATGCTGTTTTTCCGCCTTTGGGTGGCAGCAAACTCAATGTTTCCTTCGATCCGGGTACTTTCCCGCACCATTGCTTATTGGTTCAGTTTCTCGGATATGTTGCTGCTGCAGTGCAGGGGCCTAGTAAGGGAACATCCGTCTGTTTTCACTGAGACCACACGTGCAACATCAGATCACTGAGGAAATGATTTTATCATTATAATCACCAGTTTAGGTTGATAACTTTTTTTAGATCAAGATTAGCAATAAGGTTGTGACAAACAGTTTGGTGAAGAACCTTATCTGTACATTTGATGCAGCATTGAAAAATGTCTTGGACTGTAAAAAAATAAAATAAAAAAAGTAAATAAAATAAATAAAAAGAAGAACGTAACTGACAGTGAACTTTTTTCTCTTGTTACATTTGCTTGATGGATTGGAACTGAAACGCAAAGTTTTGGTTTTCCCGACGTTTTTTTTTTCCTTTTTTTATTGCACTAATTGCACTAAAAGTTTTTTTTTATCATATATATATATAAAAATATATTTATTTATTATACATAGATGTAGTTATTTATTATACATATATAGTTATATATATATCTGATATTTATATATCAGATATTGTTTAACCCACTACGAGTACGGTTGCTGTGTATAAATAAGAACATTTGGCAGACATCTATTTGATGAGAAAAATGTGGGGAATTTTTTGCAATGTTTTGTCTTCTGATTCGTTTTTTTATTCACCACTTCAAAAGCTGACCCCGTTTAATATAAACCGCCATGAATAAATAGGGCCCTGATCTTTTTCATTTCTTATTTAATTATTTATTTATTATTTCCTCCATCTAGTTGTTTCATGGTTATACGTAACTTTGGGCATTATTATTATTATTATTTCCAAAATGTTGCACAAATAGTTAAGTAATGAATAAACTGTAATGTCATTTTCACCCATGTTTGACCACATTTACTTTTGACGTAGAAGACTACACTATAACTGCAATAAACTAAACCAGGTTTCATATCCAGTGCTTTTTAAATGTTGATTCATCTTCAGCTTGCTGTTTCATAATTGATTTATGCTTACATTTCATGACCTTGGAATTGGGACTTGACAATGTCACAGCTTTAATATGTTGCTTGCATGGCGTTGAAAATCTGCGAAGTTGTACAACAAATAATATTCGCATTAATCTTACAGAGAGTCAAAAGCTATAACTTTTATATAGATCTTAAAATTGCAGAATTGTCTGCTGCTAGATATCTTGTAATTTTCAAACATGGTAGTCTTTTTAAAAGCATTATTGGAAATATGTGTGATATGCGTAAAACCAAGGTGCAAGACTATCTAGTTAACCATTAGTTATCGGGTAATTCTAGATTTTTTTTTTACAAAAAAAATAACCTTGTACAAATATATACATGAAATGATTGTCTCTCATTAATTATGCTAATGCAAATGAACTATTTTATTGTGAATTAAAATTATTAAATGTTTCTTTTAGAATTTTTTAAACGATAAAAACTACAAATATTTTAACATTGATTTAATAAAAAAAAAATTAAAGACTGTATTCTCAGTTGAGGTCTTGAAGTTCAACTTTCTTCCGGATTTTATCTTACTCTTCCGTTTCAAATTTCTTTGAAATGTTAAAAACACTGAGTGTAAATGAACGAGTGGCAACATCAAATGATTGTAGAGATTGTGCAGAAGCTCATGCAAAGAGATCTCTTGAAATGCGATTTGTCGAAAATAATTGTATGGTTCGTAAAAACGTGATCACTATGCTGATCACAATATTTTTTTTTGACAGGTTCGCGTGCTTTTGTAGACCAATACAGGGTGCCGATTACTTACTGTAACACATGTCTTTTAGCGCATTTATTTCAAGAGAACAGACAAGATTGACTGATTTATATTTCGGACGTTGGTAGGTCAAGACACTTATGTTACGGATTTCTTCAATTACTAATCGTTTTTTTACTGCTAAAATATACTCCTCTATAATTAAATATCCAAACCGAAAAGTTTAAACTCTGAATTTAGAGCTTTAAAACCACTCTTAAGGGTAACTAAATAACTTTAATTCGTGTCATATTACGGCAGTAGGGTAGAATTAATTGCCTCAGCACTGGAGTGTAAATGTTCTGTGAAACCAGCTTACGCAGGGAGGCCAAACAATAATCCGTACGAGTGAATTATTCATTATGCCCCTTCCTTACCAACACACGAACACAACATCGGTTTTTAAAAGAGAAAATATATGTGTTTTACAGAGAGAGAGAGAGAGAGAGAGAGAGAGAGAGAGAGAGAGAAAATAAAATAATAAGAGAAATTTATTTTATTCCCCGTTTGTCTCGTTTGTCCTGATTCTTACCCTTTTGTGTGTAACACCTGCAATAACCTTTATTCAAAACTTTTTATTTTGTACACCTGTCTTAATATTACACCTATCATATAATCTGCATTATTTATACACCACACAAATTCATTTTTTCCATTTTAGGTTTCACCTTACCCCTAGAATCTCCCTGTTTCTCCCTGTGACCTACAGATGCAATGACTAAAGTCTACCACTAGATGGAAACATCGTGGTGTTCATTCAAATGAGATTTCTTTTTCTGTTCTTAATGTTGTCACACAAATGCTGAATTTTTATCTATTTTTTCTGCTTGTATTTCAAATATACTTATGTATTACGGGAAAACATATTTACAATGTTATAACATTCTAGGTATAGCGATGAGCCTTTTTCAGTCCTCACTGAGAATATTAAAATCTGGAGTTTTATTGAAATATCGTTTGAAGTAACAAATAGGAGCTTGCTACATAAACAAACTGGACTAGAAACCTAGCGAGGTACAAACATTGAATAAACTGTGAATAATTACATTTTCTATCTAAATGTTTACAGATACCATGTAGACATATCTAAGACGATGCTTATTTATTTACATAAACTAGTAATGTACTGAGTCTGTGGCCGGAAAAATCAATTCCAGAACTGAATATGCGTTGATTAAGGCGTCTTTGAGCCTAAAAATCAACAACTGAGCTGGACTCCGGACCTCCTGGACTGGAGCAGATGACCTCTGGTCTATAGCCTTTAACAGCGTGTTCCTGCAACATTGGGTTAATTGTAGTTAACTGAACCTAGATACAGCATTTATCTCCCCGGCAATTACAATTAATCCAATGGTGTTTCAGTACGTAACGGGGTTTACGTGGGGGATATCACTGCCACAAAAACAAAGAAATAGTGTATAGACATACAAATGTTTTGACAGTTTATTCGCCCCTCAACACGATCATTGTGTAACATATATGGCCTTTTTAGCAGAACGCTCTTTTTTTTTCTCTCTCAGCACAGTCACTCCCAGAGGAACACAATAATAAATAACGAAGTGGCTCCATTTCTCTGTCCGTCTCAAATTCTGTAGCCCCTTAAGTGATGCTCTTGAATTTGTTGACCACCTTCTTCTCCTTTACCCTTCTGTTCTGAAACCAGATGGTGACCTGGCGCTCGGTCAGGTTTGTGTGAGCAGATATCCTTCTCCGTTTATCCTTCGTGATGAACTTATTGGCCGCATATTCGCGCTCCAGTTCTTTCAGCTGGACTTTGGTATAGGGGACGCGCTTCTTCCTCCCTCGGCGAATGGAAGCGCCATCACTTCCTGACACATTGTCTAAGTGCCGAGATTAAAAAATAATAATCATGGTTAAAATAGATGGCAGAAAATCTTAGGAAAATACCTATATGGCTATTTCTTCAAATAATCTAATATTTGCACGTATTCGTTAACTTAATTAAAGAAAAGAACATCCAAATAAAATATTAGAAATGGGGTAAAGAAGATCAAATAACGTCAAGGTCAAGGTCATATATATATATATATATATATATATATATATATATATATATATATA
>JAQQZT010000033.1:12950228-12968574 GCA_030068275.1 Clarias platycephalus | reverse complement strand
TATATATATATATATATATATATATATATATATATATATATATATATATATACTGATGTAACGAACGTAGCTATTTCACTTAATGTGTATCTGATATACAATTTAATCCTAGCGTTGAAGAAACCTTATATATAATTATATATAATTTATGTTAATAATAATTTGACCCATTTGACGAATTGGTTTATTACCACATTTTACTCGGAATGTAATAATGTTGACCGACAGGTTAAATGGATGCACTAGCTACATAGGCCTGATACCTTGAAGAGACGACTTCCAGAGATGGCTGGACTGGGTCTGCTCCTTTGGGCAGTACACAGGGCTGTTCCAGCTGTTCGTGATGGCCCAAGGCTGGTGGTATGTTTCCACAGGCAAAATTGACTCGTGTCTTGGTTCCGGAGCAGAGCTCAGAGCAGGCACGACTGGCACGTCCAGATAACTTGGGACAGGTTGGTAAGGTCCGGACGAGTAGCCTTGATAGAAAGTGAACTCCTTAGCTCGAGACGAGAACTCCTCTCCGGAGACAGACGTCTCCATGTACTTGTCTGCGTAAGCGGCAGGCTGCGCACAAGACTTCACTGCGCTGTGATGAGATACACGGCACGGATAATAGCCACTACCGAAATATCCATAGGGCAAAGAAGCAGCACCGGGGGAATTCTGCGCGGCCGAGCACGGGTTGCACTGTTTGACAGGTTCCGTCACTCCAGTTACGGGCACTTCACTCGATCCATAGGGCGCACCAGGAGCAAGAGAAGTCGGGTGGGCCACGAGATTCCGGCACTGGTTGGCGGAGAAATTGCCTCCCACGAATCCCTCCATGTTCTTGCTCACGTCGTCTGAGCAGCCGCTGTCACAGAGAAACATCACCGGCTCGATCCAGCGGGAATGAAGGAGCAGAGACGCTGTCATAGCACGACCAACATTGAGCCTTTTCCAGCTCGTTCAGGAATCCCCACGACTGAAAAAATGCGACGGTGAACTTGAGAGAGTAAAGCGACGCTCACGCGCCCGTACAAAGCGCGAACAGTTATTGGACAAAGGAAAGCACGTGATATGCAAAATAGGACGATAAGGGTGCAAGGCTGAAGATAATGCAAAGCATGGGCATGATTTTTTTTCACAACTGAACTGAGATAAAGAAGAGAGGCTAATTATCTGTGAAGTTTGGTGTTTGACTAGAAATCAAGTGTCGGGCTAATAACATTCGAAAATATTTTTTCTTATAGTTCGAGAGGCATAATGAATTAAATAAATATGACTTTACTTTACCTAATGTAATAAATGTGGTTAAATATTTTCGTTAGTGTTATTTGAAGATCACCTGAATATGTACAAATAACCAGCGTTTCAAGTTCATGAGCAATGTCGGATTTTCGTCGTTTCATCAACTCACTGCCTGGTTAGATGCTAATGTACTTTCACTCAGTAAAGGAAAATTTTGATGATTTGCAGCATAACATTGTGATACATGACGATTATAGACCATTGTTACACATTTTGACTTTGTTATAATCCTCGTTTCTGCCTAAACGTTATGTAAATCTATGGGCAATTTCCTGTAAAATTAACCGATAAAACCAAACATGCATTAATGAAAAATAAAATGGCCAGCTAAAAACGTTTTTTACTTAATGCCACTATGATGATTCGAAGCTTGTGGCAGAAAATATATGGCTAGCGAGGGCAAATCAAAGAAAGTGGTGGAACTCTGCCTTAAATTGTCACATAGTCTACAGCAAATCACATTCACCTAGTGAACTGTGCATTTTAAGAATTTGCCGCATTCTGCCCTGAATTTGGCAGGGCTAGTCTCCATAAGACTTTAGGCACGGCTGGAGGCCAAGGTCAAGTTGAAAGTTGCAGTCTAGCCAAGGCGCTTTCCGTGTCACTGAAGCCTTTGACCGTCTGACAGGAAACGACCACACATCTCTCTCAGCATTGTAAAAAAAAAAAAAAAAAAAAAAACGGGGATGAAAACAGGTACTGATGTGTTGTTGTTTTTTTGTAACTGTTTTTTTTTTTTTTTTAATCCTCTTCAGACCATTGAGCCAACTTTGTTGAGGTATCAGAAGCATTATCTGCAGTGAGACAAAGGAGAAGACGAAATTACCGAATTGGTTTATTTTGAAGCCGGCAGTAGTTGTTTTTCGAATGTAAATGAGAAAAAAGAAAGTACTTATTTATAATATAAGTACAAGTTCGTGTTCGTTATTAAAAATTATTTGAAGCGAAACTGAAGAGAAAAGTATTACAGTAAGTTGTTATGTACCACTTTCATTTTAAACTACACTGTAATATTTGTAACAATTATTATTATTATTATTATTGTTGTTGTTGTTGTTGTTCTTCTTCTTCTTCTTCTTCTTCTTCTTCTTGTTATTAATATTATAATACAAAATCAGTAATTGTTGTGGAACTAATACTGCAATTGCCTATAATAATAATAATAATAATAATAATAATAATAATAATAATAATAATGCGAAATAATACGTAGCCTATTAAAGTCAAAATGTACATCTCTTTCCTATGCCTCCTAGAATATGCTACTGAATTGACCTAATATTGCTCTAATCATAACCTTGTTTAGCGTTGTGAGTAAGAATAACAAAAACCCTGGTTTCATTTATTAGAGCTGTTCTTTAAATTAGCTAGGAGCCGTTTTGTTGCCAGTCTACACTTTCCTGAGTACCCCAATCTGGTTTTTGCCTTCTTATATATTTCACAGTTTATTTCACCATGTAATATATCAAGAGTAAAAATATGATAATTTTCAGTATCACAAATAAGTAAGCTCACATGCGCCCAACATTTGAGTTTGAACGCGGCTTAATCTTAATTCACACTGAACCCTGGATGTGCCATTCAGGACCTATTTTCTTCTGGTTCGTTTTTAACGACTTATAAGTAGTAGTAGGCAGTGGTAATATATTTGGGATAGTTTTGCAGATTTGCATTAGATTTGGGTAATTGGGTTTCAGTTATTTTTCAATAAAGGTTATAATCAGACATTCTTAATTATACGATTAAGATGAAGCAATTAAGCTATGTTTCTTTAAGAGCAGACACTGTAGGACATCTCAGCATGAAAATGAAAATGCCTGTAAGCCACTACATAGAAAAAGAATTACTGGTTGCTTTTTGACAGATCTTGGTAGAAGTTTAAGATCCAGAAAACAGAAAAATTATTTTCTCATTAGCCACCGTTTATACTTTGAGCTTTAACATATTCTTGAGTATAGCTCTTTTAATGATTTTGGCATTTCATTACGACTTCATTACTCAGCAGATAGCTGCATCAAATAACAAGAATAATGCAAATATATAATCTTTTCAATCAATATTCATCAGATTAATAACATTGATGGTAATTTTTTTCAGCCAAAAGGAAAAGTGCGTTTGTTTAAATCGGATTAGGGCTATAGGCTACTTACTTTTTAAGACGTTAATAAGTTATAATGAAAGTGAGAGCAAACCCTTTGCAGACTGTTATATTACGCATTGTAATGAAAAATATTTAAAGGAAACAGCTCCCTAGTAGGCCATCTTTTGGTTTAAATTTACTTAGCTTTCGTGTGCATGAATATGAATAACTAAACATTGCTTTCCTGTTTAAATACATCTAGATAATAATGTAAATGGATTGATAGAGAAAGCGGGAGGATTTGAGACATAGACTATCTACTAAATACTACTGCTGCTACTACTGCTACTACTACTACTACTACTACTACTACTGCTAATAATAATAATAATATACAAAACAAACTGTGTTCGAACAATTTTTTATTTTATTATTATTATTTCTTGTTACTAATAATCATAATCATCATTGTAATTTCATCATCAAATGTAAGTTATTATGAACAACAGCACTTGTAGGCTACTAAAGCAACGATTTTATCTTTAAACTATTTGTTTAAAATTGGGATTTTCTGCGAAGGGCTTTATTGTTCCTGAAAACATTCTAAGTACGTTTCTCACCATACCAGACACTTCTGATTTTGATAATCAGGAGCACAAAAATGATTTACGGTTTATACTGAATAAAATGTAACAAGAATTACTGATTAACAAATAATATCTCCTTTTCGTGTCCATAGAATAACAAGCCTATTTGTCATTTATAACCCAAATAGAATCTTATTATACTAACGTCGCTATTTAATCAAAGCTCAACCATTTGGGTTTTATGATCAGCTACAAGAGAAAGTGAACGAGTGAACAGAATTGAACGCCAACTTTAATGAGTGACTGTATATAAACAACAGTAAAGCACTTGGCACACTGATATTGATAGGCAAAAATGCACTAATACAGTGAAAATGGCAATTATATATAATCTAGGTGTTCTCTTTGATTTTTGTCAAAAAAGTTGGAATATATTATGTTTTATTTTGTTTTTTATATTTATAAAGAATTGTCTGATTGCTCAATAATATGGGTATCGTTTTGTTATGGGTCAGGTAGGTCAAATAAATCGCTGCAAAATAAAATAAAATAAATAAACAAATAAATAATTATCAACTTGTATTCCACCACATCGACAGTTTAAATAGGTATTCTTATGGGAAAGAAGTTAAATAACTTAAAATTTCCCGTCAAAATAGATAAATGCAGCAAACTGCAGGGAGAGCTCAATAATTCAAAGTACTTATTAGCACATGTGCAATCTGAGCTGTGAGTGAAAATACACACCGTTAAAGAAGAGCTGTTTAGGCCGGTCAGTGGTAAGTATGTTTAAAGCAAATATGTTTTAAAAATGTAATAC
The DNA here is from genome assembly GCA_030068275.1 of Clarias platycephalus. Classification (NCBI taxonomy): domain Eukaryota; kingdom Metazoa; phylum Chordata; class Actinopteri; order Siluriformes; family Clariidae; genus Clarias; species Clarias platycephalus. The sequence goes on along the minus strand of JAQQZT010000033.1, from coordinate 12,963,797 downwards.
ATTTAAGACCAGTTTTAAGGGTCGTTAGTTAGAATACATTACACTAGAATAGATTTTTTTTAAATAATAAAAATAACTGTGAATTTGACTTCGAATATTTGGCTTTTTCTTTTACTTTCTACTGTTTTGAAGCAAAATAACACAACCCAGAAATGTAATCATTTGTTAAATTACACAAATGCCAACGCATAGGTATTTTTGTCTTGTATAATCAAAATATTTTGTCATTTATAGTTCTAAAAAATATTTGTCATCATAGGCTGAGATATTCTATAAAAGAAATAAAATATTCATAATCTATGGCTAATGTAAATAAAAACTAACTTAATTAAAATGTCAACATTGTACTGCTTTTTTTTTTTTTTTTTTTTACAGATGTTAATCATCCTTAATACATGACGTTGCGTTTCAGTAGCAAGATTATTCGAGTTTTACCAAATTTTAGCATTACTAATCCTCTACAAAGCTGCTTACTATTAATCGGGTTTCAGTGACAAAGAAGCCATAAGAATAAAAGACTAGGTAACGCCCTAGACATATTTATTCTTTCGTTTTAATTGCTCTGGTGTATTTAATTTCATAGGCTTATCGGAATCAAAGCTCTGGGGGCTGATGTACCATAGACAACACTGAATGGCACGAAGAAGGTCATCTAGAAACAAACTAACCATAAAGTACTGAGTAAAGCAATTCAAATGAACAGTGGTTAAGCAGACTGAGTGTAGGCGAAACCCAGCACAAAGCTCTGTTTGGAAGAACTGTCAGCCAGATAAGGCAGCACTTAGGCCTCCTAGCTTAATGGAGTTTTTATGGGTTTGTCTTGTGATCATGTGACATCTGGCATTAGAACCTCTGTGTGGTTCTCTATACAGGCTTAGATCTATCTTGAGAGAGAGAGAGAGAGAGAGAGAGAGAGAGAGAGAGAGAGAGAGAGAGAGAGTTTTATTTTGTTGGTGCAACACTGGAGATTGTAACATTGTAAACGACATCCCACTGAAAACTTTATGCACAAAATGTAAGCATGGGCTATTTGTACAAGTACCAAACCATTCCTGTTAACACTGGTTTTGAATTTGAGAAATTAAGATAGATGGTAATAGGTCTTCCTATAGAGTAGAGCAATCTAGTTGAGACTGCTAAATTGTCTGCAGTGCTATTGGATTTGTGCACATAAATTAACTGAGAAAATCATGTTTGAATCGTACACCCGCAGTTATACAATTATAATTCGTCGAAATAAGTAGCACATTAACACTTTAAGTTTTAACATAACATCAAGCCTGCAACCGAGAAAGTCTGCAAAGTCTTCGCCGGAGAAAGAATGTTTAATCCCTACAGAGCTGTAGTCAGCGATTCATTTAGCGTTCTGCTGTATGACGTAACGTCCCTTAAATTTTGTTTGTCTTGTTTGTATTCACGGTCAGACTAATGAACTTGTTATTCCATGACTGCTCTGATAAAAAGGGGACAACAGGAGTAACCGGAGGAAAGCCAACCTTAAATACTAAAAAAGGAACCCATCCAACTACAGTCCGTTTGAAGGTCTGAGCCTAACCAAGATTTTGTGGAAAAAAAGTGAAGAGAACGTTCAGATAAAGATGACAGTGTAAAAAGGCATACGCTGGAAACAGTGGAAAGGCAAGCTGGTTTGCTTGCCTTTTATTAACATTATGACAAATAAATAACAAAGACAATGATCAACCAAAAACCCACATATATATAAATAATAATAATAATAATAATAATAATAATAATAATATCACCTTTATGACACGGGAAATCACATACATTGAAATGCGATCAAAATGTCCAGTTATGAGAATCATATAAAAAACGCGTGAAGGTGCATTTCACCATACTATGCCTTGCATGCGAAATACCTGAAACGAAAAACGTTATGTTAATTATATGTGATCACACATGAAAAAAAATAAACCCGCATGCCCAGCATTGAAAAAGAATTACACATGAAAAGAAACTAATTAGCAATATAAGGGAAAGCGCGTGAAAAATTAAATTGCATTCCTTGTATGAAAAAATGTAAGACAAATACAGGCTTCCTATATATGAAAGTGTGAAACATATCGTATGTATAATGAATCTTATGGTTATAAAATTTCACGTTTTTCTGATTTTTTTCTGGGTCCAATGGTTGGTGTATGGAATGTATGGAATTACAACGAAAGTGGGGAAAAAATCGAAACAGTAAAGCACAAATAACCAGTTTTTATTTGTCTCAGCTGCACCTATTATTCTAGGCAATCGTTTATGTAGTCGATTTAGTAAAATTGAGTGTTATTTTAAATATAATGTCTGTCTTCTTTGCTAGTCCAAATAAACAAAACTCTTTGTCTCTCGCTCTCCCCTGTCTGTCTGGGTTTGTGTGTGTGAGACATTGGTGGTATGCAAGAAGTGTGCAAAGGTGACAAAATGAAAGGAGAGTGGGAGTTCCCGTTAAGCCTGTTTGGGTTTGTCTAACCAATCTTTACAGTGCACTTGTAAAGAAAATTGACTAACATTTACTAATTTAAGCATGAAAACGCGTGATGTCCCTCGCACAGATGGACTATCTTTTCAATCCCAAAACTCAGTCAGTGGAAACTTGGTTACATCATCTACAAAATACGATGGAAATGCCAGTTTTACTGCAGTGTGTCCTCCATACGCTCGTTGCCGTTCCCATTTGTTTGAGTTGCAGAAATGGTGAAATAAAGGGTGAAATGAATATTCATGATTATTGTTTTGTAGTATATACCATTGTATACGTTGCATGTTTATGTCTAATTATAGTTCAATATGCATTGTAGTTTCATGTATTTTCACTCTAAAATGGTGTCAGATTGGAAGTCCTAGGTATCGTATATTCAAATCCAGCTAATCCAAACAGTGTGCGCGTCGCAAGAGCAGCTTTCAGAGAGACAAACAGGGAGAGACAGAACAAGTATAAATTAATTACTTTTCTCTACAAAACAACTTGTGTGAGCAGCTTCACATGACTAAAACATGATACTTCAGTCAGAGTACATACTGAAATCATGAGACAATATATATTATATTATAAATAACTTGGACCTGTAAGGTTACAGTTTAAAAGTTAACAATTCCGAAGCAGCACAAATAAGTAAAAATATCTTAATAGCAATACAATAATACAAGAATACAATTTTGTAAGAAATGTAATCTAATTGAAAACTTTTCTCCCACTTAACTTCAGTCATATTTCTGTCAGATGTAACTGGCGTTCTTTTGCTAAGCAGGCTAACATTATTTAGCTAATTGGCTAACACGTGGAAAGTGTTTTATTTACATAACCTCTTGAGAAATGTAATTTAATTCGGTTGAACTAAGTAGCACGTTTTGTTTAATATTAACAAAAATAAATTACATGCAATTGCAGATTATTATTTCTGCTTGTAGCACATTAGCACAAAGATAAACCCAGCAATTGGTTCATTGATGATAAACGCTCAGTAGCGTTTATTATCGCATACGATGTCATAGGTCGAATGAAATAATCAAATAACTTTGATAAGAGAAAAAGTAGTGAAAGGGATCAAATGAGAAGGCGTTGGAAGATTGGTATAATATGGAAAAAAAATTTCACGGCAGTCAATGACATACTGTTTTTGTCTTGACTTTAATTTGTCATGTAAAATTTACCATGGAAAAGAAAACAGTAAACAGTTGGAGTTATAATTATCCTGTCTGCACAGTTACAATTTAGACATTATAACCTTTCCCGCATTCCCTACCGTTGTTACAGGGGAAAGGATGTCTGTTAATCTGCTACTTGGAACCAGTTAACAGGCGGTTCAATGACGAGGGGGCGTTGGGATTTAAACTGAACTTTCAGGATCATTACAAATTGAAAAGGACTTGTTAAAAATATTATGCTTGGAGCTTTAAACGTAGGCTAATCGATAACGACCTCTTATTATATATTTCCATATTTCGGATCTCAGGACTGCCATAGACACGCTTTAATTTTCCTAACTGCTTCCATGTAATGGGCGGGAGCTTTCATGCTTTTTATTCAATTTTCCTAACCTTAAATCACACAAAACGTAAAGTGCATAATTCGGGTTCACACTGCACACAGTGAGACAATCCGATAATTAAAATCCGAATCAAAACAACTTCGACTGACAGACATATAGGCCTTTAAACGGACTAATAAAGTGTTTTCATTAATTTGTCCGATATACAAGAGATGAAAAAGTCTGTATTCGCACAGGCAACGAGAGAACAGACACTAAATAAATGTTACATAATTATATAAATATTATTTCGTTTTGGTTCCCAGGTTCAGATATTCATACTTTTAATAGCTAAAGTATTCTGATGTGCGTGTTATTTTTCCATCATGGCACTATCAATTAGGGCATTGACCAAGTAGGTTTAAAAAAAAACAAAACAAAACAACATGGGAAATAGATCATTTGGAGTTGGTTATTGAGTGTGTTAGCCAAGAATTTAAGCGTCATTTCGAGGAAACCATCCTTCATTGTCAGACCAGATTGTTCTCTGCTTTAATTTCAGAGTAGGAGACACAAGATTTATGACATGTAGACACCACCACAAACCTGTTAAACATGACAGCAATAATGCAGAAATAAAACTACAAAACATTACTAATGAACATAAAAAAAGTAATAAGTGCAACAAGTGTGAACTATAAGATAATACGCATTTGTATTCTCAGCTAGTTTGAGAAAAGGAGTGTTTATATTTAGTAGAGTCTAAAAGTGCTACTTCCTCGTTGCAGCTGCTGTGAGCTCCTTGAGCTGAAACCATAAAAGCAATTCCAACATGACCACATATATAACTGAAAGTCAGTCTACAGGACACACCACCACAGACTCTGATAAACAAAAGCAACATCTGCCTTAGATTCACAGTGTCAAGAATTAAACATGGTTTTTACAGGGCAGGTTCAAACAGGTAACATGATTCCAAAAACAAGGATGAACATTTTTAACTTTATATTCACTTCCTATGTTCTACTCATTCAACTTCAAAGACTTGAAGTCTTTGAGATCACACAGGTCAATGTTGCATTATGTGCAAACATTGCTCTTGCCAGGTTTTGGTGAGGCAGGAGGAAAAAGGTTAGGGCACAACAGTGAATGTAATCCCCTATTGTCCCTCCTCCTCACGCAGGAACTGGAAGACAGAGGAGAAGTCCTTGTTGGTATAGCCACGTGCACACATCATACGATAGATTTGATGAGACAATGAACCCAGTGGAACCGGAGTCTTCGTGTTTGTGGCTGCGTTCTGTGCAAGTCCCAAATCCTGCAGTAAAACAATTTTACAATCACGGTTCATTAAACTTTATTTGAGCAAAAATATGTCAGAAATCTGGTTAGTGGAACAGGTTAAGCATTAAATGTACTATTTGTGTTTACATAGTGAATGAATGCATACATTATATATACCAATTTTTTTTTACAGGGTACAAGTTAGTGTTCCTATGAAAATGTAAACAAGGAAAAAGATAAAGAAACAAGGAACCAAAACAGGCAAATCCTACCTTTGCCATTAATGTGGTTCCAAACCCCCCTTGATAGTTGTTGGCTGAAGGCACCCCCTCCATCACTCCGGGAACAGGGTTATATGCATCACTGGACCAGCAGCGGCCTGAACTCATGTTCAGTATTTTTGCCAGTAGCTTGGGATCGAGGCCCAGTCTGTCAGAGGAGACCAAACACAGAAGTACTTACACCACTGAGTGTGAGACAAATCAAGTGTCAAAAAATATGCAAATAGTTAAAAAAAAAAAAAAAAAAAAAAAAAGGTTAAATCCTACCCAAGTGCACACCAAGAGTAAGAGTGATATTAAAATTTATAGCATTTTCATGATAAAATTTTATTCCCCTCACCTTCAAGAAAAACTAAGATTGGCCTGATGCCTGACTATACCTGATGCCCAAGTTCATGGTCTCGGATGTGCCAATCATTCCAATTGCCAACAGCATGTTGTTACAAATTTTAGCAGCCTGTGAAAAGGTGAGAAAGAGCGTTAAACTAGAACATTACTCACAGTTACTGACATGCAAAGGAACAACAAGAGCAATGTCAAATCCAGAGTCAGAGGCATACCTGTCCTGTGCCAACCTGACCGCAGTATACTACATTGGCTCCCATGCAGCTCAGTAACTCCTTGGCTGCTGTAAATTCCTCCTCGGCTCCTCCCACCATGAATGTCAGCTTACCAGAAGTGGCGGCACCAACACCTGCACCAATCGGAAATCCTTCTTAAGGTGGTGACTAATTAAGCTACATCTCTTTAAGCTTGAAAAAGGGCTTGATAATTAACTTTTGAACTGTGTAAAAGTATTATAGTGGTCTTGCATGATTCCAGTATTTATATTACCACAGAGTGACTTATGGCAGGCTAGAAAGCTCTTTAAAGCTTATAGATTCCTCATTAAAATACCCAACAAAGCCCTTGACGGTATGACGTACATTGTAGGTGTAGATGTACAGTATACTGCTCCACAAGAATTTGAACAACATGGTTATAGGTAAAATATAAAATCCAGAGAGTGATTGACAAGAGGCTTTTCCACCACACTTTTAATTTCAGCAAATGAAGCAAACTCTTAGCACTGGTTCCTTTGAGAGAAATCAAGCTGCCAGCAATAAGTGAAATAGTGCCTGTTAAGGTGAACGAAATCTTGATGTAATTTGGAAAAAAATAAATAAATAAATAAATAAAATAAATAAAAGACCTGCAGATTCCAATCCCTTGTCACTGCAAGTCCAATGAACATCAATAGTACAGTATGAAGCAACGATGATAAACAAAATGCCAGGTTAAAAAGAAAAAAAGAAAAGAAAAAAAAAGTCTGAGTGCTTGTGTGGTTCTTTAACTTCATCTCAGAGCCTTAATTACACAGGCAGAAAAAGTTCTATAATTACAGCAGTGCAGTTCCATCTACTTTCACACATGGATGAAAGTGACGTCATGCTCAGTTTTGTTGTGGCTAACTTTTCATTACGGCCGGTTCACAGGCACAAGGGTAGAGCTGAGAATAATGTCTACTAGAGGGGCTAAGTACAGAGACTAAGCAGGTTTGTGGAATTCTTATGACTGTTTTGCGCCCAAAAGCCGTTTCAGCGGCGCCCATGCCAAACCATGCTGACGCAGTCTTGTCGGGAGAGGCAACAATTTAAGGAAAGAAAACTAGTAGCGTGCCGTTGTTTACGTGCCGAAAAGCCAGAGGCAACAACTTCCTGATTAAAAGGGCCATAAAGCACAGAGTGGGTTCTGGCTCAGTATAAGAACCGGCTGTCTTAAAACATGAGGTAGCCATTGCACCTCAGCCAAGCCTATAGGAAAGGAAGGTTGTATTATTACAATAGCTAGGATAATTAAAAAATTATCCTTTTTTTTTTTTTTAATCCGCGTATACACAGATACCTGTGTATAGGCTTGTCAGTGCTGATGTGGCCTAGGTCTGTCACTGCAGGTGTCTAATATTCAAAACAGAAAGGCATGAATATCTACAACAGTTCAAACTTATGATTTACTATTTCCATAATCTGTAACCTCCCTCAAAGTGGAGTCGAAAGGTTTAAAACTCTTAAGTGAGCAGCCTTGGACTCATTCATTTGTTGGTCTGTAAATTCTACAGCTTGTGTCAGTAGGTCTGCATAAGCAGCGTTTCAGATTATGAGTTAATAGCGAGACTGCATCATGGTGTTTCTAAACACAATGCAGAACAGTTATGTTAAGCATGACCAGCTGAACAACCTTAATCACAGTGCATAGGACGGGGATTAAAAGCATAAATTTTCATTCCTCTGCTGGGGTGCATCGTAAAAAAACTGAGGAGCTGAAAGATAGAGAACAAACAGAAAGTATGTATGAAGGTGTGTACATGTGTGTGATTTTTACATGTTTACATGGTGTATGCACACGGGTGGGTGAGTGTGTATATCCAATATGCACGAGTCACTTTTAGCCCACAAAAAGGAGTGCGATGGAGACTGGACAGTGCTCTCCATGTTCAGGTTACATTTCTATTTTAAAGCAAAATGTTCAATGATGATTTATTTCCAGTCACAAGAGGACAGCCATAGGCAAAATAATGCTGAATGCTCATATATCCACTAATAATAATAATAATCAAATTATTTTATTGTTACAGTAGATTTCTTTTAATTTTTTATACACAGTAGTTTACAGGGGGAACATCACACACATGACCATCCAAGAAAATTTTATTTTACCTGGCATGACCCAACACAGCCCCATATACAGCAGGCTGCAATGCACTGTTCTGACATTTCTATCACTCCTACCACAAACCTTTGCAGAAGTTATGATACCGTAGCTCTTCTGTGGGATTAGACTAGCCTTTGCTCCAAGTGCATCAATGAGCCTTTGATGGTCATGACAACGTTACAAATTTACCAGGTGTCCTTCTTTTAAACACTTTTGGGCACCAACCACAGCATACTGGGATAATACTGCATAATGCTTGATTAACTATGAGCTGATGACCGAGTGTTCACTGCTACCTAATACAGCATAGCCTTTTTATACAGCCTCTTGTATATCCAATTGTCCATGCTTTTCACGTAGGGGCTTGTCACACTCCACTGAAGACCATGAAGTTTCAATGGGGTCCTAAAAATCTTGAAAATATTGCAGTGGGAATGGGGTCAAAATGGAAAAGGTGCACTTATCAAGTGTATACTAATCCAGTATTTACACCAAATGCTCTGAACATGACAGATGTGCTGATAACCTGCTGCACGCACGCCATAAAATGTGGTAAGACTATAGAACATAATATGAACTTAATGTGGTCACCTACAACGTGACTTCGCAAAGACAACTCAGAACGGCATCCAACACTTCCTGTCTGCGCCATGCTTGTAGTACGTTTACAACGTCCCTAAGAGGCATTAGTTACGTTGTTAACTGGTCAATGCCATCGTTACTACATTCTTTTTAAGTCATTCCAGCATCTTGCTTTAACCATGTCCTCACCAGGCTTTTTATTCTTTTGAAAATGTCAAAAAAAAAAAAAAAAAAAAAAAAAAAAGGGGGGCCCTGCCACAACAAGGCGGCAAAATTACATCCTTACCGGTTTCTACTGCACTCCTGTAATTTTTCACAGACGTAGTGGGAGCATGCCTCAACGTGACGGCCCCCTTACTGAAGACAAAGATAATAGCAGAAAGACCCAAAAACACATAAAAAATGAAGGTGACTGTTTTCTCAAAGGAGGAAACTCAAAATTTAGTCCATAGGTTTAATTTGTATCCAATCATTAATACAAATTCTTAATCTATAATATAATTATAGATTTATTTAAAATTAACTTTAAAATTTAATTTATTTAAATAAATTTTGCCCAAAAATGTTAGATCCTGAAAACTAACTATGGAGGGTCTGTGCAACAAATAACTAACTCCTAAATGAATAATGCAATATTTTTGCTCAACCTCTTGATGTAAAATAAAATTGTGTACACTACTACCACACCCGAATTGATTTTCCAAAAACAATTCTGACTGTTTGTTCATACACATATGAGCTCCAGACAAAATCATGTGGCCAAAAAATCTCATTTGGAAAACTGAGTTCCAGGCAAGAATGCTTTGTGTGTTTTGAGGGGCCTCTTGTTAGTCATTTTATATGCACCAGGGGCCAACTTTGATCCTGGAAGTAAAACTTTGTGAATATCTTTGAGGATTGACTTGAGCAGTAAAAAATCTTTCAGATACCTTACTAAACCTACAAAACCATTAGAGCTGTATTTTATTTTATTTCTTTTGCAGTTATCAGATTATTTTACTAATATAAACACATGGAAAACATAAAGATCATTGAGACCCTGACCATATTGCATATTTTTAAGAACACAGCTAAATTACTATTCTTGGCTACGACTTATGGTAAAGGATGAATCAAAGCTGAATCATGTTTTTTTTTCCCTTCTTCGTACTGAGCTTAAGTGGGGGGGGGGGGAAATCACCACATGATGAATCACTTCAGTTCAAGACATGTGTGGGTGTGAAAACAATAAAACATCGAACACCAGTAAAAGAGCTTTGTCTGGTTTTGGTCACATTAACCACTGTGGTGGGTACATGCTTTTACCTCCAGATACTGGAGCATCCATAAAAACAGCACCCATTTTCTCAGCAGCAACAGCCATTTCCTTGGATACAGCAGGATCAATGGTACTGGAGTCGATGAGCAGAGAGCCTTTCTTCACCTTCCTGTATAGAAAGAGGAAATAATATATGAGAACATAATTGGAATTAATTCTATATTTTTAAGGGCAGTAGACTAAGCTCCCAGCTCTCCAGTTTATAAATGGACAGTAGGAAAATTAATAATGGTTGCTGTGTAACTTCACTTAAACCACAATTATTTTATAAAACAATATAAATGAACTGCGAATTTTAAATTCTAAAATGGAAATTATAAATAAATGTGGAAAGTATGGGCATTGAGAGAAATGATTAACACAGATTTTAGCAATTTTTTTGCCTGATGTTAGAATTTTATTTATTTATTGCCTTTACATGTTATTATACAGCAATTTAAAATATTCTAATTGGCTATTAAAAGAACAGAAAATTATATAAGCTACACACAGATTGATATACACGATAAAATAATATTAATGAAAATACTTACTAAATCACTTCAGAAAAAAGCCTATCATAATTTTAGCATAAGTAAGTATATACATAGTATAACCCCTTTACATCCCATTCTATTTTCATATAGTGCATGCAGATTGCCAGATGCCCTATTAATGAATCTATATGAAAAATCCAAGAATATGATAAATCGGAGCATTACAAATTTGAATACACTGGTTATACATGCTTACACATTAGTATTGCTACTATAATTTAATGCTTAAGTCCTAAACAAATATAATTTAACTGAAAACACAGATTAAAATTATGATGTTCAAAGATTGAAAACAGCAAACATTGGCTTACTTCAGAATCCCGTTAGGGCCCGTGTACACATCAATCACATTAGGACTGGATGGCAACATTGTGATTATGCGGTCTGCCTTGTCTGCCACATCTGCGGGTGTGTCCAAGATCTAAGAACAGACAATGCAAGAAAATAAAAAGAAATTAATTTTAAAAAGAAACATCGTTTACGGTGCAATAGCACTTTATTTTTAGCATGCATATTACTTTTTGCAATTTGAAATAGCTGTTGATGAATTTTGGCCCACTCTTCTTTGCAGGATTGTTTAAATTCAGCCACATTGGAGGGTTTTCAGCATGAACGACGTGTTTAAGGTCATACCACAGGATTTAAGTCCAGACTTTAACTAGGCCACTCCAAAACTTACATTTTTTAATTTTTTTTTTAGACATTCAGAGGTGGATTTGATGGTGTGTTTCAGATCATCGTCCTGTTGAATAACCCAAGTGCTCTTGAGGCCAGACATTCTCCTTCAGGATTTTCTGGTAAAGTGCAAAATTTCATGGTTTCTTCAATTATGGCAAGTCGTACAGGTCCTATATCTGACCAGCCCATCACATTACCACCACCATGTTTGACTGTTGGTATGATGTTCTTTTAATGAAACGCTGTTAGTTTCATGCCACATGTAATGGGATGCGCAGTTTCACTGGAGTCCTAAGGTCTTAGAAATAGCTTGGTAACCCTTTTAAAAATTATACATTTCAATTACTGTGTTTCTCATCTGTTATTGAATTTCTTTTAGACTGTGTTGCTTTTTGAGACCTTTTAGCATCCTTCACTTTGTCAGACAGTTTCCATTTAAGTGTTCTATTCATTCAACAGGTCTGGCAGTTTTCCAAAAAATTTTGGTTAATTACAGTTCATTCATGATTTAAAGGGGGTAGAGTATGGTTGTTATGTTTTCCTTAATACATAAAATAATAATATAAAAACAGCATTTGTAGATTATCTTTTGTGTAATATTAAAATTTGTTGATGAGCACAATCACAAATATGCAAAGAAAAAAAACAGGAAGGGGCAAATACTTTTTCATAGCACATACATATACATATATATGCAGGCACAATCGCACGCACGGACAATCACACACATGCACAAATTTACACCGACACAATTTAGAATAGGCAATCCACCTACAGGGAGGAAATTGGAGAGCCTGTAAGAAACCTGCACAGACACAGGACTCGCCACACAGACAGTAACTTGGGATCGACCCGTAGACTCGGTAGAGTATGTTTGATTTATACTTACTTGAGCACCCAGCCCCTGTAACTCCTTGCAAGACTCAGGAAAGACATCCGTAGCAATTACAGGATAGCCATGCTTGATCAGGTTCTTGGCCATCGGGTTTCCCATGTTCCCCAGGCCGATGAAGCCCACCTGGGTCTTCGAGGCCATGGATCTAGTGACTGAAACAAAACTCATTCCATAACAAAACAAACACACTCTCACACACATGCCCTTGTGCAACAGTGATGTCCTTCAGCTAATCTCTAATTTCTAGAGAAATATGAGTGATTAACAGACCAGTGCTCTGCAAATGTCTCACAACCCCAAAAAAGGGCAAGTTTCTTGTTTGAACTTTATTTATTTTTATTTTTTTTTACATAAAGCTTGCTCTTAAATCCAACAAAGCATGGTGTGGCTAACAACATGAGTATGTAACCTGTCAATTAAGCCCTCATAACAATAATGAACACCAAGCTGCAGTAACGTTATGTAACAGATACTACACTTGATTTTCAGCGTCACAATTATAACGCACTGTATATTTAATGGTATGTATATTTACCAACACTATGAAACGAGTTAATTTAGCGAAGCAATAACTGACAACATTGTACACAGAATAGCAGGGAAACAATGCGCTAAGGAAGAAACATAATGTCATGCATACCCTGCACCAAAGTGACATGGTTATGCCACTTTCCTAAAAGACTACGAGAGCCCCTTAACAGAGCCGCCATGCTGAGTTACTGATGCCCTCCGATTCACAGCTCCAGCATTGGACGTTAAATGAATGATCCAAGTTCTGGCCATACAGGTTTGATTATGTTCAACTTATCCTCCAATGAAATTCAGGCCAAGGCGGGGCATCACTTAGAGCTCAAGTCCGATTGGTTAGACACACTATAACAAGCGATGTCGAGAATGGCTCGGGAGTTCAGGCCGACGGAAGTGATTCAGTGAAGGTTTCTAGACGTATACTAGAATAAGAAAATCGCCCTAAGTTTCCTGGGATAGGCTCCAATTTCATAATTGGCTCCATAATTTAATTATTAAAATAATTTAAACCAAAACAATTCCAAGGAAAACTCATGTCATTTGATGGGAGGCTTAATAATAATAATAATAATAATAATAATAATAATAATTAAACATCTAAGGGAGTTTAGATGTTTATGTTCGTTTTGTGTGAGTATGTTTATTTCAGGTGTTCTTGCAGCTAAATTGTCAAATGTGTTATTCATTGTAAAGAAAATCAGAAACACCTCCACACCTACAGTACATACATGTATTCTATAAATTCTGTATCATAGTGCTTGATCATTCTTTGTTTGTCTATCATCTTTAACAAACCATA
>JAQQZT010000033.1:12916127-12950128 GCA_030068275.1 Clarias platycephalus | reverse complement strand
TATAATCCCCCCACCACCATCTTGACAATTTTCAGCCACTAGCTGACTTTCTCTTATTACATCACAAGTACTAACTGGAGAGGACTTCAGCAGCCCACTCATACAATTTACAGTATACTGTACATAGATAGGACTTTTTGTTTTAAATAAACTGTGACTTTTGATTATGTAGAATAAAATAACACAGTTATGAGAGTAAAATCTTCCTTTATTTCTCTACCCTGCTACACTAATGCAATTATCACAGCTTTCACTAGATTTTGTATATAATTGAGATACTGTAGATAGTTTTCTCAGCTTCGCATCTGAAACACTGGCCTTAATGTTCCAAACATGTGGAACCAGGTTGGAATGAGGTCAGGACTTTACAGGGGATGTGGCAATAACTCCCAGCTGAGTTCCTGTAATGCGCAAGTGGTGTTCGTAAATAATTGTGTGTACAGTTCCTACAGACAGATGCATCTCTTCTACAAGTTGGTGACAAGTTGTGTCCTCTGTTTTCTGTTTTTTTATTTGCATATGTTGGAGATATTTTTTTATGAACTGTACCGCAGAGTGTCACAGCAGGTGAGCATTGCCTTATAATAAAGGGTACTTGCTACTATTACCTGCGAATGGAGTGTGCAGTCAATTTGCTGCCACTCCTCACACTGCTGTGATGTTTCGGCAGGTATTTTATTTTATTTATGTCACAGTATGACATAAAAGGTTCATTCGATGACACTCCCCACTGTTACACATTGACTACATAATATATGATCTATAATCTATTTATACTGTATAATGATTATACATATTTCTGTGCCATGCGGAAGGCCCGGGTTTAATTCCAACCCAATGCCCAAACCGCTGCAATATTATCAACATATCATTTTTCAGGAAAACGCATAATGCTGACCATCAGGTTTTATCTGCGAAAACAGAAGCAAGTGTTACAGCCAAATTCTCCAGAAGAACTGTGGAAGGTTCTTGAAGCTACTAAAACTTACTCTTCAATTTCCTTTAAAATATTTTTAAGATGCACCTGGTTGTGCATCTGGAAAACAAAATATTAAATGTTGACTTTGTTAGTATGTTACTGTTTACTTCTTTTTACAGTAAGTGTGTAATTTAGACAAGACCACGTAACAAGAAACCGTGTTGCAAATCTGATCAAATGTACGTAAGACCGTCACGTGGTCATGTTCCCGGAAGCGGAGTGGGGAATGTACAGCTGAGTCTGGAAACTGCGTCAACAACACGACCGTGGGTTTCTTCTGCCTGTTGGAAAACATGGGGTAGGTCATGATTTATATATGTTTAATACGATTTGTATTCTGTTATATATAGCATTTTGGTGGTTACTTTTAGTTTGAGTGGGATTTTGATGTCAGGTATGAATAGTTTAATAGAAGCTTAGTGAATAAACGCTAGCTCTAGTGACTTGATAATCCGCTGTCCGAAGTAGCATGCTAGCCGCCAAGCGCGCTCCTCTATATACAGGGTTTTATGTGGAATAAAAACACAACAGCTCGATTCTCTTTTCGTTGAGTTGACATGAAGATTTGAACTGTGTCGTGTTCATGTATTAAGATTGTAATTTGATTAAAACAACGAATAAGGTTGGTTTGTTATTGTTTAGCCTAGTAGCTCTCGACATACTAGCAACGAACTTTGTGGATATTAAATGACGTAGTAATGTATTCGGCTATCTGCTTAGCTAGCCTAGCTTGTTGACGTCGAACATAATAATAATAATAATGATGATGATGATAATTACAGTGTCATGTTAAGTGTTTACGTTTTTAACAAACTAATTATAACATTAGATAATTAGTTTGAAATGTAGTTTTCTAAAACGTAGAATTGTATATACAACACCATATAAAACAATTATAAAAACATTTTAATACAGATGTTGAACACCGTCAGCGCACAGAAAGACCCTATCTATCTATCTATCTATCTATCTATCTATCTATCTATCTATCTATCTATCTATCTATCTATCTATCTGTGTATGTAATCAATGTTTATCATATACAAGTTAGCATATAACTTAAGTATATAAGTTATATGCTATAAGTTTGGACACACCTTCTCCTGTCACAAAGTGATTTTAATTTTTTTTAAAAATTTTTTATGGTTCTCAACATTGTATATTAAATACTGAAGACATCCAAACTATAAAACAAGAAGTTTGGAAATATGTAGTAAAAAAAAAGTGTTAAACAACCCATAATATGTTTTTTCAAGATTCTCCAAAGTAGCTACATTTATCTTTGATGACATCTCACATCAGATTCATGAGGTAGTCACCTGGAATGGTTTTCAGCTTACAAATGTGCCTTGTCAAGAGTAAATCTGTGACATTTATTGCCTTCTTAATGTGCTTTAGACCATCAGTTGTCATGTGCAGTGGAAGGGTGGGAACAGAGTCAATAGCCCTATTAGTTCTACTACAACTACTGTACAAATCCATATTATGGTAAGAAATACAGTGTTAATTAAAAAGAAAAGGCAGTATATCATCACTATAAGAAATGAAGGTTAGTCAGTCCAAAGAATTTCAAGATCTTTGAATGTATTCCCAAGGGCAGTTGACAAATCCATCAAATGCTATGATGAAACTGGCTCTTATAAGGCCCGTCCCAGGAATTGAAGACCAAGAGATGCCTCTGGTGCAGAGGTACTTACCATCTCTGGGATCTCCTGGAATGGTGACTACCACAGGAAGATATTAAACAAATTCTGGCTTATTTAACATGTTTTTGTTGGCTACATTATTCCATATTTTTTCTGTTATAATTTTGGTATTAATACTTCAGTATTAATATACAGTGTTGAAAACAATTAAGAATCAGAATTAGAAGATCATCATTGGACAATCATAGAATAAGAAGGGTTTGTCAACTTTTCAGTGGTACTGTATTACTCGTTTATAACTTGCACTTATTTAAATTTATTTAAAAATGTTTCAATTATTATACTTTGTGACATTCATATAGTTACATATTAATTTATTTACAAAGGCATTCATGTTAAACTGGGACTTTTGATTGTGCATAAAAACAAGTTTATAACACAGTTATAAGAGTAAAACCTACCTTTTATTTCTCTATATAATCCCCTGCTACACTATTTCATTTTTCCCAGCATTTCATTAGTGCTTGAAAATTTCAAGGATCAAGCGTTCCACTCGCTGAATGTCCATGGTTTGTTTGCACCATTCACTGTTTTACTGTGGCTAAGAATCTTATCACTGTACTGTGCTTTAAGTATTCTGTAAATGTAGTTTTGTTTTATACCTTACTTTATGAGCAATTCCTACTTAAACTAAAATATCCTTTGAAAGAAGTCTCCAGGGTTGCCATGGTTTCAGGGTGTGTTTACTTGTAACAGGTTTATGCCCACACTCCCATTAGTTATGTTATCTTTCATCTTTAAAATCTTTAAAAATGGGAACATCAGAAATCCCTAAGTGATTTGTGTAATAAGTTTTGTTCTATAATACAGTTGTTATTGTTGAAATTTAGGAAAGTCCGATCGCCTGACTTTTTGGCCTGTATCTGTGATCGGGTACCATATGGGGAAGTACTGGATGTGTCATTTCTAAAAGTAACTTGTCTATTCTTTTATGTCTCATGTTTTTAATACAGGGTCAGTTGCTGATTAAAAGAGACTTTTACAGGAGGGAACATCAGCACTTGGTACAATGGAAACATCAAATTTTGCTCATGTCATCTTCCAGAATGTGGGGAAGAGCTACCTTCCTCATGCTGCTCTGGAGTGCCATTACACACTCACACAATTTATCAAGCCCCATCCCAAGGACTGGGTTGGCATATTCAAGGTAAAACTTGCCTGTTTTGGTTAATTTATATTAAAGAGTTTTATTGTGCAAATAGCAGACCATTGATTTGATTTCCTTTCTGCCACCTTATTGGTTTGAGGGGTAAATCTTGTGGTCTTCATATTTCCTTGGGAGAATGACTTGCATTCTTAAAGATCAAACGATTCACTCACTGAGCACTTTGTTAGGAACATTTTCAAACATGCTGTCGTTCATGAATCTATTCACCCAAATATGTGGATGTGCTTTTTCTTTTCTATTCTTAAACTGTCATCGCCTATTGATGGTTGGCTGCAGGGAAATATGACTTCATGCCAGCATCATTGCTGTAAGGGGAGGATATGTTGCTGAGGACCCCAAGCTCTTGCCATTTACAGACTCACATAGTGCACACACACGTGCACGCCAGCACACACACACACACACACACACACACACACACACACACACACACACACACACACAAATTCGGTGTAGATGGCACAATGAATAAAATAAATCAGATAAAAATCAAGAGTTTTTCCTTGCCACCTGTCCTCGGCTTACTCATCAGGGACATATTATTATGTCAGGGACAGGGTCTTATTGTTGTGATTCATACACATTCATATTTTATACAAAGTTAAATAATTGTTATGATTGTGTAAAGCTGCTTTCCGACAATGTCAATTGTTAAAGGCGCTATACAAATAAATTTAAATTGAAGCGTTTAAGAAATGTTCGCACTTAATTAGAATTGGATACATGTGTGGTCTCTGTGCCTTTGACGTTGGTATAGTTGTTACTGCCCGATGGATTGATTTTGAGTATTTCAGAAACTGCTGAAAACCTTAGGATACACCAAAAGTGTACAGGTTAATAATGTGTTGTGTGTCAAACTTTGTGTCAGACTAGGTTCACTAGGCGATCCTACTAGGTCTCTAGCTATCGAATATTGTTAGTAATCGAGTATTCTACCAAAAATGTAATCGATTAATCAAGTAATCGGATAAAATTTACTTTTGCTTAATTAAACAGCAATGTAAAATATATAAGAGAAACAAAGATTAATTCGTTTTCTTTTTAGAAAAATCAACTTTTATTTTTTAAATGCATACAGCATTTTATAAAAAATAAACACTGTCATTATTCACAATACAAGGAATAGCTTATACCCCTATCTCACCTATGCGGTTTGACTCACGGTGAGATGCGGTGTTAGGAGCCGTGAGCCGCCGCAATTGCCCGCCGAAGTTCTGCAAGGTCCGCAAGCTTCCGCGAGGACCGCCAAAAAATTAAACGTTAACATTTTTTTTTATTTTTCGCGTGGAAAGATGGAAACGTAATCGCAGCGCCAAAACTCACTGTGAATCATGATGAACCGTACTTCCGGCCACCGCGCGAAACGTAGGTGAGATAGGGGTATTAAAGTTGACTGAGATGAATTAAGTGCGTTACAGTGCCATAGATTCTTATTTTAAAGCCTTTTCTCAGATGCAAAAACTAAATAAAAGGTATTTCAAATGACTTTAAGTATTTAAAAAAAACCAAGGTACACATTGAAGTAAATAATTATACAAAAACACTAAGTTGTGCAACTAAACTTTCAGAACTAAAAGTTTAAAAATCTACAGCTCAGGCATAACATATACGCCTTTACTGACAATTTCTGTCGTTTTCTCTTGCTGGTTTCTTCATCTCTCTTTTGTGGCCTTCTCAGTCACTGAATCAGAATTCAATAGAGCATCTTTAGTAAAATGGAGAGTGGTAACATGAAAGTGCAACTGATCTGCAGGAATTGTGTGAAGCAGTGTTTCCAACATCTATGGAATTCATTCCATGAAAAATTGTGAGCAAAGGAAGGAATTTTTTTTTTACATGATTAGCATTTTTTCTTTTTTTTTTTCTTAAATTTTTTTTAAATTAGAATATTTATTAGAATTTTTTTTAAACCTGATGTTTGGATTTGTAGGTTATTAATGACATTTACAATTACCCCAGGATAAAACAGGAGTAAGCCCCCCTCCGGCTCAGGGCTCAGCTCCACCCAAGTATCGCCAGTTTATCTGCCCAAAACAGACACAAAAGAGACAGCACGAATATGTCTTTTGAATTAATTCTTTGGGAGAATGACAGCAAGGTGGGTGTTAGACATTTTACATCCAACTGCTTTCTCAACAAGGGACGTTTCCAGTCTGGTTTAGTGGAAATGTTCAAATGTGCATCCATTCTGACTGTCTGTGACTCAACTTCAGATCCTAAAGCTGGAAGTGTTATTATTCCATAATTTTATAATAATAATAATAATAATCTATAATAATAATTTATAATAATAATCTATAATTTTATTCTTAAATTTAGGCACACTGTGAGGCTAATACGTCTAACAAGAGCTTCTATCCTGAAGATCCCGAAGATACTAGGTTTCGGGGAAAAAATGAAAATGTACCTTAGAAATAGTGTGAAACTTTTTAAACTAATTTTATGAGCTTTTAATTGCAAATGGAGATGCATTTATTTTGGCTGATTCCTGATTCCACATGCTGATTCAGATTTTGGATGATTCAAAGATCGTTTTTTTTTTAAGAACTATAATTGACAGCATACAGTACACAAACTCAAAATTCAATTTCATATTCATAATAAAACAGACTTTTCAATAAATAACTGTAAAATGCACAAGGACTTTGTCAAAACAAAAATAAAATGTAGGTTACAGGACAGAGTAAGCCATAATTTTATTAAATTGGTCATCAGCTACCAACCAGGGAGGACAAAGACTATCGCATGCTTCCTCTGGGACATGTGATACCAGCCAACTTCATCTTTTCAAACTGCCCATGCACCGTTAGGGCACAGGAGGAAAATGTTATCTAACTGAGCTAATTAGTTAGTGTCTCTTGCTGCAACAAGTTTAGGCTAACCTAAACTTCCTCAGCTCTTAGATGTGTTTTCACAATGTAATTGCAAATAAATTTGTAGTCAGGTAATCTGGGATGTTACCTTAAGGTGGGAGCGCCCTAGTGACAAGGAGGAATTGTACATGACTCAACTGGGGAGAAAACGAAAAAAACTAAAATCTGGTGGAAAATACCTTATAATGCCCATACCTTGAGTCAGTTATAGAAGGGGCATTTTATCTAATTGTTTCTAGTCTCTGCCTCTGCCTGTCTCTACTTCTGCAAAGTGGCATATAGGGACAGTTAATCTAGAGCTACAGACACTGAAACAACACATTTGAAAAAATAAGTGAAAAAGAAAGAAAATCTGACATGCCAGAATTTTTTGCAGTTATATTTCAACTGCAAAATTAACAGACACAAGACTGGCATCTTTTGTGTATTTATACTATTAAGCTGTGATATTAAAACCACTGGCAGATGAAGTGAATAATATTGATTTTTCTCATAAATAAAAATCTATCATCTATATTGTATTAGGCAGCAAGCGAACAGTTCTTTAAATTGATTGGTGGAAGCAGGAAAAATGAGCAAGCATACAGATCTGAGTGACTCTGCTAATGAGCCAAAATCTGATGGGTAGGTGACTGGTTCAGCACATCAACAGAACAACAGAAGGCTTGTGGGATTTTCATCTTATGCAGGTGTTCGTACCTACCAAACATGGTCCAAGAATGGACAACTACTGAATAGTTGATAAAGTCCTTGGATGCCCAAGGCTCAATAATGTGTGTGGAGAGCCAAAGCTAGGAGCTACAATAGTACAAATTTGCTGAAGAAGTTATTGCTGGATATGACAGAAATATGTCAGGACACACAGTCCATTGCAGTTTGCTGTGTATCTGCAAATCTGATTTATGGAGACCCCACCTTCGAACTTGTGGGACTTAAAGGATCTGCTGCTGTCTTGGTGCCAGATACCAGAGCACACCTTCAGAGGTCTTGTGGAGTCCATGCCATGACGAGTTTAGGGGTTTTGTAGGTACAAGGGGGATTGAAAGGCTGAACATTTCATCTATTTATTAATTTAACATATGTGCTATTGTTCTTAATTAACATAGAGTGGCTTTTGTGTTTCTAAACGGGTTCATTTGCTTTTGAGGTAAAACCATGAAGTCTAGCACTTTGGCAATAAAAGATGTTTGTTGCATGAGCTTGAGATCGACATTATGCATTGCTTCATGTTGGAGTGTAAATTGCTTGGAATGTAGGTGAACATTCACCTTGTGTCTGTGAGCGCTTGTGAGAGAACTACTGTAGCTTAATGGCCGTGGGAGCTTTTAGGTATGAATTATAGTTGCTGGCAGGGTGAGCTTAGCGTTTTGGCTTGATCTGCATGCTGCAGTTTCTTCCAGCTGCTGCTGGTTACACACGCGCGCGCACACACACACACACACACACACACACACACACACACACACACACACACACACACACTCTCTCTCTCTCTCTGTCTTGGTTGTGTTAACGAAAGTGCTGCTGCAGATAGAAAGACTGACTTAACATTTAATGGTTTTTATAGATGGAAAGAGGTATGGTAACTGACAAGATTCAGTGTCTGGGTTTTGGTCTGATGAGATCAAAGAGGAATTTTAGAGCCTCTTGGGTTGTGTGTGTGTGTATGAGTGCTTCTATGTGCTGGACAGAGTTTGATGAAGCTGTTTTACAGCAAGCTGTCAGGAGGGCTTCTCCTCCTTTGCAGCTGTGTTGCATTGCAGGCGGTGTTCTTCATTAAGAGCCGTTGGATTAACCTCCGGTGAAACCCAGCCTAAGATCCAACCTTTTAGACTAAATGGCTTCAAAGAAAGTAGTTGATGACCAATTTTGATTAATGGAAAAACTTTTTTATGATTATGTGAAATTGCTTCCTGATCAGTTTAGGAAAAGAGCAAAGATCATATACCGAGAAGCCAAACATCACTGGTGTAACTTTGTGCACAATAGATGCATTGTAGCTCTGTCACATACAGCTTCTAACATATACTTTTTGTTGTCAGTTGCCGCCTTTGTGAGATTCTGATTGGAGCTTTGAAGGCTGTTTCTGAAAGCGTAAGCGTTTGCGGTATATAAAACACAGCATTGCCCTGAAGGTAGATATGTTCATCTGTGCCTCCACAGTGCTCACAGACGTTCTGACGCAGGACTAAACCCCAGGGAGGAAGAACCTATGGGTTATAAATCCTTCACTCGGCCGTGGCTTTGCTGAAAGATGGGTGGGTGCCGTGCCAAATGCTAAACAATGCCAAAATGGATACCTGATCTGTGAGTCATTGGACTAGAGCTGTGACTTTGCCTTATGGCTGCCAGTAGGATGTTATTGCCACCTGGTGTTCAGGGGGAGACTTCACACTACCTGAGATGGGACTAATAAAATGGAGTCCTGGTAGCAACTTGTTGTTTCCTTCGTGTAGCGTGGCTGATGTAGATATTTGAAGCTGTGGAGATATTTTTCCCAATTTTAAGTTCCTTTCACCCTTCAGTAAAATTTATTATTCAGCCAATCTAGCGGTGTCTTTTAAGTCTTGATTGCATTTCAGTATTCTCATTGATGTCCTAAGCTGAAATCTTTTACAGTAACCCATATGTTAGATGGAGAATCTCTCTTTAGTCTCTGGCCTAAACAAATTGGCAGTTCGCTAAAGCACCAGCATTCTGCTCTTTGAAATTGGAGCTCTAGCAGAGGATTTGCAATTTGTGCACGTCGTGTTTGTAGTGTCAGAACATGCCACCAGTGTGGAGCTGGCGAACGCTGCTTTATAATTATCCTGTCAGAGAAGAAGCAGCAGTCACTATTGTGTCCTGATATATGTTCGTACCACTGCTGCAGGTAGATTCAAGTCTGACTTGATTTGATGCTTGTTTTACAAAACAAACCATAAAGCAGCGGTTGTCAACTGTTTTTGCCTCCGGACCCACATTTGCCCTTGATTATTGTGTCCTGATCCAAAAGTAGTTAAATTTATTTGACAAAATGATTCTATTTCAAATATACAATTAAACCTTTACTCTCCAAAATAAAATGAGTGTATTCCAAATCTTCTGATTATGTAACAGTAATAAAATTATTCTAGTCTGAACAGTAGGCAATGATCAGTATTATTATGATGATGATGATGATTAATTTGTTAATATTATTATTAATTTGTTCATAAAAACTCATCGCACAGATATTTTGCCCTAATATAAGAAAAGCATACGTTTAGTGTTAATAAAGGTCATTCTGAAAAAATATTATTAAAACGCACAAAGCAGTTTATCACAGTGCTTTTCTTGTTCAGCGTTAGGTTGCCAATGATGGACTTCAGACACAAGTTGCAAACACAAACACCAAGTGCTTCTCAAAATAAAAGGCATACCATTGAACAGCTAAGGAAAATTAGTAGCTTGCCAAAGTAAATTAACGGAGCATTAAGCTGCGTTTCCCACGTCAGGTTTTAAATGCATTTTTATTATGGTGATAACGATTCAATGACTGCTTTTTAGGACTTCAGTGGCTCATATTTAATATTCATAAAAAGCGAAAGCAAAGGTGTTATAAAGCCACCAAAATGTTTGCTTTTTTTTTTCTTTTTTTTTTGGAGAACTACACAAGACATCATAAAGTCTTGATCATCTCCTTGGAATCAGCGTTAATGAGAATATGAAATTGACCAAAATTCACACCTTTACATTATTTCACCAGCAACTGTAAAACATGGAGAGCCTTTCAGTCGTGCACCCCCCAGAAGGTCCTTGGATCCCCATCCACCACTAGTGATTACATCAGGTCACAGATGGTGTTTGGTTATGGGGGGTTGGATGGGGGTAACAGAAGGAAAAAATGCTGCTGCTGAGTGAGGCTTTAAGGCATCAAGGGGGCAGTGACATGTGACGTGATTTGCTTGCAGTTCCTATGTGCTTGTAGAAATCATCCAGTGTTTTTTGCACCTGATCAAACGTGAAAATAGGGATTTTTAGGAGGAATATTACTAGTAGTGATTTGTCTTGAATAATCAGAATTAGAAAGGTTTTACCAAGTAATTATTTAAGAAATGAACGGTTTTATAGCCAAGTTTTAATTTAAAACGAGTTAAATGTCATAGCCTCCCATTTTTATATAATGGAGTGCTGATCAGACACTTTAGGTTTCCCTGGCTGCGAGTTGCTCCCTGGTCATTAAATGAGAAGAACATAGGGGTTCAGTTTCGCCCTCATTCACCTTAAACAGGCTTAATGAGTGAGCGGTGTCCAGCATGCAGTAATGACACTGCCTTTAATGGTTTCCTGTTCTTTACAGCTCCAGCACCCCAGGCTACTCTCCCTTGTACAGTTGGGGGATTACAGCAACTTTAATTGTGGTGAAATGCGCAGTGAGAGCAGCTCTTAAATATCACCATTTGCCAGTGACTCTGCATTTGTGGATTTGTACATATGCATGTTAAATCGCTTTGCTATAGCTTTCCTGTGTGCACAGTTATGAGCCAGCAGACTTGTTTAACGTGTGTGTGTGTGTGTGTGTGTGTGTGTGTGTGCGTGCACATGCGTGTGTGTGCATGCGCTCCAGTGTTGGGACCCACAGCCAGTACAACGTGAGTCTGATTTTGCTTGACAGTTTTATGGAAGACGGCTGAACTTATGGATATATTTTCTGTACACCCCCTCATCAGCCATCAGTTAACAACACATAAAATTCATATAATTACATTTTGGTTTCTAGTTTGAAGTATGTGTAAAATTTTCACCTATTTTCCTCTTCCTGTTAAGCATGAGTTGTAGCCGCGCTCCCGCAACCGAACATATCCAACAAGGTCTTGGCACATGCGGCAGCTGGGAAGAGCCATGTATCAATCATCCCGCTATAACTCATGCAGAGCTCACACGTGTGCACAAGTTTCTAAAAGTTTCTTTCAGGCTTTAGTGCGAAAGGGTAACGCTGAAAACCAGTGAGTCAGGCTACGGGTAATGCCATGACTATCTGAACACTGCATCTAGTGTCTTTGAATTAGACTGCATGTGTGGCAGAATAAATAGTCCTCATTTTATAGAAATAGGTTGTCTATACCTATTTTTTATGTGATTGGTGAGTTAAATCTGTTAGGATGTGTTTCTTTAAGGTACATGTCAAGTGAACAATACTGATCCCATGTTTTAGAATTGTACATATTTACAGCATTTTTATTTTCATTTTCTTTTAAGTGGAACTAGCCAGTTTACTCTGCCAATCTGCTCAAATATTCTTCTCGTAGGTTGGCTGGAGCACGGCTCGTGACTACTACACCTTCCTGTGGTCTCCCCTACCAGATGTGTACACAGAAGGCACTGCAGTCAACAGATCAGTGATCTTTCAAGGTAACATTACATTAACATAATATTGTATTGCACCTCGTCCCCTAAACTTCTCCAGTACAATGTAGCACTGTGGCTAGGGCCTGTTCAGAGGTATATTAAGAGCTTTTAATATCCAAACGACAGATGCAATAAAATATGGAACACTCAAACTCCCTATTAGCACGCCCAAGTGTTGATGGGCCAGTTTTATAGCAGTGGTTTAGGTCACATACTGGAATCTTTGTAAAATGTAAGATAAATGTGCACCAATCTGGTCCGGAGATAGCAGAAAGATATAGTAAAGCAATTTATGAACTAGCACACTTTTAGTTTGCACATGTGAGTTGTAAAACATGGTGTTAAATGGAGGCTGCATTTTCATTTTTCAAATTTTTCTCCAGAGGGCTTTCTGTAAGCTTTTGGCGAAATCATCCATAGAAGCTTTCCTTCAATGATCATGACGTGACTAACAAGATGGATTTGTGTTCATAAATATTTGTGCAGGTTACTATGTCCCCAATGATGATGGGGAGTTCTACCAGTTCTGTTATGTCACTCATAAAGGAGAGATCCGTGGGGCCAGTACGCCTTTTCAGTTTCGTGCAAACAGCCCTACTGAGGAAGAGCTGCTCACTGTGGAGGATGAGGGTGGATCAGACATTCTGGTTGTCACTACCAAAGCCAGCTATTTAGAGGTAAGCATGTCTAGAGAGCTATAAGTTGTTACAAATGTCAAACACTCCCCAATGCCTGATTATCACTCTTGTATTTTGAGCACAAAAAATAAATGTGCTGCTCATTCTCTAATATATAACATATGTTAAGTGAGCTTATGTGAGCTGCTTTGCTTAGCTTCAGTCAATTTCCTGTCTGATTCACCCCTCAGTGTGAGGCTTTGATGAAAAACATTTTCCTACTCCTGCTCATGAGTGCTCCATTTGCCCCGTGCATTTTTCTTTTTTCAGCAAAAGATGGAGGAGGTGCGCCTGGAAAAAGAGGAGCTGCTGAAGAGCATGGAGCTCCTGCAGAAAGAAAGAGATGAACTGCTGGAGGAGAGAGACAGAATTCAGAGAGAGTATGAACAGGAGAGAGAGAACACTGCCCAGCTCAGGAAAGAAGTGCAGGTCAGAGCTGGAGATCTCTTCTTGGCTCGTTTTTAAGTTGGTGGAACTTTTAACAAGTGTTTAAATCATTTGTGAGCAACACGCTATGCATGATTTAAAATAGCTAAGCCACAGCCAAACTCTGAGTATGATAAAGTATCTAGCTGCACTACTAGCTAATATAAAATCAGCTAAGTACATTGAAGCGACATTATCAAACTGAGGAAAAGCAATTGTGATATTAAAATTTTATTGTTCACTTATATTACAGCGAAGGATAAAAATGTACTTGGTTTATACACGGTATGCCATAACAAAGGCACCTTGCCACTCTTGTGTAAGAAACTTGTAATTGTAACATAACAATTCACAGACATATTAAGAGCTTAATGTACTCTTGGTTCATATAAAAAATGGATATATCAAATGTAACTCGGCGCCTGAACACTTCTGATCACGCTCATCACGTAACCAGCCAGGTAATCAACAACAACGCAAAATGATGAGAAAAAGAGCAGCAGTTTTTTGCTGTGAGAATCAGAATCAGAAATCCTAAGATCCACTGAATCCATTGAGCCAATATTGGCTGCGTTAATCAGCACAATAGCACTCGCTTAGCTAATCTGTTTCCACAGATTGAGGGAGTGTGACGCTTATTTTCGTTATCTGCGTGCGAGTCAAATTGGCATGCTCAGTTTGATTCGCATATACGCAAACATACAACGTCAGCTTAGTGTTGGCCTGTTTACACACACAACCCAAAGTACGATTGTTGTAGAATCCTACTGTTCACCATGTTGAAAAGGTATTGAACTTTCTATACTTTGTGCACCTCTACTGCTTTTATGCCATATAATTTTATACATTTTTGCTGGATTATCTTTAGTGTAAAGCCATTTCAGTACATCACCATTCACTCTCATGAGGATTG
Source organism: Clarias platycephalus (assembly GCA_030068275.1). NCBI lineage: Eukaryota > Metazoa > Chordata > Actinopteri > Siluriformes > Clariidae > Clarias > Clarias platycephalus. Next base: position 12,936,016 of record JAQQZT010000033.1, on the reverse strand, counting down.
GTATGATTTACAGGGCGTTTCCATAATGAAAAAGTAAATGAATAAATGACATCAGTGCTTTTTGGGCAGTGGTGGCTGAGCAGTTAAGACTCCAAGCTGCTACTTCTTAAGCAAGACCTTTAACTCTCTGTGCTCCAGGGGCACCATATCCTGGCTGATCCTCTGCTTTGAAAGCAACCACCAAACAAGCTGAGATATTGCAATGAAACGATTTGATTGTACTTTAACTGGTATACTACTATACCTGCTCTTTTGCAGTTACACATATTATGCAGTTAATTGTGTGACTGCAGGACAATGCACAAAATAATGCGTATTTAGATCAAGCTTCGAATATTAAATATCACAATGGACATGTTTGTGGGTTCCAGCAGGGCTGAATTGAGTATTTCAGAAACTGCTGATCTCCTGGGATTTTTACACACAGCAGTCTCTAGATTTTACACAGAATGGAGTGAAAAACAAGAAACATTGGTGTTCAAATCGATCGGTTGCCGGTTGAAATCGGCCGATAATCATTTAATTTTCACAGATCGGTTGTCACTCAACTGGCCGATCACATAAACCGATACTATTGTGATGGTGCAAAATACATGAGTTGACAGCCACATCAGCATGTCGTCACCAGTCTGGGAATATTACTAAGTCTCTTTAAAATTCATCAAATTTGCAATATGCAAAGCTTTTTTTTCTAAAGGAAAACGCATGTGGCGGAACGTCTGTCAAAAGCTTTAACACAGCAAACCTTATTCGCCACTTAAGGACAACGCACCGTGAATAATTTGAGCATGAAAAGTTATCCGCAAAGGCAGCAGCTAATTTTGTAAGTCGACCCTCACTAAACCACCTATAGCAGAAGCCCTCAGAGAGAAAAAAGGTTTAAAAAAAATAACAAGAGAGAAATAAAGAGCAGTGCCCAGCTGTGGCAGAGGCAGCCCGGGGGTTGGCCTTTCCCTCTTTGCATGCTGGACGACAGTGAGCAACTATTCAGCATGGCTGCGCACATTCTGGATAATAAGAGGAATATACTGTCTTGAAAAATTCTGATATTTATAAAGGAATGTGTGCCCTTGCTTCTTATTGATGAATAGTCATGATTGTCTCACCGCATACAAAGTGAGTGAGTGTCTGTGTTTATTTAAAACATTCAGTGCAGAGTTTTTTATTTGTTATTCATTGACGCAACCTTGTTCAACGTGCTGCATGTTATAACGAGTGAGTATAGTAGGACAGTCGCATTTCAAATAAGCATTTCGGCATTTCTGCCCCTTAATGCTAGTTAAGGAATGGAACATTTTTGCTCTTTAGTCGATTATAGGCTATTCTGTTGGTTTCCATTTTTTTTTTAAATAATCTACATGAAATAAAAAGAGAATTGCCCTACTTTAGGCTGAAACACCTTGTTAAAGAGCAAGATCGGGGGAGAATGAGTAGACTGGGTGACATGCAGTTATGATAAATCAAACAATCACTCTTAACAGCTGTAATGAGCAGAAACAGAAAGGCATCCGAAATATGCCATGATCACGTTTGAACCAGTTGATATTGAGATGTGTTTGCTACTTGTACTCTGTAAAGTCGTCATAACGGCTCTAACCTGAGGTGCTGTTAATTGGTGATTTTTGAGGCTGGTAACTCTAATTTCTTACACGTTAAATTAACTTCTCCTCTGTAGCAGAGGTACGTTTTGGTCTTGCTTTCCTGGGAAGGTCTTCATGAGAGCCAGTTTCATCCTGGTACTTGATGGGTTTTGCAAATGCACTTGACAATACTGATCTTGCAGGAACTATTGCAGAACAACTAACCTTTATGTCTTAAAATTGCAAGACATTTTGTTGTTGTAATTACTTAATTATCTAATGCCATTCGTGTCATAGTTTTGGGAAAAAAATCCAGTATTTTTCTAGAATGTAGAAAAATTTATGTAAACTTGTGTCCAAACTTTTGACTGGTACCATACAGTATATGTGACAAGTAAAGGTTACTTTGGTTTAGTTCAATTGCAGGCATCACTGGGTGACTTTGGGTAGAGTTTGTAGAAGTATATTTCTATGAGCACAGAGGGAAAATTGAGTTAAGATGAGTTTGCCCACCCATTTGTGGCTGTTAATTTTATGACTGCACTTTTATATGTTGTTTTATGTGCTGCTAGAATAATTCTAAAACAGGATTTTCTCCTACAGGGATACAGTAGAGGGGAATTCTGAAGGAGTTATTTTTTAATGTTTTATTTGATTTTTTAAAAATAGGTCTCTTAACATTATTGAAAATGTAGCTTTAAAAAATAAGTAAGATTTTAAAGTGCAACATTTTAACAGTTACAATATCAGTCAGAGTAAATTTTGAGAGTTTTAAACCTGATTAAATGTGAGTGTCAGAATTCAGAATGGACGTATTTGCTGGATTGGGAAATAATAAAGAATAACAGTAATATTTTTGTTATTCTTTGCTTCCTGTTAGAAAAGTTTTATGAATGCTAAGAAGTGTATGTGTATATTATAGGAGCTGCAGCTGTCCTCTCAGAGCTTACAGGAGGAGAGAGAGGAGGTGAAAAGGAGAATGGAGGAGAACACAGCACGGCTGCTGCAGCTGGAAGAGGATCTTATTGGGGTCACCCAGAAAGGCTTGCAGAAGGAGACAGAGTTAGACTGGTGTGTTAATTTTTAATGCCATCTTCATTTACACTGCAGCCTACTGCTCAGAAAAATATAAAATGTCAGCCACTACATTGCTATATTTGGTATGCATATCCAAGGTCTCATTATGTTGTGATATACCTTAAATCTAAACCTAAAATCAAAAGTTTTTAATCTTTTTTAAATTTATTCTAAACAATATAAGAATAAAATGTAATCTTTGTTGCTTGTACTGCAATTATTACTTAATTAATGTCTTACCTCACAGCCTGAAAGATCGAGTGAAGAAACTCACTCTTGAGAAAGAAGCACTGGAGTCTCAGCTAAAGAATGAGAAGGATGAGAAAGAATTGTACAAGGTAAACACCACCACAATGCTCATTTACATACTATATTGATTCAGAAACTCCTACAAATACATGGCATCATCATGGCATACACACTTTACAAAGGATGGGAAGAAATATAAAGTTTTGATATCAAATGCAAAAAATGTCACAATATGTATTGTATGGTCTCACTACACCAGGAACTTTTTGGTTGTTGTTGTTGTTGTTGTTGTGGACTGGAACCTGCTAAATATGTGTACAGTAAACCAGTGCTAATGCCACAAACGTACGGCTGACGTATGGCTTAATTGTGGGTGAATAAACACATGGGCCACATCTCAGCTCTGTGGTTGTTTTAACTTTTTGAACAAAAACACTTCTAAGGCTACAGAGAGACAGCAGTCAGCCACAACATTAAAACCAATTAAAAACTGGTGTGTGCATGTTTGCCTCGCAATGGATTGGCATTGGATTGGCATTTTGTCCAGGGTGTACCCGGCCTTAGTCCCGAAGTTTCTTGGCATAGGCTCCAGGTTTCCTGCAATCCTTAATAGGATGAATGAATAAATGTATCCGATTTTGAGTAATATTTTTTAAAACTTTGCTGCTAATATGGTTGCTATTTACGTAATCAGTTAGATTGGTGCCAGACATGGGAACGTTTAATTGGATTAAATTGTAAAGGTCATTTCATGTATTGATTATAAGGGAGAATAAACACGCTCAATGTTGCTCAATCACGCTAAACTCCATCCATCATTAAATACCGGGCTCTAATGATACGTGTGATTTTAGACAATTTGCCATCATACATGAGTCTGAAGAGAATGAACACTGGTTGCTCACGTTATTCAGAGCCAATAAATCTGTTTTTCTATATACTTAAAGCAGACCTTAATTAGGTTTGTGCTACATTTTTCTGAGTTTACCTGCGTTCTGGGAACAACAGGCCTAGCTCTGTTCACACAGGAAGCTCTCCATGTCTCTGCTGCTTTTTTGTGGTGGGCACAGGAACTAGGCGTGACATGGAGCTGTAGCTACGGAAACACAGCTAGACCCACACCTCATTGCTGTTGCCCCTGGCTGTGTGGGTTTGCCCAGTGCTGCCGGTACTTTCTTATTGCGCTTATAATTAGAGCTAGGCAGCACATTTCTGTGCAGAGCGGAAATGCAGCCTGGTGATAATTATGGACCGTTTGTGTTCATGTTCCGCAGTCTCTAAGTCTTTGACAAGTGAGGCCAATGAGTTCTCTCTCTCTCTTTCTCTTTCTGTGTGTGTGTGTTTGCGTGTTTTTGAATGTGGTACCCAGATTCACCTGAAGAACCGAGAGCTAGAGAACACCAAGTTAAGTGCTGAACTTCAGATGCTGAGGTCAGTGGATGTAAATAAGGAGAACACCATTGCACAGCTGAAGGAGGAGCTGGCACGCGCTAAAGCCTGCTTGGCAGAGAAAGACAAGCAGCATCGCCAGCTACTGGCTAACAGTTCCCCATCGGTAATATAAACCAACACACCCCTTTGTCTTCCACTTCAGGATAGCTGTTGGTTCTGTGGTGTATCAAAAGCCGTTTGGAAATTTTGGCTGACTGTGTAAACTGACACCTTTAAAGTTTTGGGGGCCTCTTGTATTAACTCAGCATTTCCCACACATAGGTTTTACTTTGGCGCTGCGCCCAGGTATGTTTACGAGCAGCCAAGTATATTTCGCCCTATTTAAAACACACACACACTCACACTCATGTTTTATTTATTAATCTGTTCTGAGAAATCAGTGTGCCATGTTTCCAATTTGGTGACTACATGAACACAGCTCAGGGTCAGGAGATGAGAGACAGGGAAAGCAGAAAGTGGGCAAGGGCAGAGCAGAAAACAAGTCAAATAAATATCACACTACATGGGGGACTTATTTTCGAGACATGTATCACTGGTAAAAAAATATGTTGACAATGCCCCAGGTAGGGAAAAGAGAATATTTTAAGGGTTTGCGTGAAAATGATTTCATGTTTGTGTCTGCTTTCAGGGGGAGAGCAAGGCATTAAGAGAACAGTTGAGGCAAAAAGAGGAGCAGTTGCAGGCCACTCAGCAGCAGGCTTCCATGCTTTCGGCAGAGCTCCGGGACTCATCCAGTGCACGGGATCGCAGCATGGCTGAGCTCTACCGGGTCAAGCTGGAGGTTGACGCGCTCAGACAGGGCCAGACTGAGGCTCAGGCAGAGTGCAGCCGTCTAGAAAAACAGGTGGAGGAAATGAAGAACATGGCCACGCAGGAGACAGTAAGTTGTAAATTACAATGACATTTTCTGAATTCCTATTTTCCACTTGAGCAACCAGCTTTAAGTCATGTGATGTGAAAGTAAAGTCTATTTCTTAGCAGCGTAAAGAGACCGAGGATTTGGCTTTGGCTGAGCTGCAGAGGGAAGTGGAAGACTTAAAGCTCAGGTTGCAGATGGCTGCAGAGCATTATAAGGAGAAATACAAGGAGTGCCAGAGACTGCAGAAACAGGTGGTCAAGCTGTCTGAGCAGCAAGGGGTGAGTAAAAGCATCTCTGTATAATCTAAGACTCAATTCAATCCTCTGACAGTGTTGCCAGCTTAACAACTTGCTGACTTTTTTCGACCCCTGCATATAAAAAAGATATAAGTGACAAATCTAGTGACTTTCTGAGCAGATGTTATGTAGCTGACTACAGCTGCTGGTTATATGAGGTGAGGCAGAAGGTTCAGTCAGCTCAGGCCTGGATTGTGTTTGTGTGAGCTCATGATCACTGATCAAGCTGATGTTATATCCCAATGTACTAGTGCCCAAGAAATTTGGACCACCTCTACCCTTGTTAAAAAAAATGGAAAGAAATTTGTTACATGTAGATGGAGTTAGTATTTCAGTGTCTAATTTCTGAGTTTCTTTGTCTGATACTGAGCAATTTATTTAACAATCAGATTATACATTTCCTCTTGACTATAACATTACCCAGGATAGCTTTACTTTCCCAGGATAGGGTATACTATCCCGGATTAGCAGGATATATGCTAATGCAGTAACAATTTGCATAGCAGATGTGTCTGGCTTCAATGCATCACAAACTAGGAAGTACCGAAAATGTTTTAAAAAGAAATAATAGTGCTTGACCCAACCAGTTAATAAATCATTCATCTAGTATCCAAAAATCATGTTTTCAACCTCAGGGATAGTTAAAGAACAAGATTTTTTTTTTTTACACTGGAGTAGGTAACACATCAGTTCATCATGCTTATAGTGGGGTACAGCAATAAATGGAAGGTCCTCTTTGTTTTTTAGGCAAAGAGGAGTCCTGGTTTAGATGCAGCGACTGGCCCTTTGTCTGCCAGCCCTGAGGCATCTGTGCCAGGTAAATCGTCTTGTGTGGCCTAGCTTAATAGCATGCTATTTGTGTATTATCTAAACATCTGACTTTATAATTCAAAAAACAGATGCTTGTAAAAACAGTGTTTGTTACTGAGTATAAAAATATCAATAGGTTTTGTTTCTTATGGCAGGAAGCCCAGGCTCATCAGACAGCGTGCTGGATGCTATTCTCCAGGGCAAGCTGAAAGGTGTCAGTAAGGATGTGTTTGATAAGAGTGAAAAATACAAGAAGTGCAAACAGATGTTATGTGTAAGTCAGTTTGCTTGTTTAGTATTAATAATCTTTTCCTGTTTATAGTCATTTTATATATAATCACATCAGCCATGACATATGCATTTATTTAAAACCAGCATTTATGGAGCATTCAGTTAAAATCCTACTAGTACCAAAGACATGTTGTAAATGTGACATGTACTGTAGGAAGAAAAGGGGCGCAACGCCATGCTGATGGATGAGCTGGCTAAACTTGAGCTGAAGTGGAAAGAGCAGGCGAAGATCAACGCGAACCTAAAGCTGCAGCTGGCAGCTGAGGAGGACCGCTATAAGGTCAGCGCCCCCTACTGTTCCAATGTATAAACTGTCTGTGCGTGCAGTGAAATCTGGCTTCGCTTCTGTGGAGAAGCTACCTGTTGTCTTCTCCTAACTATGACCAGGTTTAATAGACATTTAGACTGACTGATCAGTACTACACCATAGGAAGTAATTGTTTTTATTTTATTTTTTTACATACAGTTAGTTTTATGCGTATTTGGACAGTCAAGACTGGCAGCCATAATCATGTGTGCACTGCGCATAATTAAAAAAAATATATTTTGGTGAGTTTTTACATCACTGTTGAGTGGCTTTTGAAAGGCATGCGGTAGGGTAACCAAGTTTTATGGTGGTGTTGTATCAGCACATGCAAAAAACCAGACTCCGTCTCTCTCTCTTTGTACCTCTCTCTTAGACGTACGAGTAGTCTTATGTGCATGTGTTGCACCAGACATTAAAGTTAGTGTACAAGCAGGCAGGTGGTTCTTGTGTCTACTATGAAATATAATCTTGCCGGCTCCCCTTTGGATAGTGACACAATTTTCATAATTTCCTCTCTGTATACATTTAGGCATTTTGGCAGACGCTCTTATCCAGAGCGACTTACATTTTTATCTCATTACACATCAAAGCAGTTGAGGGTTAAGGGCCTTGCTCAAGGGCCCAACAGTGGCAACTTGGTGGTTGTAGGGTTTGAACCTGGGATCTTCCGAACCGTAGTCCAATGCCTTAACCACTGAGCTACCCCTGGCCCTGTATACCACCACAGTGGTTTGAATTGAAGTAATCAAAACGTGAATGAAGTGTAAACTTGACGCATGAATTCAAAGGGTTTAATAAAAATATTTTATTCACTGTTTAGTAATTCCACCTATTTCATACACACTGACTCCATTTTTACAGTGTCATAAGTAATCAGTTGAATGATATGCGGTATGATGGCATGCGGTTTTTATATATATATATATATATATATTGCATGTCCAGGTGTGGCTGGTTTCTTAGCTATCTCTCAAATTAAAGAGAGAAATTTCATGCATTAATTCCAGGTGTAAAATTTTTTCAATTTGGTTGCTGTTTATGAAAACTCTGAATTTGCCGTCCAGAGAGTTGTCATTGCAAGTTAATGAGGCCCTTGTTAGGCTAAGATAACAAAACAGACCTAGGAGGGATACTTTAGGAGATACTTTAGGAGGGACCAAATCAAGAGGTTTGGTACATTCTTAAAAAGAAGGAATGCACTGGCAAGCACAGCAACACCAAAAGCCTTGGAAGACTATAAAAGAGAATTTAAGTGAATGATCACAGAATTCCTTTTTGGTGATGGAAAAAAAAAAAACACTTACAACTAGCCAAGTCAAAAGCACTGTGGAGAAGGTAGGCGTATCATTTTCAATGTCCATCAAGAGATGCGTTCAGATGAAAAAAAAATCTAAAACCTGCCCTGTTCTTGAACTTAATTTTTGTTTTACTAGAATGATTGGAAGAGAAGAGTATGGAGAAAGAAAGGAAGAGATTATAATTCAAAGCGTACCACGTCATCTGTATAAGAGGTTGGAGGCAGTGTTATAACATGGGTGTATATGGCGGTCAGTGGATCTTAACTTGAAGTGTATGGCGCGATAATTTTTGCTCAAGTTCAGTCAAGAGTGCCCAAAAAGAAAGGTTGCTTCTACAGAGTACAGATGGATAATCACCCACAACATCCCAGGAAAGTTTTGGGTAAAATTCTTTAGCTTCAACCAGGTTGAGTTTTTTTTATTATTTATTTATTTATTTATTTTTTAAACAGAACTGAAAGCATAAAGATCAACAAACAAGCACCAATTATATTTGGCTTCATTTAATCATCTTTACCATGTTCCAGTCTTAAGGCACTCATTGACTGCAAATAATTTGCATTCAAGTATATAAAATAATCCTTATACTTGTGAAAATGGAGGGACTGTGTGAAAAAGCTGAACTTCTTAACTGCAGTCACACTTTGTTTGCTTCATTGTAAGTCTGTTTTGTGAATGACTGTCCAAATACTTATGGACTCAACTGTGTTTAATATAACAGACAGCGTTTAAATATAATTTGAGTACCATTGGATGTTTTCCTTTTGGAAACAGCTAAATTTCATAGACCTTTACTTTTCTGTTAATATCTTTATATATATTGCATGATTTTTAAAAAAATCAATTGTTGTTTGGCCAATGAATGTTACAGAAATGTAACCTACTAAAGATTTAACTGAAGCTCAGAATTTAATCTCATGTTCAGTTTACCAATATTGCTGATCTCAGCCTGACACTAATTCTGGGTACTGGATTGGTACAATCTCTGATCATCATATAAAAATATATTTTTTCATATTCCACTGTCATGTTTTTCATCAACATAATTCAAATGTGCATAGCAGTTTTTATGCAGCATAATGTTCGCATTCAACTTAACTGCTTCAACAAGGTATTACTAGTAACAGTTCTAAAAGTAAAACAGAAAATTATATGCGCTTTAAAAAAATCAGTACTCGAGTATTTTATATGAGTGACACAAATCCAAATCCAAGCATTTTGATTTTCTGGAGGTGGACTTTCATGTGAATTTCAGTTTAACAAACCATAAAACAAATGTTCATTTAAAAACTGTTCTAGTAAACAATCAATAGGTGCTGTGCCAGAAACCATAAATTATTGAGCTCCTTTGAAACACAGCCAGATTTGCTTTAGTCTCACAACTCACTAAATGACCTCTTGTGATGTTGTAACCTATTAATGCTAACCAGTGGAAACCTGACTGTAGATCATAACTGGTGCTCTGAGCTGCTTTGTAAATAAAGAACAGGGACAGTTTGAGCCCTGATCACTTGCCCCTGCACTGCTTCTCTTCTGTCTGTGCATAACTGCTTTGACTTAAAGTATTTCCCCTGAATGGTATCACTTGTTAGCACAACTGCACAGACAGGGCAGGTTTATAAGAGCGCCGAGTGGAGACAGCATTTTACTGTTGTATACATGAGACATGGGGACAGAAGAAGGATAGACAAGAGATGTTCAATGCAAGACAGCATAATGTAAGGGCTGGCTTGTTGGGTTTTCATTTAAACACAGTGAGGAACTTTGCCGAATGATAGCAGAGTGACTATTGTGCAGCCGTTGACCGAGGCATCCCCTGCAAGTAGTGATAAATGGCAGGCTTTATTTATTGATTAAAGATTTTCTTACCCTACAAACATGCTAAAAGAACACCCTGCTAGATAATTGTTCCTCTTGCTATTCATACCCCCAGTCTTCACTGTTATTAACACCATATGCTCTTAACTAATATTACACTGATGTTCTACTTCTCGCACAGAGCCAGGTAGCAGCCAAGGGTCGGGAACTAAAGGAGCTGAAGGACAGCCTCGCTGTTTTATCCAAAGAGAAGGAGAAACTGGAAGGGGTGCGGGTTTTCATTTTTCTTCTTTTAGGACTTATACCAATCTAAAAATGCCCGCAGAGTGCTTGTTTTTTTTCCCCTCCCAGGATCTGGTTTGGGTTTAACGTATCTCTCTAATTGGGGCAGCAGAGCCAGCAAGGCCTCATTTTCCATTCAATTACTCTGGACCACAGAAAGGGATGCACAGCAGCCCCAGAAAAAAAATTCTCCAAAAAACAGAGAGCACTGCTGAGAGAGGTAGCTAGAGCATAGAGCCTAACGCTTCAACTAGCAAAATGACCCAATTTGAGGCTGAGACTGTAAATTAAATTGGCGCCTGCAGAAAACTTCAGTAAAAGGCAAAGCTCTGCATCCCTTTGAACAGGCAGAGGAGTTTTTAATTAAGGGGCTAATTAAACTGTTTGTGCGAGAGGGTGGCTAGTGAGTCCATAACGCTGCAGCTAAAATACTGTGGCAGATGATGTATTGTCTGGAGCTAAAGATGGAGTGAAAGGAAAACTGATGGAAATCTGAACGGCCGTCAATAAATTGTTTGCTGCTTTAAGGTTTTATTTTGCCTCCGTTTGGCAGCGCAGCTCCATTTAGTAACAGTAAAATTTAAATGTAGCTTCCATCTAGGGCATTTAAATCATCTATTGCCACTGCATTGCCATTTAGAGTTCTCTAGTATTACTTTTTTCCCCATTCACTGGCTGGACTTTAATGAAATGCATCTTTGATAGCAGGAGTTGCAGAGAAGTGCCAGCCGTGAGGAAGAGGAGGAGGAGGAGGAGGTTGAAGGTTTGGATGTACCACCAGTGTTTCTGCAGTATGCCCTGCCATATCAGCCAGATGTCCCATCTCCTTTACTGGTGGCCCAGCGTCCTACAGAACTGATGTTTGGAAACCCATACTCATCTGAAAGCAGGGGTCAGTGTTCCATCCACATGGTACACAACATGCAACAACAATTATAATAATAATAATAATAACTGAAAAAGCTGTTTATGTCCACTGGAGCTTTGTTCAAATTTTTGTTGAGTAAGGGTAGTCTGTAACTTAAGTTTGTGTACGTCCTGGTTTAGACAGTGCAGATGGAGAGTTCTCAGATGATCAGATGCCGAGGCTTCCTCCCGTTGGACCTCCATCTTGGGACAGTAATGTGGTGTGCAGCCAGCCTGCCCGCAACCTGAGCCGCCCTGATGGCCTGGAGGAGCCTGAGGAGCAGCCAAACAATGTGAGTGGATCATTCTTCCACATCACCAAAAAAAAACCCTGTTTATTCATGTAATTAGATTTTCTTATGAGTTGCTGATTGAGCTTAATTATGACTGTAATTATTAAGGAAACAGGTACAGCTGTACTACATTTGAAAAGCCTTGGGTTCATTGGGATTTGTTGTTTGTCTGTTGTTCGTTGTTTGTTTTTTCTGTCATTTATCTCCAATATCATGAAGAGCAGGGAGGCTTCTTCAGAACAGTCCAGGTTGCCAGATGATATACAGAATGAATATGAAATACATCGCTTTGATAAATCCTAATGGTTAAAAAATGTGTGCTGTTTTCAACAAGTTAATATTTCCCCTATCTTTAATGGTTTGGTCTGATGCTCCGTTTATATTGAAAGCTTCCCATGGCAACTGAAATGTTTCTCGATAGTCAAACTCGGATTTTTTCGTCTGTACACAGTCTGTCAGTTAGTCACTTTCATTCATGCAGCTTTGCTAAGTCTTCAGTTGTTCAAGTGCACAAAAACCCCCGAAAAAATTCAAAGTGAAGGGGAAATAAATACAAAGAAAGGTTTTTAAAGCAATGCAGAGTATGAAATTAAAGCATTTTATAGTTTAATTATCCAATATAGCACCACACATTTTGCGGGTTGTTTCTTTGGCAGTCCTTCAAAAATGACTTGCCCTGGACACATGCAATATGCACAGCTGGCCTGATTGCACTTCCACCATATGCAACTGTATGGTAACCAATCTGTGATTCAACATTCTGCCATTAATTTTTCGTTGTCACGTGAGTTGGGCTTAATTTTTTCATCCCTATTACCAGGAAGCCTGGGGTACTAATCAGGAACATATGGGTGGAGCTAGGAATTGAGCAGACAGACTATTGATTGTACAATAAAAAAAATAGTCATGAGTTCTCAGACCCCTGCCATTTGAAACAATCCTTGCTAGAATTGCCTTTATGCCAGACAGCAGGGAGATCTTGAGTTCAGGATATGAAATGAGAAGGTCTGCCAAGTCATTTCCCAGCACTTCCTGGTTGACCAAATAAATAGTGCTGCAAAATAATGTACAAATTCCTTCTACATTCACGGGAATAGATGAAAAACACACACTCGCCCTTGATCAGGGTACATTTAGTTTCAGATTTTGAATATTATGTGTGTGTCGTGCCACGTTATCTGATGGAAAATCATTTTAGAGTTTGTGCTGTGCCCTCTCTGCTATGCTGAATAGGGATTAGCTGAGCTTGCCATAGCTGAACTTGTGAAGGCTCATTAAGGATGCTGTAGCTTGCCTCAAAACACTGCAGCTAATTGAGTAATTAAAATCAGAGTGGAATTGTGGTGCACATCAGATGGTAGATGTTAATACTACTGCTGACAAAGGTAGTAACAGTAGTGAGTGCTCTCTGACCTGTGTTCTCTCTCTCTCTCTCTCTACAGCAAACCAGCGATCAGGCTACGGTCAGCGAGCCACCCACACACTTCCTCAATGATGGACAAATGCCATTCTGCTTTGATACCAGGTAAAACACACAGGAACCCTGAGAACGCCCCACACAGAAAGTGCTGTCATGTGTCATGTTGTTGAGCTCTGCAGGAGTTGTGTTTGTGGCTGACTTGGCTGCACGGGCCACCCACGTCGCCCAACACACAGATGCTGTTTTACTGCCTCACTCCCTTAGTTCCCCCGCATCATCAAAACAGCTTATTACACACAAACGCACACATGCACTGTCTTTTATTCACCTTGGCTATTTTCTGTTGTTTTCTTCATTCTCCTACTTCCTCGTTTGTCTCTACCATTTTCTCCTGCGTCAAATTTCTCCTGCTCTCTTGCAGCGAGGAGTTGCAGAAGCGATGTCCACTCTGCGAGGTCATCTTCCCTCCGAATTATGACCAGTCCAAGTTCGAGGAGCATGTGGAGAGCCACTGGAAGGTGTGTCCCATGTGCAGCGAGCAGTTCCCCCTAGACTGCGATCAGCAGCTGTTTGAGAAGCACGTGCTCACCCATTTCGATGGCAATGCGCTGAATTTCGAATAGACCAGCCAGAGAGTAACATCTTCACAACATTCATTTTAAATCCATTTTTATCACATAAAAAACTGCAGCTGTCAACGCTTAGCCGCATGTTACTCTGTGAGCATTTACTTCTAAGCAATCAGTTAATTGCCTCATGACTATCTCCTTGCTAATGATTTCTTTTTACGCTCACATTGCCCATGAGATGGGTGGGTTACTATCACAGTGAAGTAGAAATTCTGCAGGATGACTTGATTTCTTCGGGGTGCTATTTATTAGAATGGGGTTCTTTGGAAAAGGCTGTACAGATTAATTTACTGTCACTTTGTCACAAGCATAATCATATAGCCAGTGTACCATCTAAACACATGCAACTGCAAGCACTCTCCAGGCTTTATGAAATATGTCAGGTAATACCCTTTTCCCTCTGTGCTCATCTGGCACAGTTCTGCACTGTCAGGGCAAGATACTAGTTTATACATAACAGGCTGATCATATAGTCATAGAATAATCTATTTTAGAAATGCTTTTAAATATCACAAATAAAGAACAAGCTATTTAAATCAACTGATTATTCAGCCATTATTCTGTTTTAATTGCATGCTACCTGTCACTGTGCACTTAATTCAAAAAGTTTTGGGACTGATTTTCTTAACACAAATTAAGCCTGGTTACAGATTGATTTTTTTAAAAAAATTTTTAAAAGTTAAATCACAAATGTTTTTCGGTTTAAGGTTATATTCAAGACAGTCTGATGTCAATAAATTTGGAGTGACATTATCCTGCACAGAAAGGATATCATAATACATTTAATATTACAACCTGTACACAGCATTGCACTCCTGAACATGACCCAGTGCTAGACTTCATCTGTCTCAGTTAACCAAACTAATCTGTGTTTCAGTTTAAGCCTTTGGCTCAAGTTAAAAATGTAAGATCTTCTAGATCCTTTTTTTTTTCCTTTCATGTGCGTCTTCTTACTCTGATATACACCAATAAAGTTTGTTTGGAACAATAAGCTGGTTCTGCTGAATTGACTGTGTGGTTAGATAAGTGCTACTTACTCCTAGTGAAAAGCACAAGAACGACATGGATATAAAAAGAGTAAAAACATTCCACACACAAAGTTATTCGAAACACATCAGAGGCCATTTAATATTTAACTTGTGACCAGGTTTACATTTATGAAGCAGCTTTTTTTGTCAGTTTTGCTTTTTTCTTTTTGTTGAAGAAAGACACCAGTTTACAAACAACCCCTGGTGTTGATGGCATTACGTTACATTACGTAGGATCCCCCCCCTCCCCAAAAGAAATGTATGAAAATATATAATTTAATGCACTTACACAGATACATAATACATAAACTATGCACAACATGTCCAATACTTCCCTCTAGACTGGCAGTATAATACTGTCACAATGTTCATTTAAAAAGGAAACTCCAATACAACATTGACTTCCATGCAGTAAGAATGTCATGATCGTGGGTGATTGGCAGCTTGGCCCTTGATCAGGGCATTCTCTGTTACCTCTTCTTGGTTTTCTTCTCAAATCGCCTAGAGAAGGGTGACTGATTATGGAATAGAACATCTTTTACTATAACTATTCTATTTAATGCAAAAGAGCTTGCAAGGTTACTGCTGGTACTCTTAAGTCTGCTCCTGTCTGACTTGTACTCAAGCAGAAAATGCAGAAAAATGAAGTTGTAACTCTAGGACAGGACATCCCTGAGTTATCCTACTGCCACATTAGGTAAAACACTGTTGACACTGAAGACGGTGATGGGCAACTGTTCCGCTGTAGTTTTAATATTGGGAACTTTCATCTGTCCATCTGAACGGCAGCTCGGGTAATGGCAGCCAGGGTCAAAGGACAACATCACAATTTGGATCGATTTCTTACACCGAAGCTATGGAATGCTGTGGTCTATAAGAGTTCAAGGCAATCAGTTATGATCATTTTAAACTAACACACTTTGGGGCTTCGATGAAAGATAATAAAATAAATCCCCTAGACCGGAAAAAAGAAAGAGGAGTCTAAACCCAAAGCAGTGTGTAGAATTGACTCAGTGACTCGCAGGCAGGTAGGTAGGTAGGTAGGACTCTGCAGCCCCTGATGTGTTGGCAATGGAAACTTCCTAATGAGGTTGGCAACTAGGTGCTACAAAGTGCTTTAGGTCCTTTAACAGGCAATTGATTCAACTGTGGAGTTCTAGAATGCTCCAGAGGTTCTAGAACACACCAGCCACAGCTGGCCTGGGACCTGTGTAACAGCTGTATACAAAAAATACCATTAGACCACATGGGCAATATAATGTGTCTGAAATGCTGGCAATCTGTCACCTGAGATTGTTAAATAGGTGTAATTCATTCCCCCCCCAAAGGAATGAAATATACAGGATTAAACTTACCCAAAGTAAACTCCCAAATTTAATGTTTTGCCTGGAATAATTTTTTTAACTGCAAATGCAAATGCAAAAAAAAAAAAACATGGAAATAAACGGATATATTTAATATCTGATTATGAAGGCCTATATGCATTTATTATAACCTACAACTAATAATGTTGGTTATATTCTTATTGGGTAGCACAAACAGTCCGAAATGTTCTGCCCTTCTGTTTTTTCTCTTTTTTTTTTTTGCCCTTTTCTCTTGTCAGAAGCCAAAAAGACACGCTGGTTGAACTCTGATGCTGTGGCTTTGACTTGCATCACACACTGCCCCAAGTGGCGACAGCAAATGCTGGGAACTTATCCGACAGCGGTGCCAAGCCTCATCTTGTCTCAACATGTCCCAATAATTTTACAATAAGCACCTTATATCAATAGTAATACAAGACAGAAAAAGAATAATAATTGAATGTGCAAAAGTACAAAACTGCAAACTCTACTATGATACATCATCTCAAATAGACACAGAACAGATAACAGGATACAAAAAAAGGAAAAAAAAAAAGCATGCAATTCAAAGAGTAGTGTAAAGGGAACATAGGAGCTCCTTGAATTAAAAGGGTAAAAGGGTTTTACTCTTCACAAAGAGATGGAATGAAAACCGGGATACAGAGAACCTCCTAAATGAGGTATGAAAAGATGGTGAGATAGAAAGTCTTCCCAATGGAAGAGTTAAATGAAGGCGTACAAGTTTCCTCATGGAGAGGTGGAATGAAGGGGACAGAGTCTTCCTCGTGGAGGACAAGGAGGAGTAAAGAGTAACAAAGTGAGAAAGGTATCAAATGCAGCAACAGCTTCTAAATCATGGAACGTGTGTGTGTCTGTGTGTGTCTGTGTGTGTCTGTGTGTGTCTGTGTGTGTCTGTGTGTGTCTGTGTGTGTCTGTGTGTGAGAAGGGTCGGGGTTGGCACAGAGGCCCGCTCTACTGCTGGATCTTACGGAGGATGTCAGCCGAGACGGGCGGGTGGAAGTTGATGGTGTGGTGGCGCAAGCCCTGTGAGCTCTTGTAGCTTTTCCCACAGCGGCATTTAAACGGCTTGCGCACGCGGATTTGAGTGCGGTGTCCGTTCTTGGCGTGGTACTTGATACCGTTCACATTCTGCAAACGACAAGGCAAAAATAAATACTCAGGATTTAATAATACCAGGTTCTCCATAATAAGGATGATGTGTTAAGTGTGCAGGGATATTTCAGCACTTGTTTTCTTCTGGTAGTATTATTAGGACTTTTCTCTGGTTATAAACACTGAATGCTACATCTAAAAGCTAAATCTTAGTGAATTTAAAATGTTTTAAATCATGTCTTTGTGTCTGAGGTGACATGATTTAACGCATCCCAGTTACATTTTATTCTTATTGCTGCTGTAATCAGTCAGCCGTTTTGTGCTGATCTTATCCAAGGCCTCATTTACAATATGCTTATACTTTAGACACACATGGGGACAGCTTGTGTTTCCTCTTCTATACTTTGTCAAAAAATGATTAATAAATAGGAAAGCAGTATTTTATCCCTTTTGAGTCCAATTACTCTATAAAATAAAAAAATCTGTATATCGTTGATAAATAATCATTGTCACGAAGCAGCATTACAGAATAAAAAATAAAAAAAGAAAAGAAAAATGTGATACAGTATATGGAAATTATTATTATGAGTTTGTCTCTGATGAGAAAGCCTGGGGCGACTTGAGATGACGATATGAAGAAACCTTGAGAGGAACCAGACTCGTTTTGTGATATCAGGTACAGTAGGGATTGATTTGTAGTAATACAGTGTGCTATGAGGCTGAAATTTCAGTATAATGGGAAAGGTGATTAAGTTAATACGGCTTCTTTCTCATATCTCTTTTACAATAATATCGACTGAAATTTTTTTTTTTATTTTTTTTATTGAACTGAACTGATTTTGATCCCCCCAGCTCGGGCCTGAGGAAAAGTAACTTTAAGCAAGTCTGGTCTCAGTGTGATACAGTAATATGACCCTCATCTGGTGTCAAGAGCAGGTACGCAGAGAAGAACTCCAGCCCAAATCAAATCCACATCCAACGCCATGGAAAAATGGCACGAACATGGAAAATCTCCTTCGTGCCTGTCACCAGCCACTTCCTGCCTGTGCCTCTTAATGAACGCGGCTCTCTCAAGCTGTACATAATTCATCATGAGAGCATGCGCCAGATGCCAGCGGAAAATCCCATAAAACCTGTGGAAGCCTTGAAGTGGACTGTATGGCCGTAGGAGTCTGCTCTCACAGGAGTGCGCTTCTGAGAGCTTTTGAGTAGTCTTGAGTGTACTCCGTCAATAGCTAGTGTCTCGCGGTCTGAAGCGTCATTGTTGTCCGAGAGTGCTCCGACACAGTCAGATTTGCTCTATTGTCTATTGTATGACCCTGGCTCAGTACCGTGTACACACCCCGATCCCACTGCTGTAGACAGTTTAAAGCAGATCCACCCCTGTTTCGTTCCTTACCTTGTATCTCTTTTTGCAGCCAGGCACAGGGCAGGCGAAAGGTTTCTCATCACCTCCGTTCATGCACATGGAGCTGAGGATGGACTCGGAGCTAATGGCACTTTCGGTGGTCCAAGACTCATCGCTGTCGGACTCCTCGTAGTCTGCTTCCTCCTCGTCGTACTCACTACCTGTTGGATGCACACGGCCAAAAGAAAGAAATGTTTCCATGCGTTCTGTAGTTACGCAAAAAATGTTAAGGAAATAAAATAAACAGGTCGTGTGAATTTCCCACAGACCTTTGCTTCGCTGTTACGATAGCGCTGACACGCTGCCCTTGTACTTTTATGGAAAAGAATGTGAACATGTTGTCAAGGGGTTAAGTCAAGGAAAAGTATCACGCTAGCAACCAGTATTCCCAAACAAACAAACAAACAAACACACAAATGCCCTGACTTTTTATTGCAGAGGAAGAGAAGAAATATCCCACTAATAAGGATCATGGGAAAATACAGCTAGGGTTGCTGAATTCAGGAAATGCTGCGACAGACTCTACAAAGCCAGAGGCGTTTATAAACCAGCACGGGTATATTCTGATATCTGATAAGTCAGAATGTTTTAATTAATTGTCTTATTGTCGAATATATTTCTCTTGCTTCATGTTACATTGCATCATACCAGCCCATTATATTTATTGATTAATTATTTAATCAGAACATCATTAAAGAAAATAGATGGACACTATGATATGATGATTAAATTGCACTTTTTTTTTGTTTTGTAAACACACAGACTATTTCACAACAGTACAGCTGTAGAGAGCAGAGGCTTCAACAACAGCCTGAGCACATGCATGATGTCCAGCCTCTCATGTCTGTCTGTCTGTCTGCAGATAGAGAGTTAAATGCAACCGTTTAAACTGATTAATATTTAAACCACATTAGTCCGAAAATTATGATTAATTCTTTAATTAACAGCACGGCTCTATGTTTCTATTAATGTGCTTGTTCTAACATTAAAAAAGGAACATTTATAATCTTTGACGACTGTGAAGTCTTCTGTAAAGACGTGTGTTTATTTATTTTGCCAACAATAAAAGCTTCAGGAAAGGAGGACTTTGCACTTTCCTGGTAACATGACAACCGAGTCTTGTTGTGACTGTTTATAGCTGCTATATCCTAAGTGATAACAGGAACTCGTTTTTGTGATCGCCCTAACGTCAAATGTAACTAGTCAAAATATTTCATCGTATAGTAAATAAAAAAAGCTGTAATGGTTACATTTCTAAAGAATGAAAACATTATTTGCAGTAGGCCACATCACTTCACCTGGTCATTGATTATTATCCAGTATGTGTTGTATTACACACACACACACACACACACACACACACACACACACATACACACACACACACAAACACACACACACACACACAAACACACACACATACACACACA
>JAQQZT010000033.1:12879953-12907691 GCA_030068275.1 Clarias platycephalus | reverse complement strand
TATTATGCCTTCAGTGCCTGCTTTTAACATTGGATAGCACTTAGGGGTCATGTTGTTATGTGGGAGGTTTTTTTTTTTTATTTAAAAATTTTAATTTAACATTATTATGTTTCTTATGTTCTTTTTTCCTGTGTTAGGTTTGAATGTTAAAATGCAAGTTTTATTTGCTTATGTCCAAAAAAGTGTAATTACAAATGACTGTCTGTTAAAATTCCAAATAATAAAAATATTAAAAAATAAAAATAAAAATAACCTGCACTTTACTTCTTAAACTATGGTAACCTCCATGACAGAACCCAAATCGGTCAAGACAACAACATTCTTCAAATATGCTTGTTTATCCAGAGACTAGGAAAGAGAGTAGAAATAAATGTCAAAAACTGTCTGAACACACTAATACACCAATTGACCTTAATAAAACCCAGAATAATTACACAGAATGTCCATCGGAGACTGGGCATAGTGGGATCTTACATAGTTTATCATGGGGGATTGGCACCCCGCATCATGCCCCAAGTCTTCTGGGATAGGCTCCAGGCCCCCGCAACCCTGCATACAGGATGAATTGGTATCGATGATGAGTGAGTGAGTGAGTGAGTGAGTAAATGAGTGTTTTATCATGCACAAACCATTCAATATTTCCAAAATTAATAAAATAACATTTATAGAAGATTATTTGCATGCCTGGGAAGAGAGCCACACATTACATAACAAAAAAAATATAATATAGGCTCCTGTGTTTCGCATGAAAACAGAAAGGACCAAGTGTGTCACGGTTATCCAGCACGCTCAGTAAAACCTACCAGCTGCTTTTCTTACAGTACTGTGCAAACATCTTGGGGACATTTTTAAAAAAAAAAAAGCCATACGCCTTTGAAAACATTTCTACAAGAAAACAACTTTCTATAAAAAGCACTAAAGGGTCCAGTCAATACATGGTGTGAAAGCTCGTTGATTGAATTAATTAAAGAACTGTTAGATACAGATGTGTGCAGTTTTATAAGTAAAATAAAAAAAAAAGTAAGGTTTTACTGAGCATGCTGGAGAATATGAGATTTTGTGGTAACACTTCCTCCTTTCTATTTTCATGCAAAACCCAGGAACATACATCATCCCCCCCCCCCCAGTTTGTTATGTTGCTTTTATATATAAAACACAATATGTACTAAAGATTATATGGTGCCTAAAACTTTTGCACAGTGCAGTAATGTCTAGAATGCACAGGCCTTTAAAAAATATATACATTAAAGGCAATAATATTCTATTTGTACTATGTAAATGCAAACCAGATTCATTTGGTCTAGTTTTAAGCTCGGCAGTAACATGCAAATCACTGGCCAATACAAAGAGACATCGGAGAGCTCTGAGGTTGAAAAACTGTTCACTACACTTAGGCTGCATATGCGGCTGGACCACATTTACTCATAAGTCACTTATTATTTTGTGTCTAGATTTGAATTAAATTAAGCCTAAAAAAAAAGCACCTGTTTTCAACTGAAACCTGCATAACGAACATTCAAACACTCAGTTATTTTTACGCTGCCGGTGAAAAAGCGAACGATTCCACAGTTCAGTCTGAATAACCCATGGGAAAACTTGTATCGAAACTGACAAAGTCATTCTGGTTTTGATTTGGTTATATACAGTCCATCCACGGTAAATTTTCCTGTCTATGTCTATTTAAACAGTTTTACTATCCTAGCTTGGCTAGGTCTCGAGCTGTGATTAAATAAAGACATTGTAAAGGTTTAAAACTTTTTACTGTACAAGGTTACTCGTCTGGAACTTTACCAACGTAGGCTTTACTTTTATGATTTTCAGAAGACTGATAAGCCGCTACAAAGAGGTATAATGTGTATAGCAGGCTTGTAAAGCACATGATGCAAACCAGAATCAATCTGACAAACTGTTTTTTTCCCTTTTAAACAAAATTGGTATATACACTAATCAGTTGTTTAATTCCTATTCTACAAAAATATTTATTTGATTTTGTAGACATCTTTATTCAGAGTGACATACAGGAGTGCTTAGCAATCTCCATCAAACATGTCCTCATAGTAGTACACACGGGTCCCAATAGAGAGAAGCTGAGTTAGTACAGTGGTGAAAATATGCTCACGTAAAAGCTTAGCAAAAAGAGAGGATTGTTTTGGTTGCAAGATTTTTTAGTATCCAAAACCACTGTTTACATCTGTACTCAATTTTTATGCTTCAAAACCTACGTTTAAAATTTAAAGCTTGAAAAGACATGTTTCCTTGAACATGAATCTGTGCATGCTTCAAGCAGTACTGGTCGATACGCAAGCATGTATCCCCCTCTGTTGGTCAAAAGCAGGTCAGTGCAACAGAATCTGCAGCAGCATGACCACTGCTATGTTATGGCTGTTGTTTGTTATTATATGAGGCAGTGATGAGTAACAGTGCAAGTCTAGACAGCATTGATTAGAACGTTGATGAACATCAAGGACGCATGGGAGTTCTACTAAATAAGCAATAAATCACTACATTATTACATTATTTATCACTAATATTGTACTGCAGGCTCTCAGTTAAAAGAATTGCAGCAGATGGACAGCATCTTCAAAAGGCACTGTGTCAGGGAATGACTCATGGTCTTAAAATGCATGGCTGAAACTATATGTTCTGAAGTCCTTACACTTAAAACAAACAAGCATTTGCATGCAAATACATGAAAAGTAAATCATGTTGAAGTTATCTATAATTCGAGAAACCGATATGGTTGTTTTTCTAGCAGTCTTGAGATCCTGCATGTCACAATGAAGTGACACAGGAAGTAACTCTACCATAGACCAAAGTTTCCTGTGTGCCGGACTAACAGGCTGAAGCCGAGATGGATGACTGAGACGAAGAACTGTAGACGACATCCAGCTGTCTGCGCCCCACTAGGTCTATTCTGATTGGCTGAAAGACATGCCAATCAGCCAGAAAAAAGGGCAGGTTTCCCCACAGGTGGGTTTCTCATTGCAAATCCTTTCACACACTGCCACCAGGCAAATTCTCCAGGAGACAGGCAGCCGAGGGAATCAGATTACAGCAGTAGAGATAAGACAGACACTTCAGCTCGCATATCAAACCAACAGAGCACAGTTTCAGCATGGATAATTACCACAATGAAAGAGCGATTACAGTGCAAGAATGATCTGTGTCCACGAGAGAATTCATGAAGGACTGTAGCCTCAGATGGGCTTCAGTATTAATTAAGTGGTTAGTTCTCTATGTAGTTCAAAGGCTAAAAATAGGTTAACTAATGATTATGCTAGCTCTTTGACACTAGTTTTTTCATCAAAAATTACATGATGCACAACAATGCTGGTTTTACACAGACTCGGACTGTGTTCACTAGCATCAGGGCAGGTCCTCATCAGGAATTTACGTGGTGGTCAAGTCAAACTGGAACTTATTGTGCAGAATAGCAGATCACGGTTATGAGAGTAAAAACTACTTTATTTCTCTATATAATCCTCTGCTACACTAATGCACTTATCCCAGTGCTTCACTAGAGCTTTATACAAATTAAAGCAGAAAGTTTACTCAGTACACCGGAGTGCTTGAACTGCCTGCTTCACTCGCAGAATGTTCACAGGAACGACTGCAGTGGACTCAGCCACCTCGTCACAGGATCGTCATTCATGGACTTACACCGTCTTTAAAACGTTGGCACCATTCGAATGTTTTCTGCGGCTAGGAGTCTCATCATCGTATTGTGCTTGAAGTCTTCTGTAAATATCAATTGGGTGTACGCCTTCATGTACGAGAAATTTCATCACAAGACCTGTTTTGACTCGAAAGATCATACACGTCTAGTATGCTTACATGCAAACCAACCCTGTCACAGTGGGTGTTACCTGGTGACTTCTACTACACAAAATTCTCTCTTTTTCCTCAGTGTGTGAATAGGACATACTGAACAGTCACGCTATATTTCATTATGTTTGTAAACATGGATAACATACTTGTCCATTCATGAATATCAAATTAGTCTCAAAAAGGTATTGTTTATAACTTCTCTCACTAACACAAACGTATGGTCTGGATGTAGTTTTCTGGTGAGACGACCACTTCAGACACTGTTTATTAAATCAGATAATGTCAGCAGCCCTGGGCTCTAACGTGAAGTATAAACCAAGGAGACTGACTGTGATTAACTCGAGCAGAGCTGCAGAACCAACAGGAAAATAAACTGCAGCTGCTTAACCACCTGCACAACAACCTAACAATAACAATGGCAGGAGGTAAACAGGAAAGGATGCAGGAGCAACACAACAACAACAAAATCGGGAAGGCACACATTTCCGACCATGGGAGTGAAGTTTTACATGATTTATCAATGCTCTGCTGAATTGACAGTCTCTGCTTCTTGTCGTGTTGGAAGTAAATTAAAGAAGAGTCGGATATATATTCATGATAAATAAATATGTAAATAAATAAACAAAGAAATAAGCAAGCAGTGGTGGGCTGTGTGTTCTGACACCTTTCTATCACAACCAGAATGTTTTCATCAGTTTGAGCAACAATAGCTCTTCTATTGCATTGGACTACACGGGCCAGCCTTCACTTCCCATGTGCGAGACTTGGCCACCCATGACCCTGCCGCCAATTCACCGGTTTTCCTTCCTTGTATCACTTTTAGTATGTCCTGACCACTGCAGATCAGGAACAATCCTACAAATGCTGCAGTTTGGGAGTTGCTCTGACCCAGTCCTCCATCCATCACAATTTGGCCTTTCTCAAAGTCCCTCATATGCTTACGTTTGCCCATTTTTTCTGCTTCCAACACATCGACTTTAGGGGGAAAAAAAGTTTCCCTTGGTGTCCAATATATCCCATCTACTTCCAGCAGCCACTGTAACGAGATATCGAAAATGTAGCTACTGTGAGAAGGGCCAAATTGTATTGGAGAGACAACTGGGTCAGAGCAACTCTAAGACTGAAGCTCTTGTGGAAGTCACAAGTATGAGACTTGTTCTCAGGCTGCAGTGGTCAGGACATACTAAAAGCGATCAAAGGAAAAAGAAACGGTCAACTGGCGACAGGGTCATGAGTGTCCAGGGTTTAGTGATGCACATGGGGAGTGATGGCTGGCCCGTGTAGTCTGATCTAATAGAAGCGCTACTGTAGCTCACACTGAGGAAAAGGTTAATGCTGGTCCAGTAGAAAGATATCAGAACACACACAGGTCATTACTGTTTTGTTGGCAATAGGGAGGGGTGGGAACATACTCAATATTAGATGGGGGTGTATATATATATATATATATATATATATATATATAAACCCAGGTAGCTTCTAATAAACAGAATTCGTCTAGTTTTATTGTCGTAACCCTTCCAAAACACGGCTAATGTAAACTAACGAGCGTGTTCAACGGCACTGAGCAGAGACGCGGAAGAATCCGTTAACTCTTAGCAACATAGCTAACGGGACGTACGACTAAGCTAATTTGTTATATAGGTGACTTCTCAGCGTTGTTAATTTGGGCATCTTTCGGTCAGGTCGACTGTATAACGGTGTGAGCTAATGCTAATCGCTGCCTGTGTGTCTGAGGTGCGGCTGCGGTTCGGTAAGCCCAGGCCTAGCACACCGACAGCAAGCGCTGGGCGGAAAAGTTACAACATTGCATGCCGTTTCCGGCGAACAGCTTGTGCTTACGCACACCGACTTTGCATTAGAACTGCATTCGAGCCAAGAGGCTGAAATGCCGCCGAGTGCAGCTACAGCAGACCCATGGTATCCATCATCGCTACCACACCTAGCAACAGCAGCGCGAGGACGCAGGAAGTAACGAGCTGGCCGAATCCGGCCATTGCGGATTGGCGCTCCCCGGCTCCCTCGCTGTGTGTGTGTGTGTGTGTGTGTGCGTGCGCGCACGCGTGTGTGTGTGTGTGTGCGGCTCCGCACTCACCGATGTGGTTGTCCTCGATGTGGACGATCAGCTCCGCCAGGGAGTCGAAATGCAGCCCGCAGCCTCCGAAACGGCACGAGTTGGAGAAAAAGGAGGCAGCGGCGATGCCTGTCATGGTGGTTGCAACATTGAACGCGAGGGCGAGCGGAAAGGAAGCGGCACGTAGGCACGCACACCGGCGGGCGAGCACACACACACACACACACACAGCTGGAGCAGCTGCACGAGGAGGAGGAGGAGGAGGGGGATGGGCCACCAGAGACCCGGTCTGACGTCACTACTACCGGACCTGTTGATGATCATAGTTTGGTTTTTGTTTGTTTGTTGTTTGTTTTTACACTGATACACGCTTGTTCATGCGGATACATTTCACTCCGTCAAATTATGTAACGCTGTCAAAGCAAGGGAGGGGAGATTACATCCCCTCTCTCAGATAAAGAGAGGGGATGTAATCTCTGCCTCACTCAACTCTGTTCAAGAGCTTTGGTTTAGGGCTTAGACCCTGCTCAACACTTGGTTTGATCATGTACCAGCTGTCAAAACACACGCTGAGCTGGTTAAAAGTCGTAGACCACCTTTACCCACTGGAGAGTTGTTTTCTAGCTTGACTTGCTGGACTAAATATATTGTTCAATGTTTGACAGTTTCTAATGGTTTTAATCCTTGGAATTGGTACTGGATCCACTGCTGGTCATGATCAGCTGCAAAAGGGGGTCTGGCTAGCATTCCTCGCATCATTAAAAACAAACAAACAAACAAACAAATGACTTATTTGCAGCAAATTAATTATTTGTGAATATTAGTGAAAGAGAGACATACATTATACATACATATTTGTAATATATGGCTACAGAATGTGGAACGTTAAAAATCCTACAAATTGAGAATTTGTTTTACAAATTATCCATGTGCAAATCATTGTGCAAAAGCCCTTCATCAGCAGTGCTGCAAGTTTTGTTTTACAATAACTGGGCATGCGTTTGTTCTTCAAAATAGGTTACCTGTTTAATTCCTGTAAGATGCACAAAAATAATAAAATGCAGTTCTACTATTTACCCACAAGGTGGCAGTATGTGACTTAAAACCAGAACTCGAAGGGAGCCAACTAGTCTCACAATCAGTGATGAGTTTAGTTTACAATCCTCAAAAACACATCGACAACGAACTACTATACACACATATCTGGAGAGAATTATTAAGATGCACTATATGGTCAAAAGTATGCGGACACCCCGCCACCACAGTCGTAGTTCTTCCTTAAACGGTCCTACAAAGTTGGAAGCACAGGAAAGTCTGGAATGTTTGTATGCTGTAGCATTACAGTTCCACTTTACTAGAGAGAAGGGGCTTAGCCCAAACAAGTTCTAGCATAAGAATGTCCATTTGCACAAATCAAGGTCTATAAAGGTTGGTGTGGATGAACTTATGTTACCTGCATGGAGCACAGACCCCAACCCCAGTGAAAGCCTTCCCAGAAGAGTAATTATTATTGCTACTACTATTATTATTATTATTATTATTATTATTATTGTTATTATTATTATTATTATTATTATTATTACTACTACTACTACTACAATAAGGGTGGAGTAAATCTGTAATGGGTTATTTAAAAAGCATGTATGGGTGTGATGGCAGGTGGTATACATTTGGCCATACAGTGTTATCTGTACATACAATTATAACGTAAGATAGACTTTTAATATTGCGTGTACTTTAATATTGAGTTTTTTTCAGAAAAAAATACCATTCTCCAATATCTTCAAGTACAAGGTTTATGCTTGCAGCTTCTATTACAGTACCAGGTAGTCATCAAGAATTTTAGACAATAATTCTTCGTCTAGACAATAACACTTGGGCTAGTAGCAGTAAAATGGTGGTTTGGATATCAGATAAAATCTATGTGATATTGGAACCTAATAAAATGGTAACAATTGGAATTTGAAATTTTACATGTAGAATATTGAACTTTTTTTTTCTTTTTGTTAGTTTTGATTTTATTAAATTTATAGTGAAATTAATTTTTATTAAAAATGTTTAACTATTAAACTGCTTCAGTTAAATGAATGAAGGCTTAGTAGTTTTTAAAGAAAACAACATTGATGAATATTTATATTGGCCAATACGCAAGGTTTCGATATCAGTATCAGAAAAGAAAATGGTGTATTGTGCTGGTCTAATATACAACTTTTTATTGTCTGATATGACAAAACATATAATTTGAGTTTAGGGCATTTGCTTGCACGTCCATGGACAAGAGGAAGGAACATAAGAGAAAAAAAACATGTAATAAAAATGTAATAATCTATGTAAGAAGTTCACTTGTTGAAAAAGAGATTACTGCATCCTGTAAAAATAGACCTTATCTTACAGCAGCCGTCGTGTCAGATGACTTGAGCATTTGGCTGTCTAGTTACAATATCAGTCCCAGGAAATTAGTTTTTTTAGTTTACATTTACACAAGTCACCGTTCACTCTGCGCTGTCAAGTCCCCCGTACTCCTCTGTTTTTCCATGATTTCCTGTTCGCATTTGTTGGCAGAGGCAGTCTGTGCTGGTTTTGTGCCCGGGTGGTGTGTAATGGGGACTGTGCTGGGTTGGGCCTCATTCAGCCTCTCAGCTCAGTGCGGTGCTGTGCGACCAGCTTTCCCTCTGATCGACCTGCTTTTTCCAGCAGCACCAGAGCATGCTAAGGGACGTGCCTATGAAAGCATTACCTCACTAGCTCGCTCATGGCTTTGAGGAGCTCCAGAACTGTGTGGCAGCCTCCAGTTCCATCTCAACCTTACTGATCTGGGTAATGCAAAAAAGCCGCCTCTGATCACGTTGAAGCTCTCCTTCAGTTGATTTACAAGCAGAGTAATATAAGACTCTGTCTAAGACTCACAGTCATAGACTATGGAGTGTTGCTTGTTTATTTGTGTGTATGTGTGTGTGCATGTACAAGAATGCTTTGTAAGTTACCCTCATTTTGTAAAGGCTTTTCACATATGGACAATTTTGACATCATTTTGATTATTTTAAACTGTTTGGGTTACTGAGTTTTACAACACTGATTAGAAGAACTTGTGATGTACTATAGAACTTTTTTTTACTGTGAGTATTTTAGGCACAGTGTTATGATCCATGGGGGCAGGGGTGCCGATACATATTCTGGCCCTCTTGAAAACCTAACATACTGGGCTTCAACCTTGATGAAGCCAACTCATTTAACTTGCCTCTCATTCTTATGCGCTTTGAATGAGAGCCTCAAAAGGAATCCATACATTCTCCCTTAACGGCACGCTTGCATGAGGGAAACATATAGTTGCATTTAGTGTAAATCTCTGAAGACCATTTCTAGC
Source organism: Clarias platycephalus (assembly GCA_030068275.1). Classification (NCBI taxonomy): domain Eukaryota; kingdom Metazoa; phylum Chordata; class Actinopteri; order Siluriformes; family Clariidae; genus Clarias; species Clarias platycephalus. The sequence continues at coordinate 12,898,425 of JAQQZT010000033.1, read as the reverse complement.
CAGTAGTGCACTCTCACACCAGCATGTTAATAATTACTTAATGGCTTCATTGCCTATGTTTGCCTTTTTTTTTTAAATCCTTCCCAAAAATAAAATCTAAAATAATTATATAAAAGTGTGCAAAAATGCACTGCTTACTGACAAAGTGCAGTATATATCTCCCCGTGTGCAAAGAGTGTTCTTTGATTCTTATCTTAAGTTTGACAAACAAATGAATTCCGTTGTTAGGTCGTGTTTTTTTCACCATCGATGTCTGGCTAAAGTTTAATCTTTTCTCTCTCTAAAAAACTTTGAAACTGTTATTCATGCATTTATTACTTCACATCTTGACTACTTCAATTCACTCTATTATGGTGCAAACCAGTCTTCAATTGGATGCCTTTAATGATCCAGAATGTGGCAGCTAGACTACTGACAGGTAGTCATAAATTCGATCATATTTCTCCCATTCTAAAGAATCTACACTGGCTTCCAGTCAAACTGAGAATTGATTTCAAAATTTTACTCTTCGTCTTTAAAGCATAACACGGCCGAGCTCCATCTTATTTATCTGACCTCCTGCACTATCATAATCCAACCAGGTCACTCAGATCTGCCAATCTCGGGTTATTATCTGTTCAAAGATCACGGCTAAAACATCGCGGAGATCATGCTTTTGCTATAGCTGGCCCTAAAATGGCCTAAATTCACACTTTTCCTAAGTATGGGTTTTTCGATATATTAATTTTATGTATTGTATTTCATTGTTGCTTATTTTTATTTGATCTGATATTTTTCTGATGTGTACAGCACTTTGGTCAACCTGGAGTTGACTTGATAAATGTGGTTTATAAATAAAAGAAGTGAAGTGAAGTATATACATAAATGTATAACTCATGGGTTAAAAGTACTGCCATAACACTACACAAAGTGATATGAGGGGCGCTATTTTGTGTGAAATATTACATTGATTTTACATACGCAGTGGATATTTTTTACACTAAATGATATTCTGTATCTTTGTAGGCTTCACTTCGCAGGCAGTCCTATTTTTCTCATGCCCCACATGGTATACAAATGAGGCTACCATCACTTTTAGTAGTCCAATAAAAACCCCTGAGTAATAACTGTTATGATTCATCTGTGAGTCCTCTGTCTCTGCTCGGCAGCGGACACAGGATGAGTAATAGAAAATAGCTGTTGGGTTTAAATCCCGGACACGTTAAAGAGGTCCACTGGCTCACCTCAATCCCTCAGCATGGCCAAATGCAAACTTTCGGACCCCATAAAACGACACCATAATATCCCTGCATTCAGCCATTACGCACACTGGCAGCATGAAGCGCTTCATGCCTCCACCATGGTAAGTGCTTTTCCTTTAACTCTCTAGCCAAACATCACTAATTTTTTGGCTCTTCCAAAGTCAGACTGTGTAATAATTGTTCAACACTTCATAACCTTTCACAATGTAACGCTGTGGAAGTTTTAGGGGACGTAGGCCTTTTAATGAGCACCACCACATAATATAGGTTTAATTTATCTTGGAAAAAAATTGTTCCTAGGTTTTGTTTTGGCTAAATGAGATTTACTGATGAAAAGTGAGGCTATATGGAATTACAATTTATTCAGATACAGGTAGTGGTAAAGTGAACACGCAACAGTGATAATTTTTTACTCATAAAACTTTTGATCATCGTGAATTTATTCAATCCACCCACTGTCTTTACCGCTTATCCTGTGTTGGGTAGTAGGAGGTCTGGAGCCTATTTCAGGGAACACAAGGCAGGGTACACCCCGGACACAAGCACACAGACACGCTCACACACCCAAGCAAACACTCCTGGCAATTTTGTGAAGGCAGGACTGCCACGTCTTTGGACTGTAGGAGGAAACCCTATAAGCCAAATGAGAACATGGAAACGTCACACAGGAGGCGAAATTTCGAACCCCAACCCTGGAGATTTGGGGCAACAGTGCTAATCACTAAGCCACCATGCCACCATTGCATGAATTTATTATACATCTGAAATGAAATCTAGTTTTTTCAAAACCACTATTACCCCTAAACTGTCATTTGGATACTTAGACATGATTCTTATGATCTGCAAAAAAGGGCCTGTAACATTATATCAAGGCTTATGCTATAATATTTCCATTCCCTCAGGCATTTCAAGACAACGAAATAAGTTGACAGGGTGAGAGTGGAACATTCCGTTAACAAGATCAAACACATAGGCAATCAGCAGCCCTGTACGGCTCACACTCTCTAATGGAAATATTCAATTTTTCAAACTTGAAGCCATTGGACTCATAACTAACAGCACTGGAGCCACTCATAACTAACAGCAGAGAGTCATAACTAACAGTGTGTATTTTAGATTTCTTAATAAGCTTTAGATGCTGTAAAGTGTGATTAACAAACTGGAATTTAAATTTGGAACTATATCATATGAAATTGTAGCATTCATTCATCTGTGGTTTGTCTTTTGTGTTTTTATTATTATTATTGTTTTATTCAATGATGTATTTGTTATTTTATTTCTTCGCTGTTTGAAATGAATTGATTTTATTGTACACCGCTTTGTCTGACATGTGGTGTTTTTAAATGTGTTATATAAGCAAAGGTGACTTGACTTGAAAACTCCGACCTCAAAAGGTTTATCTGTGATCTTTTATTTTATTGAAGTCCCAAACCTGTGAGCCTCACAGCCTCTCTAGTGCATTAGAGGCAAAATTCTCTAAAGCTTGAGGTCAGCGACCCACCTCTGGTTGTGCACTTATGCCACTTACTGTGCAGCTCTCCCAAGGGATAATGTTTGGATTGGTGGGGGAAATATATAGTCCATAAAGGCACAAAAGACTGTCATAAAGCTTTGATTAAGCCTCGGGTTAAAAGACAGAGGCAGAGAGAGAGGCTGAGTTATAGCAGTGGATGGGGCCGGCGTTATTGTTCCCGTGACGAGGCTCTTAGCACGGATGGCTCGCTGTAAACAGCTCCTTCTCCGAGGAACAGACAGTCATTAATTGCTGCAGCCATCTCAGCCTCCACTCATGAACCTCCAGCCTAAGAAATCACTGTACTGCCACTAGCAGAGTCACAAAAGCGCTTAGGGCCATGACTCTGTCTGCTGGGTGGGCCACTTTTTTCATTTTCATTTGTAAATGGCTAATGTGTCAATTTAATGGTTATGATGAGCCTTATTGCCGTTGTCTTTCCTGTTGCACATGGTATAGATTCTGCACAAAGGAAAAGGAATAGCATACAAGATTAACAGTTCTTAAGCAGTTTTAGTGGCATCATTAATTCATTGTTATGACTTTGAATGCTGCAGATTGTGGCATATTTCTCATCCATTCAACAGCTCCTGCACTCCCATCTCCACTCTTTCACCTTGCACAAAACCATGGATACTTATGCTAGTGAAAAGTACGACCGACTGTTTTTAAAATTATCAAGTTACAAGAGTATCGCTATTTCCATGACCTTCCAGATCAGTATCAAAACCGGCTGTGATATTACTTTACCTCGGTGCACCGTTGGTATTTAGATCGTTGTGAAATATGAATAATACATGAATTCCATTGTAGTTATCAATATCTACCATATCACTTAAACCTGATGCTCCTTCAGTATTTAAAAGAATCTAAGATATGTTGATTAACAAGATTTATTGGCATAAATTATGGTTTATATTACATAGTCCATGGTCTATATAGACAAAACAGATATTAGACATATTATTTATTTTTAGGGAAGGTAAATGTTTCCTATACATGTCCAGTTGAGATTGTGTAACAGTCAATTAATGCACTATGAAACACACAAAATATAGAAAAAAACATTTTCTGCTTAACCATAAAACTTTGTGTAGTATTAAGGCTTTACCTGCATCACATTACGTCTGCTGAGCAATTATCTCGGGACAAAGAAGTCAGAGCTTTGATTCTGTAACACCATCTTCTAAATACAACACTGGCAGACAGACATAATCTTGGCAATAATTTATTTACCCCTACTACTTCCATTATTTAGTACGCGCCGAGACACTGGTGAGCCTGATGCAATTAGTATTAGTGGCCTGCTGATCAGGGATAAAACCCACAAGTGCTCAGATTGTATTTGTGTGTGTGTGTGTGTGTGTGTGTGTGTGTGTGTGTGTGTGTGTGTGTGTGTGCGTGTGCACACCTTGCCTTTACCACAAAAGCGCCACAGGACAAGATCACTGTTGAATGATAGCACTAGCATCAGATTGAACGCTCTCCCTAAATCTTAACTTTATGATGCTTTTGGGAAATTAGATTCTGATCATTAAATAAAAGCAATGTTTTAACATTAGATAGAGACTTTAATGTGCTGCAGCCTGCTGCCTATAAATTAACTGGTCATTGAATAATTGCAAAAGGTGTTGCCTTTCAATGCAGTTGCTGGATTTTGTTTGTTAGATCAGGTAGTTGCATCACTGGGCCCTAACTTGGAGGTTGCATGTTTTCCCCGTGCTGGGTGGGTTTCCTATGGGCACTCTGGTTTCCTCCCACAGTCCAAAGATGTGCAGATTAGGCTAATTGGCATTCCCAAATTGCCCCAGAGTGTGTGAATGAGCGTGTGAGTGTATGTGTGTGCCCTGCGATGGATTGGCATCCCGCTCAGGGTGTACCCCGCCTGATGCCCGAAATCTCCTGGGATAGGCTCCAGGCCTTGTGCGACCCTGTGGATAAAGTAGAATAGACAATGCGTGAGAATAAGTGAGTGATGACAAGAAATGAGTTTGTTAATGAAGCTGAAAGATGTCTGAAGTTGGCTTCTTGTATAATACAAAAAAAAAAAGAAGATTTTTTTGTAGGCGTTTGCATGTTCTTCCTGTGCTTGGTGGGTTTCTTCAGGGTGCACCGGTTTTCTCCCACAGTACAATGATATGCAGATTAGGCTAAATGGCATTTCCAAATTGCCTGTAGTGTGTGAGTGAGTGTGTAAGTGTGGATGCGTGTGCCCTGCGATAGACTGGCATCACGTCCAGGGTGTATCTCACCTTGTGCCCTGGGAAGGCTCCAGGCTTTCATTGAACCTGTATAGGATGAATTGTATGGGGAATGAGTAAGTGAATGAGTGTGTGAGTGAGTGATAATGATTCTAATTTTGGACTAATTCAAACGTTTAATGTTACTTCTGTCTCATCACCTATTAGGTTCACATATTAGCTAGCTCTGAAACCAACTGAATTATGATCCTGCACATATCCAATTTACTCTGGGTATATTGTCGACTCATTATTATTATTATTATTACTTTACTTTTTAATTTATATCAAATTCATATAGAATTTACACCAATTGTGGCATAATAGAATGATCCAGAAATCTATTTCTGTTGATATTTGGGGTCAACAGGTCATCAATGTATTTTACTCATACGCTGGGGCAACATCCTACCCATGCTTCTTCTTCATTAATCATCATCACAACACCTTCTATGCCTATGAGTTTATACCAATGGCCAGTGCTCTAACAGTTTATATTGTTGGGTGACCTAACCTCTTCCAGTCCCAAGCATGCACACATCTACTGTGCACAATTTGGAAACACCTATCAGATTCTTTGGAGCAATGTGGAGAAACAATCTACACACACGGACCACGACACTGAAACACATATTATAACCCCCAGGAACCCTGGAGGTGTGAATGCTAACCACTAAGCCATAGTCCCACTTCACCCCTTGCTGGAATAGACTATATTGTATTCTGTGCTGGGTTTCTAAACTGGAGCAGATGCGGTTATTTTTAGCCTGGCTATTGTGTGTGTGTGTGTGTGTGTGTGTGTAAAGCTGTTACATTAGTTTATAGCAGTTTATCAGTTCTATTAACTGAACCTCCTGACTCCGCTTTGACAAAAGTAGGTAAAACAGGCTCATGCTGCCACAAAAATCCTTTATCCTCAGATACTGTACAACATTGAGCAATTTCCCTCTGGGATTAATAAAGTTCTATATATATTATATATTATACATTGTTGAAATATGTTTTGAACATGTCCCACATAACAGCAAACAAGACAGTCGGTTTCTCGTCACCAGGCCTATTTTAACCCAGAACAGACTGCTACTGTACTAAAGTCAAAATATGACACTAAACAACCTATCTGCACTGGCTGTTGTGGCCTCCTGTTTTGACACACTCTTTAGTAGGGTAGTATGCGGTTTGGGCCATATCCCCGCTGGCCCCGCCCCCGCCTCGCGCCGCCCCGCCTCCAAACGAACCGCAGTGATTTAGAAGTTCAGGAATCCCACGCGACGTCACCATAGGGTGACGTAATGCTACTCTAAATAGATCGTATTGTAATCTTTGCTCAGTCCAACGTGGTCCCTTCAGAAAGAGCGCTGCATCTTCTCTACACTTCTGCGGTAAGTAGTTTGGAGAGCCGCGGTGCCGCTGGCTTAGTTTTTTTTTTTGGGGGGGGGGGGGGTGCAGATCTCGAGAGCGCGCGCTTGCAGGCTCGGGCCCGGTACCATGGCTTTTTCCCCCCTCCCGAGTCCCGAGTGCGCTGAAGTGACAAGTCGCGGGTGTGCGCGAGCAGCTGAAGTTTGCGTCTAACGGAATGCGCGCGGCGCGGCGCGTGTTTACTTACGGTGTTCAAAGCATCAGTGTGAGTAAACACCGCGCGTTGGAGTTGTCTCTGGAAGTCAGCAGGAGCGTGTAACAGGTTTCGCCTTGTTTGCTTCAGGATGCACGAGCTGTGCGCGCGCTCATGCGGAGCTCCTGCTTCAGCTTCGTGTGATTAAGGTTTAGAAGTTCACTGCGCGCTCGTGCGCTGCTTGTTGCGCTGTGACACACACTTACTGTGCAGCGCAGGACTGTGCAGAATTTTGAAGTTGAAGTCCTGCCACAGGTCAGTGTGTGTGTGTGTGTGTGTGAGTGAAAGAGAGAATGAAAGATAGAGGGAGAGAAGACTTCCTGTGTGTGTGACAGCAGTGAAGTGTTGTGCGCCCGGCACCCGGTCTTTCGGACCCGTCGCCGCTTTCCTAGTCCACATGGAGCTCAGCTTCCTCAGACACACTGAAAAGGACGCAAAGCTTTCTAGCCCGAAATCACGCGTAGATGAAAGCTTTATAAATCGTGCTCCATATCACGGCTGTAGTTTGTAGGGTGTATGGTGTCGATAAAAAGAACTGCTATGCCTGAGGGCATTACGTCATTCTGCAGGCCAGTCAGAGTATTTGATTAAGCATTGAGATGGTGAAGGATTCAGGAGACTTGTGCTGAGCAAGCACTAAAACCTCCAGGCTGAAACCATGCTTTAATCCATACACACGCTGTCTGGAGGCTGACTAGTGTCAATAGGGTTCACAGATGAAACCATCAATTTCTTTACATTACCTTTAATTATTAAAAAAAGTTATTATTATTAATATTACTATTATTATTATTATTATTATAAATAAATGACTAATTATAAATAGTAATAATATTACTATTACTAATATATTACATATTACTACTACTACTACTAATAATAATGACAATTACACAATAATGCCTGAATAGAAATACATGTGAATAATAATAATAATAATAATCACTAAATCAGTGACTTAGAAGTTGTAATTTTCTTACATTTTCACCTTACACTTGTATCTAATTATTTAGCTATTCATACTAAAGCTTTTTATTCACTTATTATAATTATCCGTGACTAATTAATATAATAACCTATAATAGTTCTAAGTGCAAGAATTGTTAGTCTGGAACTGCCGAAGGATCCTTGGAGTTTGTGAAGTTAAAGTGTTCCCTGAGAAGCGTCGGGTTAGTATCATAACTTTATATCTACTGTAAACCCTAAAATATAGCATCTGAGTGAGTTATAAAACCGAAAATAAAAATAAATAATATGTATGTCTATTGAATAATTTTAAATGTTAACAGATTTCTTTGAATTTAAATTTTTATTCAAATTTTGTTATTCTCGTAAAGTATGGTGTATTTGTTGGTTCCTTTTTTTTTTGTAAAGGGGTAGGTGCAAAGCAGTTCTTAACTATACCAACAAGGAAAAAAAGTTTGTTGACACACATATCAAAACTTAATACGGATTTGTGTACTTGAAATACCCTTTTACACTTTCTGAAGGAGAAGTAAACCTAAAAAACAAAAGGTCATATCTCTGCTTTATAGAGGAGTTAAACTGGAAATGTGACTAGCTTTGGAAATTGAAGTTTGACAACCTTCAACGCTATCAGTGTAGCCGTAGGCGGCTCTCACCCATTCTTTCATCCGACAGCTTTCATGAAGTCGTGTTCAAATTTAGCTCTCTCAATTATTGTATTTGCTAAGCAAATATTTGTATAGATAGGAAACAATTACACTGTATATTATGCCTCAAAATCATCTGTGTTAAAATCTGAGTTCTCAGCATTTGACTAAGTTTAAATTTAAGTGTAAAGTAAGGTAAAGTGATTGGCACATGATGAAGGTGGCCAGTGTGAGGCCCCTTCGGGTGTTCATTATGAAGACTTCTTGACAATAAGTGCATTGCCTATATGAACCTTATTCCTCGCCCCTGGGCTTGCGCTGAGCCAACCTTGAACTGGTGCTGTCAAAGACTTAGGGAGCTGTGTGTGTGTGTGTGTGTTCTTTTGGGGGGGGTTTGAATTGCAGTGCAAGTTTGTGCATGCTGCAACCTACGCTCATCTCCTCCCTCTCCATACTGTTTGAATTCTCTCTTGAACCTGAGTTTTTCGCTTGAACCTTAAGAGCAAAAGTTCCTCATGAAACTGTACTCCGATCTGCTAAATCTCATGTGCTCCCACATCGGGACCCACTTACTGTGAAACGTAACCAAATTTCCTCTGCTAAATGAAAACATATCAGCAAAAGCAAAGTCAATTGCCCCCTTTGCCCTGAATGGTGCAGTAGAATCTCAAGCAATCTGACGGTACACGTAGGGCCGTGTCGTCGGGTGGGGTCAGATTTGAGTTTCGAGTGTCTAAAAGATGTGATGGAAAGGGAAGTGAGCTTGTTCGTTTTAGAGGTCAGAACAATCAGCCGTGTACAGAGTTATACATCAGTCTGAGCTGTTATGATGACAGGCTTCAGAGTGTACATGAGACATGCCGCATGTCTAGTCTCACACACACACGAGCATGGATGTGGGGTAAATCAGCCATATGTTGTGGACTGATCAGTTTACAGATCAGTCTAACCCCGCCGTGATACTCTGCACCAAAATAACGAACTAAATCTCCTTCATGCCACCTCTGAAGGATTTGAGAAAGCACTTTTCTTACATCAGAAAAGTGATGCCAATGTGTCAGAATAAAGCTTGCTATATAAACCCTTGTGGATGGACTTACTTCATTTTTTTACATGTGATCTTGGCTAGATTTCAGGAAAAGCCTCATGATTTGTATCCAATTTATTAAACTGTCTGATGGTCAATTAAATTATGCGGTGTAACCGAGCAAGCCTGTTCTGATACCAGGCTGGTTTTGAATGTGAACAAACACAGGCTGTTTGATATATCTAAGAATAAGATGATAAAGACTGAAACAAGATGTACATTCAGTCTTTTATAAATAAGAGATAAGTCTAATGAGCGAAAGAAAAGAAACTGACGGAGAACTAAAGAGAACAAATTCATGTCATTGCTTCTCATCACTCTGGTCCTCAGAGGCAGTGTATTTGAGACCAAAGCATGCAACCCATAAGGCCGTGGGTTGGGACCTGGCTGGAGGGGTTCTGCCCGTCAGCCTGTCAATAAGGAAAAACTGCTCTGGCTAGCATAAAGTCAAATTTAAATGTTTTGACTGCATGAGAGGAAACAGTTGGCGGGACCCATCAGGAAAAAAGAAATCACATGCAAATTGTGTATGAAAGCGTTCTTGCAGTAGACTTTGTGTGTCCCCAGAGAGACCTAACCTGAGAAGCGCCGGAGAGCTAAATGTGCCGCCTTTTTCATGTCTCAGAACTCCGAACATGTTTATTTTCCACATATTTGGAACGTGAATGTTTGTTACCTGTCTAACCAGCGTGTCACTACATATTCGAGCTCACGGCCGTTAGTCTGGTTTTACTATTGTATATAGAGGACTCGAGTCAGGCTGTCATGCACTATTAAGACAGCTACCCATTAGGCTCTTCTAGACTGCAGTGCTGTTACTGAAATGAGGCATGAGAGAGAACAGTGTTTAATGCCCAAATTCCAAATGTATAAACTGTGAAAAAGTAAATACCTTTTTTTATTTGGGAAAATTATTGTATATCGTGATGCAGCATTTACGAAAAGCTGCCTTAATCGTACCCCATTGTGGAGTTATCCTCAGGGTCTAATCATGGACATGTGGTCACCGAGTTGCATAAGACCCCTGATGTGCTAAGAGGGCTGAGCGATTTGAGTTACACACCAAGTCCTTCAAATTTCATCATCCCTGGAAATAGAAATATCCTCTTCTTTCCTGTGACACACGCGTCGACCCGACCTATATCACACCTTGAAGAAAAGAGTGCTGTAGCAGCAACTATGTATGTGTAGGAAAACTAGACGTCCATTAACGCAAGAGAGAGTCTGTTTACACACCTCATGTGGGAAACAGAATCACTGACTCGAGTCAGTGATTCCATTGTCAGCTTGTCATCAGAGGTATTCAGTAGGATCATAGCGCCGAAAAAGGGATCTCATGAGAGAAAGAGTGAGAGAGCGAGGGACATAAATAGGGAATGAGGTGGAGAAGAGATGAGATTGTTCATCATTGTTGGCCTGGGATTATTAAGCACTTGCAAGATGACCAGAAGAAATGGTTGAAAATTTTGCCATTGTTTTGTGACATATTATTTCCGCTACGCGCCACTCTAGAAATGATTCCCCTGTCTGTTTGATAGTCACACTCATTATCACTCTGATGAATTAGAGCCTCTAGTATTTACCATTATTAGCAGTAAGTTGCCAAACTGACCTCATCCCTGCGACTGAGCGTACGGCAGGGTCGAGGGGTCAGGATAATGGCGAGTGAGTGGCAGTTTGTTGATACGCAGCCGTTGTTGCTTGTTGCTATCTGGGTACCAGGTTGCGTTCTGGGTAGCTGGTGGATAATTTACACACTTGTGCTGTGGTCAGCAGTAGCACCATGGAGACACAGAGGCAGCGTGACACCTCAGGCTAGTAAACTATGCTCTTGATCCTTCCTCCTTCTCTCAGCCCTACGCCAACATGACCTTAACCCCGGCGATGTACGCCCGCACAGGCAACTGAATACTCTCCTCCGAGATTCGGGTAGAAAATCCAGCCAGGTAGCAGAGCTTTCGCCGGCACACGCTACCGAGCAAAATGCGGCACGCGGCCGAGGCGCTGATTTCTTTTCTTTTTTACGTGCGTATTTTTCAGGTTTATGAGGAGCTGGAGCGAGAGATGAACTCCGAGCAGGAAAGGCCGTACGTTTGCAGCGCTCCGGGCTGCTCTCAGGTAAGTCGAACAATGGTGGGGATGAACGCATCGGTAACCTGATAGAGGCTCTCTCAAAGAGAAACACTGCTGCACAGAAAACACTGAAACGCTACCCCGTTAAGAAAACTGTTTCCCTTGGGCCTTTTTAACATGTGAAGCCACTGTATTTCCTTAGATGTCTGGGTCACTATTTCTTGGCATGTTGATAAAGAAGAACCTGGAGTAGCACCTCGTAGTTTATGTCTCTTTCGCAGGACATTTAATATGTGTAAGAATTCTTACGCCTAATAAAAGGCCTGTAAATATATGAATTATATCAATTCATTCCCACATTATTATAAAGATGTTTATAGCTGTGGACTATGGGTCACAGCCGTCTATCAAGCAGCCTGCACGTTAAGTCTATCAGTTGCGGATATCTGAGATGTTTGTGTCCTAAAGCCGCATTCTCAGGCTATGAATGATTGTGTGTGATAAGGGCCACATGAAAATAACAGTGACCAGTTTAAGAGGCTCGCAGTGAGAATTGCGCAGCGACCAATTATAGACGCTTCTGCAGTGAAGCGACTGATCACACTTGCACTAAGCTGCCTGAATCGCCCCAATTGTTTTGAATACAATTTATAAGTGTCCCAGCCATTTCAGGATATTACAAAGCCTCCTGCCAAATCTATAAAGGCAAAGCAAAACCACCATCTGTTTTTAGCCGTGACTTAAACCACGACTGCTTTTAGACTGACTTGTTTTCGGTGTCTCACAGCGTTTCCACACAGAAGACCATCTAATGATTCACCGCCACAAGCATGAGATGACCCTCAAATTTCCCCCCATCAAAAATGATAATATGCTATCAGGTGAATCTCTCTCTCTCTCACACACGCACACATACATTATATACAGGATGTTTTGTAGTTTGTGTTTATTATAAAATATTTCATACTTTTCACTAAACTTGATTTTTCCTTTTAAATAATAACTGCATTTTGTATGGGAACCACTATAATGTTGGAATAAAATGGTTTGATGACAGTAATATGTGAACACACTTTTGTGAATGAGCACACACTCACCCACACACACACAGATACAAGCAAAACCACGTGGGCCGTCTGAGACTTCATTTGACGTCTGTCTTTGATTAGCAAGCATTAGGTGTGTGTACATGAAGTTGAAAACGCATAACTATGTGGTTAAAATAATATTTATCCTGCCCTCTAACTAACTCCTCTAATCCCTCCTATCACTCGCACACTTTAAGCCCCATATCAGTTAAAGGGCTGGTCATTTTAGGGCAAAACCAAACAAACCGCGAAAACCACAATTACCCTGATGAAAACAGGGAGAAATCCAAAGTTCAAATTTCCACATCCGATACAAGTTATGGTTCCTTAGGAGTGAGTACGAACATGACTCACTGGTTAATACTGGATCAAGTTTGGAATTATATCTATAGAACTGTATTAGTTTACAAAACCTTGTGAAATGCATGCTTGTGTTAATTCGTTTTCAGGCGGAAATGTTAGAATTTTCCTTGGGAGAAAGTAGGTAAAGCCTGTGCAGTGTGAGTGTCTGAGTGTCTGTGTGTGCGTACGTATGCTCCTCTCCAGCAGCGCTGTGATTCTCTCCTCTTCATTATTTCCCTTTGTCAAGGGAGCGGATCAGGTTTCAAGACCGAGCAGCCTTGAAGCTTTAGGTTTCCCACTAGATGTGCATTCTTGTACATTCAGTGCCTTCATTTCGTTGCTTGTCTTGCCTTCTCTGTCTGCCTCCCTCACTCCCTCACTCCTTCATTCGCTCCCTCAGTCACTCAGCTACCCCATACTCACCTTTTCACTCACCTCCTTATACAAAGCAAACTTAAATGCCTGCTCATTTACTCTCATATCCACCTTCTTATACAGTATATCCACTCATTCCGTCAGTCTCTTACTCACTCTAGATTCACTCTCCTAATCTCAGAGGCTGTCACATCCAAAGATACTTTTTTATTTCTCTTTTTCTCAGACACACAACCACATACTCAGAGACAAATAAACAAGTAAAAGTAACGCATACTCCTGATTCTTTAACCAACCCACAATGCAAATTACTGCCTAGAACTGTGACATAACTGTTAAGCTCGAGCTAAATGCTCAATTATGCGTTAATACTGGCTTTATTTCCAGGATTCCGTTTTTTTTTTTTTTTAATCTTTAAGTCAGAAACATCCACATTACTGTTTATATAAGTTATTTAAAAATAAGTTTACATGTTAATGCTGTTGCTTCCTTCATCGTTCTGAAAACATTTCAGCATATTTGCATAAGGATGTTGGTGACAGGAAAATTAATCCACAATGTCATTATACAGAACTAATGATGCTGACCACTTCAATGTTTATAGACTATATATACTGTTCAAGAGGCGCTATGGGGGGTTGATATTTCTTCTAAAAATGTGGTTGACCGTGGCTTTTAAAGTTGTAAATCACGTTTTTGCTTTGTCTGCAGACCAGACGCCAACCCCAACACGCTTCCTGAAGAACTGTGAGGAGGTAGGACTGTTCAGTGAGCTGGACTGCTCCATCGAGCAGGAGTTCTGCAAAGTCCAAGATGAGGAGGACACCAAGCAGGTGAGGCCCGTGGTGCAGCTGCACTGTAGGGCTTATCCTTTATTAAATACTGCTGCTGTCCCTTATATAGCTTCTTAACGATATTGCTACAGAAGTAAACACACACACACACACACACACACACACACACACACACACACACACACAGAGCTTGGAACAACTGGATCAATAGCATCTGTCTGAGTCTGCAGAGGACCGAAGAGCCTCTAAATAAAATTTAGCATGACATCTACATCATCACATCCATGCCTTAGAGAAAGCCATATTTCGTCATGGTCTGGGTCTCGGGCTGTGTAAGGTGATTAATCTGATGTCTGTAAAGTGCGGTGGTGGTGGGCACCACTGCATCGTCCTTCTGCTCTTCTGCTCGTGAAAATGCTTATACTCACAGTTGACCAGTATGGGTTTCATAACCCGAATGACAAAGAACCACAACGCGGCTGGCTACTGCACTAGCCTGAGCTGTGAGCTAGATTTCCTGCAGGACAGCTGATGCCGAGGTGGTGTGAGGAGTGTACCTGTTGAGCTGACATGCAAAGTCAGCAGTTAGCAGGTCGTGGCAAGATTCTGCTAAGTGCAGTAAAGAAACTATAGGGATATAGACATACAAGTTAACAGCTAAGACGCATGAGAAGCAGCCCAAAGCATGCCCGAGGATATAAAGGGGAATTCTGCTCTTCTTCTTAACACATCGAAAAAGAGATCATTTCCGAAGTGTGAGCTATGTGCGTATCTGGAAAATGTTCCTTTTTTTTTTTTTTTTTTTTTTTTTAAAGGAAGAGTGTTTCCTAAGAAACAAGAATGAAGTCATAAATCTTGCCTGTCAGGAAAAGTGTTTGTTAGTTTATTCAAAGCAGTTTTTTTTCCTACAGATATTTTTTTGTGCATTGTAACACAAAGACAGGAATATAGTATTGGATTATTTTAATTAAAAACAATAATTAAAAACAATTAAATTAAAACAATTAGGTTTCAGGGTTTTTTTTAGATGCTGTAGGTTTGACCGAGACCACCCACTCCTAGATTACTTCCTCATCACTGCAACTGAGAAAATCCCCAAACAACTTCACATTATATAGGAAAATGCATTCTACATCTTTAGCGTTAATGGAATACTATAAATTATGGTGTCAATATTATTGTAGGCGAAAAAGCAACATTTCAGACAGGGCAGTGGTGGAAGGTAATTTTGGACGGCCAATATTTATTTCTGGCCATCAAGATTACAGGGTTAATAATAAATGTAGAAAAACAATCAAATAAACTTTTTTTGGAATTTTAGGAAATGAAAAATGGCGTAATTAAATAATGAATACTGGTACTAAGTACACTCTGCATCTCTGTGGCTGGGTACTATATATGGGCATAAGCCAACTGTGGCGACCCAGCGGTGGCAGAGCTCAAAACCCTGACCTTCCGATCAACTCAGCCCGGAGCCTCAACAACCTGAGCCAGGTTTTTAGCTCAGATGTACACATTATCTGTTGTTGGTCAGTCAAAGATAATCATAGGCAAATTTGTGGCAAATTGTAGGAAAATTCCCCTAAGAATATTTTGTGCATATTGTTTTTCTTAGTTCAATTCAAATATTTTTTTGTTATTTTAAACCTTATTCATTATTACTCCTCATTACATTATAAAAGCTTTACATTCCTATTTATACGGACCTAAATATAGTAAGAATAAAGGATTTCTTAGAAATCCTTTGTGTCATGAGAATGAAGCAAGAGTTGCCCAAGAACTTGATCCTAAAACTGTGAAAATGTGTAGCGAAACAATGTTGTAGGCGGAATACAGAACAGGAATCACCAAATGACTGTGGTTATAAATACCACAACTATTATAGTTCTCTTTTCGCTCTTTTATGTTCCATTAACTCATATAATAATTCGCTCTGAGCACCCTGGAAAAGTCACGATGTGTCATATTCAATGAACTGTTCCAGAAAAGAGTCTTGTTTAGTATTCAGTTCCTAGAACTTTTCCTGGTTATACTGGTTACACTCCAGTGCATATTACATGTAAGACAAAAAGAAATTATTAATAAGCATAATAAGTGGATACTATAGTGGTAGTTAAGCCCACGCTGACTTGATACCTTGTGTTCTCATATATTTATAGAGTAGGTGTTTCCTACTTCTCATTTGTATTTTGATTTACATTTTACATTTTGTCTCTTTTCTCGTCAGAACATCGCTATTCATGCACAAGCCGGCCCCAACCAGCACCAGCAACCTCACAGCCGAATGGCCAATCATGAGAGCAGTATAGTGATACAGCAAGCACTGCCGTCACCACAGTCCAGCTCAGTCATAACGCAAGCTCCCTCCACCAACAGACAGATCGGGTAAGTAAGAAGGCTTTCAGATTCAGTAGCAACAGTGTGACGCTGTACATGTTGGTGGAGTCATACCGTGTGTCTGCACTGTAAAAACATGCAACTTAATAAGCTAATCACCTATATGCTGGTAAATCATATTACCCCTTTCATTACCCATTACCTGAGAATCACATCAAAACTTTTATATTAATTTGATGAAGATATAGATTTCTCTATTTTGTGGAAGTGATGAATTTACGGCTCATTAAAAAAAAATCTGTGATACACACTCTTTTCTATTGTTCCTTTTAAATGTAAGTTACAACACAAAGTCAAACACAAGTGAAATCAAACAAATGAGTTAGACAAGGGGAAGTTTGTAATTCACATGGCCCGAGGCTTGTGTTGAATGAGTGGAGTTTACTTACAGATTGTATAGCTGCTCATGTGCTTTTTTTTAAAAAGTGGAACAGGTTTTTCTAAATGCGAACATGTTTGCGTTCATAGTTTAAGAGGCTCGCTGAATGTGTTTCTTGTGCATCATTTTCTAAAGAAAGCTTCTTTTGTTTACCAGACAAAAATCACTTTCTTAGGAGACTATATTTCCTAAAAAAGTATCAGTGTGGTTTTAAAGATTCATAACAGATTGAGTTAAGATTTGTGAAACAGATATGTACGAAACGTAAATGGTCCAAGGTGTGCATCCGAATATTCCATTAGTTGACTGGTTTTAAATAAGTTATGGGAAGAGAATCACCCAAAACGGCACCTAACGAGTTGTCACATACTGTAGTTGTAGTTGTCACATACTTTCCATCTTTCATCTCTTAGGCACCTAGCTGTCTGTAGTGTTTTTTTTTTTTTGGAATGGTAATTGTAGGACATTGTGTGTGCATGTGTTTTGTTGTGCAGGGAAGGAAAATACTTGAGGACTTATTAAGTACTTCAAGTACTTACAGTACTGTGGCTTTAATGTATTTCCCCCCACATTTCTCCCTAATTTCTTTTAAAACTGATTCTCAGGCATTGGTAGGGGCAGTTTCATTCACTCAAACGAAATCGCTATGGAACTCAAATTTACATGAACTCAAGGATGTAACGATTGTCTAGTGTGCATATGATGGATATAGGAGTGAGAGTGTACCTCAATGTAACAACACCCAAATTTTACTTGGATTTTTTAAAATTGAATAACTGCTTAAGTACTTTTCCACGGCAAAGTCTTACTTTTCAATTCACTTTTTTATTTAGAC
Source organism: Clarias platycephalus (assembly GCA_030068275.1). Classification (NCBI taxonomy): domain Eukaryota; kingdom Metazoa; phylum Chordata; class Actinopteri; order Siluriformes; family Clariidae; genus Clarias; species Clarias platycephalus. The sequence continues at coordinate 12,880,836 of JAQQZT010000033.1, read as the reverse complement.
CTTGTCTCTTTTTCTTTCATCTAGCCAATAACTGTACGCTACATATCAATTAATTTGACTCAGTGTACCATCCAAACATTCCTGTTTAACAACCAATCAACCCTCTCAGTGAAGAATAAACTATCCAGAGTTATGCTATTTCATGATCCTCTGATCTCTGATCCTCTCATGCTACATAGTGTAGTTACCGCTGTAGCGATGCATGTGCATTTAAAGACGTATAAGCCACCAGACTGCAAACTTGAACTTTATGATGAGAGCCCCTGACCCTACCGCAGGAAAATGTTTCAATATGCTGGTGTAACGAAGACTCGTATAAAACGAGGCGTTTTTCCTTTGTCTCCTTACAAGGCATGAACTCCATCTAATTTGGAAAAGCCAGTAGTGGAAAGTCATGCTAATGTTTTTGCTAATGGTAACTAGCTATATCTATCCAAGTTTGCTTGTTTTTTTGCTAATGCCAGGTTAGACTAGCATCCATTAGAGTAGGTCGTATACATCAGGTCGAGTGCAGTAGAGGTTCTAGCTAACGGGAAATATTGCTATTGATGATTTACATGATATTTCACTTAAGTTTAATGTGTTAGCAATATTACACAGCGTTGGTCTTACATGTGAACTGTAAACTTACTGAAACTGAACAATGTTGCTTCTAACTGTTTAAGATATGTAACTACATAAAAACATGACATTAACATGTGTTTTACTTTTTAAGTATTGAGTACATTTGAAACACTTTTAATTAAGTATTTTTGATTTATTGTCTATGCTTTCACACATATTATATACTCAGCAAAAAAAGAAATGCCCCTTTTTCAGGACTGTGTATTTCAACAATAATGTAAAAATCCAAATAACTTTACAGATCTTCATTGTAAAGGGT
>JAQQZT010000033.1:12865079-12877299 GCA_030068275.1 Clarias platycephalus | reverse complement strand
TCCTTGCCCATTCTTCTTTGCAAAACAGCTCCAGCTCAGTCAGATTAGATGGATAGCGTTTGTGAACAGCAGTTTTCTTGCCACAGATTCTCGATTGGATTTAGATCTGGACTTTGACTGGGCCATTCTAACACATGGATACGTTTTGTTTTAAACCATTCCATTGTTGCCCTGGCTTTATGCAATGGGCAAATGGGCAATGGGCAAAGACGCATTGATGCACATGGGGAGTGAAGGCTGGCCAGTGTAGTCTGACCCAATAGAATAGCTACTGTAGCTCAGATTGATGAAAAGGTTAAGGGTGGTTCCCATAGAAACATAACACTTGCTTTTTTAGTCACCTACCCATTATAGAATATCGTGGATTGGCCGCAGTTATGAACCATCATACCGTTCTATACAGCAGCTGTTCTATCCATATTAGCTCTGGTTTTATTGGCTGCCTTAATAAAGATGGATTTTAAATAATGTTGTAAGGTTGATAATCTTAAATCCATTTAAATCAAATTCATTGCCATGCTGAAGCTGAGCAGTGATCGAATGTTTGTACAGTGCAAATGAAGTGGCAAAACAGGTCTCTGGTTTTAATACACACTGAGTCAGATTAGTCAGGTCTAAACATGAAGCGGCTTGACTTGATTCTTTCCATTACACAAATTAACATTTACAAGCTCAAGTTTAGGCAGTTCCTGAGCATCATTTTGCTAAGCAGAATGACTGATGTCCGACGTGTGGACCTCAGATTACAGATCATTTTGCCCTGATGTTACAGCTAGTTGGTGCGAGGGTCACAAAGAAGCCCCAATCAAACCCATGAGAAAGTAGCCAGAGTTACAAGCCTTATTGTTTAGGAGGTCGCTGGTTATCCCAAGTAGGCTGTCAGGGGTGAGTGTGGAAATGTCCACCTCAGCGGGAAAAGCCCAGCAAGGAAAGTCCTTGGCACAGAATTGTTACTTTCTGCAACCCAAAGGCTCAGTCGACAGGAAGCGAAGGGCCAGTGAGTGCTTCTGTTCACAGGGGCTCCGCTTCCTTTTCATCCGTATTGTAACTGTGTTCCTCCGTCACATACACTGTCACTGCTGCCTCTGCTCACACACAACACTGCAGCTGTACAGTGCCGTACCGTGGATTAATGAAGTGCTCTTAAAAGACTCATAAAGCCAAAGTGTTCATAAACGCTTATGAACCTCATGTCCGCACAGACAGCAGGTGTACGCTAATTCTCCTGCTAGCAGGACAGCAACACAAGAGTCACGATGTATGCCATTTAAAGTTCTAAATGTTTTGCACAATTTTCACATTCAAGTGAAGCATGGCAAAAGAAGACGTGAATAAGGTTTCCATCAATTTTTGCTTTTGAACCCTGATATATATGTCACTATTTATATTTATTTATCTATATACACACCGTTCATTTCTAAACAGATTAAATGACTACATCAAATACCTTAATTAGTTGAAAGAGAGGAAGAGTGGTAAGCTATAGGACTTTACCATGACTATCGTCATAATAATAGTAGTGTTTCGTGGTTAACATTTTGGGCAATATATCAGAAGGGTCAGGTTTCACAACATTTAAAGGTGACACTGAACAAGTCTAGTCAGTTTAATCATCAGTTGCTTCAGGGATGATTTATCATTGCTGCGTGTGCACGTCTCCATGCTGGAATATGTGAAAAATAAATAAATAAATAAATAAAAAACTTTATCATTTTGTAGCCAAATGTATTACTATAAAATGTACTTTTTTTCAATATGAGAATATACATTACTTACACTAGACCCATTACACAGTCTGAATGGAAAGTGTTCTGGAGTTGGGGTTTTGAAATGCAAATTATGGTAAGCCGATATCGTATGGAGTTTACAGAAAGTCAAATGGGCTCTGCATACTTCCTGTGTAGATTATATACTATGTAGCATCAAGGAACCTTACACTGAGCCTTACTGCGTCTGTTTCCTCTATTCCTTAGCCTGTGGATTATAAAAGAAGTAAAAAGGGTCTCTGGTAAATTAAGGAGGCAAAAAGAAAAAACAACGCTGCAACATGTTTAGTGAAGTGCTTTTGAGGTTTGGAATCAATTAAGCTTGGCTTTATGCGGAGCGGTCTGCCGAGGCGAGAGGCCCACAGCTGCAAGCCCAAGGACCCCCATCCCCCTCACCTTCCCGGAGCAGTTCGCCTGTGTTCCCCTGATATGTGCTGTCCCTGAACAAGAAAGCCCTCCGATGCACACCTTGACGAAAGCCAGCAGAAGGGAGAAATTTCTGTGGAGAAATTACAAAGTAAAATGCACAACACAGCGGATCTGAACATCATGGCTTGACCATTATTGCCCACTGTTGGGAGATGGGGAACGCCGAGATGATTCAAACGTCCTCGGCTTTTTTCGAATTGAAACCATCTGCTCCTGAGTTGTGTCACCACTAAACATGTTAGACACAGCTAGTCAGCCGCGTGAGATAAAACACTGTACGGGTTCTTCAATGTCTCTTATTGCAGGAGGTGCGAGGGTGGCGGGGGGTGGGGAGGGGGGGGCAGTGAATGGAATCATGAACCAGCAACATGTGCAATGAGCAGGAGTTGTGGAAAAAGCATAATAATAATGACTTCTAATGGCCTGAACGTGTGATAAATCTTCCTGTCAGTCTGAGGGCTCAGATAACTCTTTTATTCTTTTCGGATAAGATTTATTAGACCAGTAAGCATATGCTTAAATCATTAGCATGTGCAGTATCAGTAGCATAAGTAGTCACAAGACATTGATAAACTTCGAGTACGGTTGCCGGCTACATGCTAACGATGAAGGAAGTGCTGCACCAAATTCAGCACGTACACCAAAAGATTTGCAGACAATTTTAAACTACTTTCTTTGTGTTCGAAATCAATGAATGTGTGAAGGTTTATCTTTTTAAAATATACACTGCAAAATTAATTTTCACACATCAAGAAACGTAGCATCTGATTTTCACGGTCCCTACTTCGAATTGATATCGGCACTAAAATGTAAAGCTAAAAAAGTATCTTAATATTTAGATAGTGAGCAGACAATTTAGTAGGACAGTTTAGGAGGTGTGTGTGTGTGTGTGTGTGTGTGTGTGTGTGTGTGCAAATTGCTGTGAGAGAGCATCAGAGAGGTGCTGTATAGACACTATTTATATCAGAAAAGCTTCAGAGATACCCAGGACCATATATAAACCAACTTATCATCCTTAATGAAATAGTGGCATAATAAAAGTAAACTGTAAGGCAGTGAAATAAATTAGCATAAAAGAGCTGCGAGCATTAGAGCAGTTTTAAACTTCTAAACGTCACACAACTGATTTTAAGTATTTCTTATTATGTGTGTGCGTGTGCATGTGTGTGACCGTGTGTGTGTGTGTGTGTGTGTATGAGACGCTACAGCTCTGCGTGCATTCTTGTTTTCACACCTCCAGAGACCAGAGGACGTCCTGAGGTAGTTCTGATGTGCATAGAGGAAGCTGAATGCTGAAATAGTACATTACCATATCTGTACACAGTAGCTCGGTGGAGAGAGAGAGAGAGAGAGAGAGACACACAGTCATATAGTTTTAGGGAATAAGGGTAGGTAGCTCAATGCACTTTAGAATAGGAAATGTGAAATGAATAACTATTGTGAATAGTTATGTAAAACAATATGATTAAGTTTCATACTCTCAGCTCCTAGGTTTTCTTGCTCCTGTCATCATCATTGTCCTTTATAATTATGGTTATAATTCTTTCAGCAGTGAATTATATTTTAAGGCAATTCTGCTTTGGGCCCGAATCACAGATGTCATAGCGTCCATGTTTAGATTTCAATGTGCATTGTTAAAGCTCATTGTGAATATCCATCACGTTCAAATGATTAAAATGTTGACCATGGTATTATCATTGCATAATTATGATTCACAAATAAGAAATGTATGTTGATTCTTTAACTAACTAAAATATTACATACAAAACATTGAACGCCATTTTGTGACTTGTGCGTATGGTTTTAGAAAAAGAAAACCATTTTGGACATCAAGACTTATACATATAAAAAGAGTATGATGTGGAGAGAGAAAGAGTAAGCGAGAGAGAGAGAGAGAGAGAGAGCAAAGAGAGTGAATGAGAGATGGCAGACAGGCAGGATGTACATCTGAGCTGAATTAGAGTGAGCTCATTGTGTACAGCGCAGGCTTTAATAGAGCATTTGGAGAGGAACGCCCAGGCCCTGTTCCTCTCATTCCTACACCGCTGTGTCATCCACAGCCTCAGGGCTGTCCGCCTGCCATGACAGAGTGTAGGGAAGATAGGAAGAACGGGATCAAGAACGGACTGTTGGAAGGAATGGCTCTCAAGTTGAGGAAAAAGAGGAAGAAGATGGGGAAGATGAAGACCTACATGGGTAAGAGGATGATGGTAAGAGCAGTTGGAGGAGGTGAAACAGACAGACAGAGAGAGAGCACTCTAAAAGGGAGAAACAGGGTCTGATCAGGTGGAGCTGGGTGAATAGTGGATGTGGGCCCAAAAAAATAAGTGAACACAGTGTTGAAGCCAAAGTGGATGGAAGATATAAAGCAGATTCCTAATGGAATGTGAAGATGGGCCACAAGGTGTCACATATTGTTGCATAACCTGTGATGAAATACATAAACTTGTTTCTCTAGAGGCTTATGGCTTGACATGAAGAGTAAGCCTGCAGATGTGGTTTTGGCGAGAAGAAAACACAGCCCTGTTTTGGAAGTGTCACTCTGATGAAACTGAGAAACAGGTTTTGATAAATGCGGCCAGTGTTCCCAAGCACCGCAGAGCTCCACTACATGACGTTGTATCTAAGCCAATGGACTGCATCATCAGAGCTGTCACCTGGGTCTGACTCTGGTCTTGATTGGCCCTGTCTGCAATCAGCAACTGGTGGGCGGGATTATATCCACGCGATGAGTGAAGCTCTCAGGGTGATATATGGGCAGCAGGGTTTATTGACAGGTGTAGGCAGGACCTATGGGCCAGTTTCAGTCACATGAGGAAGAAGCTGGTCCTGTGCCAGATCATTTGTTTCCTCTCTGGACCAGTTCCCCCCTGTGCTGAGGGAAATATTGGTGCATGATTATGGGTTTGTTTTATACTTCAGGAGTTGTAGGATGCTGCTTTGCCCTGAGGAAGTCCCATCACAAGCCTCATACTCATGTTTGTGGATGGTGCTTAGCAGGTTTATGATGCCTGTCGCTGCATTTCTTTCACACCTGCGTAATTTATGTGATTTCACATGTTGAGTTGTATAATTCAGGTCCACAAGCAAGGGGACAAGGACATGCCAAGATTATTGTCCCTCCCCCATGTGGTAATTGTCACCTCTTTTAATAAAAGTCTCGCGAGCCATTAGGACGTGATTTATTTGATCGCATTCTTATACCTCCCCTCCCGTGGCACTCTCTTAAGCTCTACGCCCCCTTTGTATCTCAATCTCCCCCCTCTCTCTCTTCGTGATTAAAGTGGTAAATCAGGAGCAGGTCCTGTGCTGTATTTACTCAGAGCGCCAGGCAGCTGCAAGCTGTTTGGACTCTCTCTGTTTCTCTCACTGTTTAGGCCCGTTGTTGTGGAGACCGCACCACCATCTCCCAGTGGCTGGAAGCGAGCCCGGGGCTGTTTTGGTTACATTCACACAGAGTAAAAGTTCCTTGCTCTTGCCGTGTCTGCTCCAGTTAGCATTGACCTCACCAGCATGGCGCAGAAAGAGAGAGAGCGAGAGAGAGAGAGCGAGAGAGAGAGAGAGGCAGGCAGGCAGGGGGTGGGAGGAAGGCAGGAAGCCAAGAGCATTACATCATTGTTGGAAGGAGAGAAGAAGGGAAGGATATGAGTCAGTGGGCTGAATGTGTCTCTCTCTCTCTCTCTCTCTCTCTCTCTCTCTCTCTCTCTCTCTGCTTTCTGTGCTGTAACCAGGCCTCTTGCCTCTTGTGTTGAAGTCACTGAGGTTGATCCTTGTGATGTGGCTGCATGACTGCTGTCTTATTTATATGCATGCAGTTACCTTTGTATACCATATGGCACAAGTATGTGACCTAGAGTACGCATAATGGTTCTCAAACACCCATGAAAATCTCATTCATCCACCCAGTTTGGTGCATTTGGAGCAAGTCCATGATGTGTAGAGCTCACAGAGCTTCAGTGCTACACGTGGAGTCCTCTCATCTTATTTGGACCAGAATATGCCCAAGTGTGTGCAGCAGGTCTAAGTGGGTTTGTGTTAGGGCTGGGGTTTGCATCAAAGATAATCCAAAGAAAAGGATAGAAGAACGTTCTGAAGATACAAAAACCTACAGTGGTGGAAGAAAGCAAGAGATGAGAAGACAGAAAGAGAAGTGATGTCATATGGGGAAGAGTGGAGTTGTGCGTGTAATCTGAGAACCATGTGTCAGGCTGCACTTTCTGTCTGTGTTTTTTTTTTTATTCACCATGGCTCCGATTATTATTGCCCAAATCCACATTCATTTTATAAACTGTGTAGTAGTAGTGGGTTGTATGGCAAAGTGTGTAGCACAAAATGGTTTTAAATGATCATGGTATTGGTCTTTAACTTCACCAGGAGCTTATTTACACACCAATAAAATGTTGTATATTTTAGTTCACATTTTAATAAATAAAAAATAACCACATTATTCATTGTGCTTTAAATTCAGTTGAAATCCAATTCGTGATTATTATGCAGAATATGAAACCAAGTGCAGTGTAGCAAATCTCTCCAAATGAATTATATTACACTTTATTAGGAACACCTGTACACATGCACATTCATGCAATTATCTAATCAGCCAATCATGTAAAAGTACAGTAGTGCACTGCACGAAGTAAGGCAGATGTGCTACAACAGCACAAGACCACATCGGGCTCCACTTCTGTCAGCCAAGAACAGAAAACTGAGGCTACAATTGGCACAGGCTCAGCAAATCTGGACAGATGAAGACTTGAAAAATATAGCCTGGTTTGATGAATCTTGAGTTGATGAGGCACACATATGGTATGGGGTCAGAATTTGGCACCAACTGCAGGAATCCATGGACCCAATCTAACCTGTGTCAACAGTCCAGGCTGGTGGAATTGGTGGAATTGTGTGGGGAGTGTTTTCTTGGCCAACTTTGGTCATGTTAAGACCTATTAATCATCTCTCAAATTCCACACTCTATTTGAGTATTGTTGCTGAACATGTGCAAGTCTTCATGGCCATAATTTACCTTCTCATGACTACTTCACAAAGTAGAACTCATCTCAAACTGGCTTCATGAACATGACAGTGAGTTCAGTATTCGGTGTGTACATCAGGACATGTTATAAAAATTAGTGGATGTTTAAATAGAATTTTTTTGACAATAATTAGAGCAATTTGTGTAGTATGTAAATGTGTTACTGCCCAATGTATTAGGTGAATAAATGAAATGTGTGTGTATGGGGGGTGGGGGTGTTCACTTATGGGGATTGATTAAGGGGAATACAAATATAGAAAAATGGTTGGTAGCTCATTATCTTATGGAGGCAAAATAAACATCCCTAACATTTTCAGTCCTACTTGGTCTGAACAGCTGATAAAAGCTAGGGTTTTTCAGCGTATCTGTTATTTGATTAAAGTGACGGAAATATGTTTGAATGGTTTTGGCACCTTGCAGTAGTAGCAAGAACTTCTTACAATCTGCTTTACAATGCTGACCTTAAAATTACAATCAGACCTGGTATCTGTCTGTCAGTACTGCACTGACAAAATACTTGCACATCCTTATATTTTATTGGACCGCCTTTTGCTTTTTATTACGGCCATAGTATCTTTTTGATAAGCGTGTATACTTCAATGTTTTAATAATGCGTTTTGTAGTTCTTATCCTAATTGTAGTAGTTTCAGCTGCCTCCTTAGTTGTTTTCTTTGCTTGATGCAGGCCAATAATTTGACCCTTCTGAAACAGAGTAACCTATGTATCCCAAAGTATCCTATGACCAGGATATGTCTTCTCACATGGTTGTTTAAATAATGAGAAGCTAATCACTGCATCAGTTAGTTTTTACTGCAACCATATTAATCACTGCATTAATTATCCAATGGATTTGCTTAGCTAAATCCTTAGTTTTTTTTGTTTGTTTTTTTTGGGTGCACGTTGTCTCTCTCTCTCTTGGTGCCCGAAAATGTATACAGACTTTAACATGAAAAAATACACACCTTATTGCTGGCAGTTATGATAGCATTAACGATGGTGCGACTACTGCACCATCTTTAGAGGAAACAAAATGCTACTCATTGCTCATAATTCAATTTGAGTTTTAAAAAAGGGCATAGATGATAATAATAGATAAGAGTGCATAAAATGTTTTGCCCTCTCTGTATATGTATATAATATAGATATAGATAGATAGATAAAACCACAGCATTTCGATCTGATTGATATGATATGTTTGTCATACAAAGAACTAAACATGTATGCTATGGCAGCACTATTGACTAATGCAAGACAAATTGCACAATGGTTTTTAGCAATTACAATACAATTTTCCAATATTATTTGCATTTATAACAGTTTATTCCCAAGAACAGGATTACTCTCTGACCTCTGTCACATCTTTAATGTACATAAGAGCTTCACTATAAGAGTACAAAATCAAAACATGAAGAAGAATTAAATCTGGAATACCTGATCAACTGTAACACTGGTTTATATTTTTCCTAGGTGTGAATGAGTATATGTGTTGTATTACAGGATGACTGATGTGGTTATTGCCTCACCTTCTGCCTGTACATTGTATGTGTGTATGTGTGTGTGCATGAATACAAGATGCCTGGGGAACCTCTCAAGGTTTTAAATTGTTTCTGTCTCTAGTTCAAACCCCATTGGTCTCTCAGGGTTAGGTGAGCAGCTGACAACAGGAAAGCTGCTTTTTTTCTCTTTAGCTAAGCTCAACTGCAATTTGGAGGCCTTCCTGCCCTGGGCACCCTTATGCGCTCTAGAGAGTGACGGCCTAAAGAGCTCGCTCTCTCTCTCTCTCTCTCTCTGTTCCTCTGTCTATTTTTTTTCTCCTTCTCCCTACACAGCCTTGTTTTTTCATTCCCTTGTTGCCTGGGTGGAGGCCCAGACTCGAACTGAGCTCTTGTGTTATACTGCTCTGTCTCACTATAATGCTAATCCGGGTTCCTCCATAACTAAATGTTATTTACACAGTTACCCAACCAAGTCCTTTTTTTTTTTTTTTTTTACTGATTAGATGCCAGATGTGCATAAATTCCTCCAAAATAGACCGAATCAGTTACGGTATATTATTGATTACATTTATTTATTTTTCTCGACAGCACAGAAAAGTGTATGTTAAAGGTTATTGAATGATTGTAATACTTGTCCTAGTTTGTTTGGAGAGCATGAAAAAGGGGGAGGGATGAGAGAGACGGCAGAGTTAGCACTAGAGCGGCGTGTGTCAGTTCTGGTCCTGGAGTTCCCAGTGCTCGGTACATTTTGGTATTTTCCCTCCTCTAACTCAACCAGTCCCACAAAGTTTATTCTTGTTAATTAGCTGATTTAGTGGGGAGTAGTGAGAAATTCAACATGAAGTTCGGGATACTGGTTTTCAACTCAGGCGCTGGGACGCCACAGAGATTTTTTCGCTGTCTCTTGTGTTTTGCGTGAGGACTCCAATGATAGCCGCAGCTTTACTCACTTTTGACAGTGCAGCGACATTTATTGGTAACGTTAGACTGAGTGGGTGGGTGTTGGGTTAAGAGGCCTTAAGGTTAACCACATACAATAACAAATGTGATATTTTTTATATCATGCAGTTAATAAGTCAAATATTTATAAAACTTCAATAGAGCCCTGTTAGATTGCCCTGCACATTGTTTTTCATATGCATTTAAAAGGATTCTAGTGTGGTTCAGCAAGAAAACCTTTTGTTTAGGAAATTGAAAACAAAGCTGAAATGTGGCTTTAGTTTTAGTAAACTGAAGCCTGAAAGTGGTTGATCTGATCCTGCCCTTGTATCTGTACAGGCGTGTGTCAGAGATTGAGTCTCTCACTTATCTTGTTAACATGTCACACAAGTTTGTGAAGGGGCCCTAGCATTGATCGTGATGGATTGGAGCATTGAACATAAATGGCACTATGTCAGAATACTAATGACAGTGCCTATGTGTATATATACGTGTGCGTGTGTGTGTGTGCGGGTGGGTGTGCACATGTCAGCAGTGCAATTGCTGCCATTTAGCCTGTATAAATACATGTATTTGTTCAGGTGAGGAATGTTTTCCCCCTTTCCTACATGTACGTCCCAGCTGTCTGTCATCCCTCTTTCCTGGCCATAATAGTGCTCGGCTCTGGCGAACGTTGATTATTCATTATTCCATGTTAAGCACATCCTTTTTTTAAGACGTTAGCATGCATGCTAAAATGTAAGCATCCACATGGCCTGCTCTGTAATGAAATGTAATTGTGTTGCCCGTAGCGGGGCAGCTGCAAAGCTTTGCGCTTACTAGCTAAATAATTGATGGCAGTTGCTTAAATGACATCACAGAGTGCCTGTTATGTATAGTGTAGATTGAATAGGGCAATATGTGCCAAAAGGATTGGATATGATTGACTTTTAAAGTGCAGAGTTTGGCTGTGTGAGGAGTCGAGTGGTATAATCTGACGGACTAATGTTATCATTTTAATATATTAGTAATAATATTTTACATATCTGCAAGATCTTATCGTTTGTATTTGATCAGAAAACGATGTTTTTGGCTTACAAGACGAAACGCACATATTATTGCATCACCATTTTCTCACAGGGTCATGTGCAGACATTCTAGAGGACGGGAAAAGTGCACCTCACAAACACACACACACTTGAATTGTAACTTGAATTTCTTGAATTGTTCCTACCTTAATATTATCACAACTCCTTGTACAATAATGCAGTTTGTTCGTAACACTATTGAAACACATTATTTATTAAAATAGTTATTAAAAGCTATACCCCAGGGGTTTAACTCAACTCCTACATCTGGATTTGGAATTAATTTGGAATAGCCTAAACCATGAAAGAACATATTTTTTTGAAAGGTGCAACAGAAACTACTTTAATTTCTGTTTGTGCAGATATTATTTCTTTTTGTTCCACCCCACTACATTTTATAATTAATTAGGTCAAGTCTAATTCTCAAACATATACACTCATCAACCATAATATTATGACCACTGACATGTGAACTGCACAACACTCATCAGTGATCACCATTAATACACCATCAAACTGGTGACAGGACCGTGGACACCCAAGGCTCACCCATGCCTTTGGGGACAAAAGGCCAGCCCATCCGGTCCGACCCCGCAGTCAATTCAACACAAATTGGCAAAAAAGTCAACACCAGCCACGATATTTAAGCACCAGAGCACCCAGTGCACCACAGCCCATCGCACACGGGGCACAGCAGGCGAAGAGCCCAAGCTGTCAACCTAACCTTCAAACTCCACAGAAAACCACCCTGAAAACCACAGCACCCAAAGAATCTGCTGTCAACATCCCGGTGCCAGACAGCACAATGTCCCCCCAGAGATTTTATGGAGTCATGCCTCAAGGGGCCAGAGCCGCCCTGGTGGCACAAGGGGAACCCAAGACCTAAGTGGTTTTAATATTAATGGTTTTAATGTTAGGGCTGATAACTGATACTGTAGCACATGTCCTATTTGTATTTCTACCCATTTTCAACATATTAATGGGTCTTTGCAAATTAATTATTTCATATTCAGCTATAGCCCTAATATACTATATACAGTTAGTCAGTAAACAAAATGCAGTTTGTCAAAGTGTTCTGCTTTTTACAGAGGTTATCTTATTATGCATTACATGGCGAAACATATGTGGACACCTAGCCATGACCCCTACAGTGTACTGTACATGCTTGTTGAACACGCCATTCTAGATTTAGTCCCCCTTTTCGCTGTAATAATAACATTCCCTCTTCTGTGAAGACTCTCCATTAAATTTTGGAGTGTGTCTATAGGGATTTGTTCATTCAACCACAAGAGCATTAGCGAGATCAAAAACTGATGTCAGGTGTTGTATCCTGTTGTATCATTCTAAAGGTGTTGCATTGGGCTTGAGCTTATGGCTCTGATCAGATCACTTAAGTTCTTCCAAGTTCAAGTTCAACTTCAAGTAGGTTTTATTGTCACTTCAACCATATACAGTTAGTACACAGTGAAACGAAACAACGTTCCTCCAGGACCA
>JAQQZT010000033.1:12832056-12851117 GCA_030068275.1 Clarias platycephalus | reverse complement strand
ACACACACACACACACACACACACACACACACACACACACACACACACACACACACACACACACACACAGAAAAGAGAGATAGAGAGCTCTTCTTCTACCTAGGGGCTCCCTTTTCCCTCTGATCTCATTTAGTCTGATTTATTTCTGAAGCATTGGGTGGGGTACTCTCTCTCTCTCTCTCTCTCTCTCTCTCTCTCTCTCTCTCTTTTTACACTCTTTTATTGATATGAAGTCATCCCTCCATACCGTGGAACCTGAATCTGTTGGCAGGATGCACCCCAAAGCACTCAGTGCAACATCACTCAAAATCTAGTGTCACAGTAGAAGTGACAATAAATGTCATTAAAGTGTCATTATGTACCTGTAAGAGAGAGAACCAAGAAAAAAAACGAGGTGTCAGAGGTGAAGAATAATATAGTAGAATTTAGACACTAGTTGTAACTTTAGCCATCAAAAATGCATGGCCTTGAAATACGTTGTAAGAAAAACCAAGATTTTATGATGCTACATAAGAAGACTAATCCATTTTGACAAAATATATTATTTGGAAAATAAATCACAGCTCGTGTTGAGTTGGATATGCTTTTCATTGCTTGCTTTTCTGGAGATTACTGTAGTTACTGTTACTGTAGTTACTCTATTATGGTGTGTATTAGGATGGACACTGGCTTTTTAACTGTTTAAGAAATACAGTAGTATGCCAAATCTTGAGCCACCCCCCATTTCTTCCAAAGAGCCAGACTTACTTATATTAGTAATGTAGTCTGGAGGAATAGTTCTCCAAGCTTCCACACAGACTTTTTTGTCACTCATTTTTTGGCAAGTTTTGTCTCTCATTTTTAGTCCATTCCAGTACCTGACTGGTTTCAGAGGAGCGTTTTTGTTTGTTAAGCCACACAGTGACCTATGAATCATTCAAGAATAAAAAAAACAACCATCTAATTTAAGACATGAACCAGTGAGAAACAGGTGCAGATGATGACAGATGATCAGGCCGATGATTAGTGACCTGGTGATGCTGAATGCTGAGTGGTTGGAACAGACGAGAGGGGAAATGAGGTTGCTGCTGAGGCTGATACATAAACAACACATAACAACACATTAAATTCGATCTTTAGGCACTTTGCAGGCTGTCACAGTAAAACAGTTGTCTGTCTTCCTTCAATTTAATCTACATAATTGAATTTAATGTAATATGAAGAAACGAGAAGTGACTAAAATTGTGCATTTCTTTTGCACTTCATTCACTATAATCACATGGTTTCTGGTGATATATTAAGTTGACCAAAAAAGAAAAAACCTTAAAAAAGAATATATTTTCACTGGCAAACTAAGCTACAGAGAGGTAAACTTTTAACAAACCCTGACACGACCATGACCTTGTGTATTTTGAGCAAATTTGAATTTATATTGATAGTAGATATTAAGTGATATTACAGATGTTTTTTTTTTTTTTGCTTCTACACGTCCAAGAGGGCCAGGAGTCACCTCTTTCAAATGAACTTCGCAAGATGATTGAGACACCATGTATTTATATCTGAATCATTTTGCCGATTGGTCAAGTGTGATAAAGGGCAGAAATTATTAGAACTATGAAAGTGTGAATGAGCATTATGAAAGCATTAATATGACCAAAAAAATAATGATTGTGTCTGGGGAACCTAAAATTATTCACATATAGCCTACTGTATGTCTGCAAGTGACGTAGTAGGAGTAGCAGTAAAGCTCATCGAGTAACAGTACACTGTCTGAATCTATGTGAGTCTATAAGATGTATACTACATCACGACGTAAGGTGAGTGAGACAGGGATAAGAACAAAGACGAGCACGCAATTTCGCCATGCCCTCACAGGCCTCCACCTGTAGCAGGATAATGAGTGTTTAGCCATGGCTCTGCCGTGACAGGGAGAGGCTGGACTGTCATTAGAGGCTCATGCAGCTGCTGCTTCAGGTCTGTGTGAGCAGCACAGTCAGCCTGTACTGTTCTAATGTCTGTTTACACCTCATTATCATGCCTGATGAGGCTTCTGTACACACTGCAGCCGTGCTGAGCAAGGCTTTTGGCTAACGTCATCGAGGGTTTGTATGGACGTAATGTGCACCGGATATATTAGACGTTGTCTATGGAAGTTCAGTATTACTGGACAGACTTCTTCTGCATCGTCTTTTGGTCGGTGCCTGGTCTTTGGTGAGAAAGTTTCCATTAAAAAAAGTACAGATTTTTATGGGAATATTTGATGTTTGAAATTTCTTAAAGGAATTTTGTAGAGTTTTTTTTTTTTGCCAAATTGTACGGCAGATTATTTGTTCAGTGTTTTGTGAATTTAGCTGGAAATGTATGTGTGTGATTGAGGCAATGCTTACATTTAGGCATAGGTCTTTTTTATTTTATGTTAACATGTGAGAGTTAGGATAAACGTGATTGTAATTTAAAAGTGTATTTCAATGGAATGTATGTATGTATATATTGAAAAAATGCAACTTTGATTTATTGTGTGTACATATATGTTCAGTGTGTTCTCTGCATCGTAAGAGCAATATTCAGGGGTGGATAGAGGGACTGCATGGAGCTAGAGTGAATGGTGATTGCATTAGCATACCGATAGCACCCGCTTTCCCTTTGCCCCAGAAGTGATGGATAGATAGCTCTTCAGTGGAGAAAAAAGATAAACTCTCCTACTCCCCTTCTCTTCTTCCTTTTCCTTCCTCCTTTTCCTCCTTCCGCTGGCTCACAGCCTAGATGAGAGTGACACTTCTGCTGATGCTAGCCTGATGCTTGTTAACCCTGCCGAGCCCCAGACAGTGGCATTCCACTGCGTGGGAACTGCAACAACCCGACGAGAGTGGCTGGGGGAGATAGCGATAGGTGCACAGCTGCATTGCCCCAACTGCTGTTAACCTATCATAGAGTGATGGGTGGTCCGCTCAGTCAGATATGTTTTCGTGGCCTTTGACCTCAATATGTCTGGCGGGTGGATGGATGAATGATGGTGCCTTAGTGTTGGTGGTTTGACACATTCTTCTTCCATCCGTCAGGGCTGGATATAGTAGGTTGCATCTAAACATGCATTAAATTAGACAGTGAAGCATGTGGAATGGCTGGTGACACTGAGCCACTGAAAATAGTGTTGGTTACAGTTTGTTTGGCTGGATTGTTTTCATTTTCCTGGTAAGTCTGTATGTATTTAAACTATCTCCTACATACCATGCATGTATATTGTGATTTCACTGTATACATTTGCTAAAATGGATATTTTCAAGATTCTGCTCCCCTTAACCTTACAGAAACTGCGAACATGAGTTCTGTTTATCACAGCTCAAAATCGTCGACTCGCTATGAACAAACATCTCCAGGATATTTGACTCAGATATAAATAAATCTATGAAACCAGGCACATGGCAAACAAAGGGAAGCTAATTAAGGCACTGTTCAATCAAACTGTCATAGTTGTCTCTTTGGTGACCAAATAAACCAGCATACACAATGTGTGTCAGAGCAACAGAAACAGAACAGGAGTTAAACTGTGGTAAAGATCTACGCTTATCTGTGATGTCTGCTGCGAATGTTATGCTAGTATTCCTTGTGGGCTCAGTAGTTTAGTTCATCAGTCGTTAAATCGAAAGTACTGTATCCTGCCATGCTCAGTTGCTGGTGGTAGTTTGTGTGTGAGCTTGAGGAGATGTTAGGGAATGCAGGAGTCGTTGGTGGACTGTGTGGGGTGCAGTGTTTAGTTACTGGGCAGTGTAAGGTGTGCAGTGTTTGAACGTTTAACGTTTGAACGAATGTGGTTTGCATTGGTAGTCGCAACGGTGAACACTAAGTTCGGTACCCGTATTGTTGAGGCTTGGCCAGAAACTGCTGTAAAACATGGGTGGGTAGGTGTGTGTGTGTGTGTGTGTGTGTGTGTGCAGCTGGCGAAAGTACATGTGGAACCAGTGATGTGTCTGGCCACAGCACATTGCATGGGAATGGAAATAGCTCAGAGGGATTGGGTGGCTCTCTTTGGCTGGTACAGGAACAGTGAAATTCAGTACAAGAAAAAAATACCAAATTGATCTGGATTTATTTTGGTAAATAGCAACCATGATTTGTTTAAAAACCCTAAAGCGAATATAAACTTGGATTCATTGCTGTTGATTCATATTTTCGTGAGTGGGGTAATGCTTTTTAACTCGCAAGTCTTAGACGAGCTGTGCTGTGGTGTTTTATGGGTAAAGCTGTCAACATCTGAGTTTGTCCACCCCGTAGTAGTGAGAGGAGTGACAGTGGGAGTGAGTGGGAGTGAGGAGGAGGGGGGGTGGGTTAGGGGTAGATGGTTGAGAAAAACAGAAGGGTAGGGCGGAGGAGAGGTTGGATGAATGATGCCGTGTGCTGATCCTGGCCAGCTGGCCACGCTTCTTGGCAAGAAAAGAGACTGCTCCAGTCACTGGCTCTGACTGACAGCATCTGGAGTGGCCGAGTGACAGTTTCTGTAATATTGTCATTATACTTTATTATCAGCGTATACTACAGTCTTTCCTAAAAACTGTAAAAGCTGGATATTTCCTATGCTCCAATTTTGCCTAGATTCCGATTTCTCTATTGCTTTTTGTTTTTCATTGACCATTAAGTCTGTTTCTTTATAAAAATGACTCCACCTGTGCAGCCCAAATGGAAATACTGTACATGCTGTAGACTCAACACACTCTAAAAATACGTTTACTTTCCAGCGCAAGTCTAAAAGGCTAAACGAATGCGTCCAGACATAGATGCAGTTGTTTTTTTTTTTTTTTTAAAGCTTGCCTTCGTTTGCTGTCAGGCAGATCAGACTACTGGCCACATTTTGGCAGCTTATGACTGGGTTTGTGGGTTTGTTAATAGTCTGGGTGGTTAAAGAGCTGCCCAGAAAAACAGCTCAGAGAGAGAGAGAGCGCAGGCAGGTAAACACACACTAAACACAGCCACTTTGACTGAGTGTTTCAAGGCATAAAGGTTTTCTGAGTACGTCTGTGCAAAGCATTTAAGTCTCCCACACATCTGAAGCAGAAAGGAAGACAGAAGGGGAAGTTGTATAGTGTGTAGACCATATTGGCAGTATTGCTGTCATTGGTAAGAGTTCATAGGAGGATATGAAAGTTGAGAGTGATGACAGATAGTGGAAGATTGTGTTTATGCACATCCTAGAGACAGTGTAAATTGCAGTCTTGAGTGCGTGTATGAGTGTGGCTCGGCATGTATATATGAACAAGGCACTCAAATGAAGAATTACAGCCATATTTCCTTGTGAGTTTTATGTGCATCTAAAAGGAAAGACAAGTTCTGTTTACTTGCCTCTTATGAATCATGGTTGCACCCTCTGGCAGCTGTGTAACTTGTTTTGGTCATACTTCATTAAAAAAGGCTTGTGTGTTATACCTCAGGTGCAGCTTTTCAACGCTCTGACCAAAGGTGCTTTTCATTAGAGTGAATCCTTCTTTATATCGTTTCCGTGTAAATAGCAGGGAGCACTATACATTACCAAATTAATTTATGTTCTAGCTTGCAGCGCTTCCTAAATGCCTGTTTGTTTGTTTTTCTTTAAAGAGACTGAAAGCTGCTCTGGCTCACCATCCGGGTTCTATATCTAATGGCAACATATACGAGGGTCACATGATGGACATGATGTCGTCGCGGCAAGAACAGACCGGCCATCACCATCAGCATTCTCACCCTCACCAGCATATGCAGGGCCCGCCCCATGGTTACCCACACCACGCCCATCACCATAGCCACACCCAGACAGGCCACCATCACCCGCAGGGTCACGGGCACCATAACTCTCATCCGGGCCACCTACACCCTGCACATGGACATCAGACGTCTCCTCACGCACCAATGCACCCCGCTGCTCCCCAGGTACTTCTATATTCTATATAATCTGAAATCTGATCACTGTCAGTATCCTTAGGTAGTGTTTTATAAAGACAAGCGTCATCAAGTGTCATTGGTTTGAACATGAGCCCTGTTCTAAGTTACCTTTCGTATTCTGTGTATTATTTGGCAATAAATAGCCCTATATCTTTTTTATCTTTAGGATTTTATTCCTGTCCGACTCTTTCATGTCAGTCATTTTCATGTCTAGAAACATACTGTTGTTATTTACTAAAAAAGGAGCTGAAGAAATAATCTCAGGTAAATTATTTCTCCTACTGTGCCATTGATACAGAACCCATTATGTTCTGTATGATAAGATGTTTCAACTCATAACTTTACAAAGCAAAGGTTATGTTTGCCATACATTTCCAGTATTAAGGGCTTTACTGGATGTACATACTTTGGTACCTGAACTCCTTCACTGGTTCCTTTGTTGTTGTTTTGGGGCTCAGGTGAGACTCTGTGAAAATTCATCACTCATAACTGAACTGCCGCATTGACTGAACTACCACATTGACTGTATAGTATTTTTGTATTTGCATGCTCATGGTGACTTGATGGTACCATAAGCCCTCAGTTTATTGGAAATTGCTCTGACATGGGATCCAGATTTATGGAGGTCAATCTTGGCTGCATGGCAGAGATTTTCCAATAGTATCAAGAGCAAAAAGGCACCGGCTCTAAATACAGCCAAAGATGTGCTCCCAATGAACTTCAAATTAATTTGACCAACTGTTGGTCAATCTGAAATGTCTAACTGTCATTACACCAATTTCTAGAATCTCAGGACTGTTAAAGAGGCTGTCAGTTCGGTGTATGTAAACCTTTGATGTAATGAATTATGTCTGAAATAAATGTCTCTATTCGATTGATTTGTAATTCCTTCTGATGTGAGCAAACTACAGTAGATGCTCTAATTGGCTTCTCACACTTCTTATTCATTAGGTTTTGAAAGCTGCAAATTATTTAAGGTGTGTGTTACCGCAACTGTACGTATTTTATGGCCAAATATATAATCTACTCATGATCAAGTGCAACTTGTCCAGTCAAGTCAAAACAATATTCTGTATACTTTTGTATTAAGATGTGGTATAAAGGTGTGTAATACACATTTAAGCCAATACAGACTGTGTATTGTTTTAAACCTTTTAGACCTGTCTCATCTAAATTGTATTATAGTGCATTGGCTCAAGCAATTTCATTCATTCCAGCACATCTGTGTTTTATTAAAGTCTAAACATTATTAAACATAAATATCTGTATGCATATGTTTGCAACCAGGGAGAAACGTCTTTGTCTTTTTGATAAGCAAAGCTAGTTAGTTTCCTAAATAAAACAATTTTAAAATATATCTAAATATAGAAAAATTAGATAGCTTACATTTCCAGCAGGAACTTTTTGCATTTTGTAGCTATCAGAGCTTCCTAAATATACAGCATCTATTAATTTATTAAGATCCTATGTTATTATATTCAGTCAGTAGCCAAGTTTGACAGCAGGCTAGCTAGCTACAATGAAACTGTTACAATAACGTTACATAAACCAGAAACTGGGTAGCAAGTTAGCTAACATTATGATAAGTATTTATTAAAATATGACATTTGGTAGCAAAAAAACATTAACATTAGGAGAATTATTATTTGCGTTAACTATATTACAGGGTTATTTGTAAGCTGTCCAATATTTGGTTGATAGATGACGAGGATGGGAATCACTAATGAATAAATTAGCTGTTAACATGACTATGACTGTATACACAGATTGAATTATTATGGAGATCCTCCAAATATCACATATACTGTACACAGATCTGCCATAACATTATGCCAACCTGCTTAGTATGTCCCCTCTTCTGCCACCAAAACAGTAATGACCAATGTGTTCTGTAACCTTGCTAAAGAAACTAGCATTAACCTTTTCAGCATCCCAGAGCTACAGCAGCTCTTCTATTGGATCAGACTACACGGGCTAGGCTTCGCTCCGCATGTGCATCACTGAGCCTTGGCCACCCATGACCCTGTCGTGGTTCACAGGTTTTCCTTCCTTGAATGACTTTCAGTAGCTACAGTTACAATATCTCACGCCAATGGCACCTGGAAGTGAGTGGGTATATTAGGCAGCAAGTGAACGCTTTGTCCCTGAAGTCGATGTGTTGGAAACAGAAAGAATGAGCAAGCGTAAGGATTTGAGTGACTTTGACACGGGCCAAATTGTGATGGCTAAAAGACTGAGTCAGAGCAAATTGAAAACTGCAGCTCTTGTGGGATATCCCCGGTCTGCAGCAGTGAGAATCGACCAAAAGTGATACCAGTGCAGCCAAGGCTCACTGATGCACCTGGGGAGTAAGGGCTGGTCCATGTACTCTGATCCAATATGAGCTACTGCAGCTCTAATTGCTGAAAAGGTTAATGTTGGTCTCCATAGAAAGGTGTCAGAACACACAGGTCATTGTTGTTTTGGTGGCACAAGGGGAGGCCTAATCAATATTGAGGGTGGTCATAATGTTATGGCTGATCGGTGTATACAAGCTGAACTAAAAATAGATGACAGGGTCTAAAATATTATTTTTATGTCATAATTGAATGACAAGTGTTTTTAGTGCTTACCTATAGATCATATTACTGTTAGGTGTGATGATTTGGAATGTCTGTAAGGAGATGCAATAGAAGAATAACTGCGTGTAGTCTATCTAACCCCTAAAGCTCTTTCTTCAGAACGTGGACTTGTGCTATTACAAACTGCTCCGACTCTATCAGAACTGCCACTTTCAGATATCACTATAATTTGCATCATGGTCAGGAATTTATTGTATTTTTTTAGTCAGAGCTTTGACTAGAATCGCAGATGTGTGTAGTCTAAAAAACACATTAGAGGGGGAAAAAAAGAACTTCTCTTTAAAAGAAAGAAGATGCAGCATAACATTTTATGGTAGGATCACTAATATATTATAAGAAAGTTATAAAAGTAAGTGTAATGGGATAAGAAATGAAAGAATTTCAGGTTTGTGACTTCATTGCCCAGCTCTTTATGGAATTTTCCAGCTCAGTCTGTCTTTTCGTGTTGCGGAAATTCTGCCTCCAGCGTATTATTAAGCCAAACAAGACAGCCTGTATCCACACCATTCATCAAAGCTGCTGCGTTTTCCAACACCCTAATGCAACCTGCAGTGATCTGATGACTGCAAGAACCAGCCACAGCCAAGTCCACGTCAAAGAGCTTTTTTGTGGGCATGCTAAGCTGCTAGCAGACCTGTTTCACTGGACATCTAGAAGTATTAGTCTGAATGGACCTGGGCGGTGGAAAACTGGACTGTGGCACCACTTTATGAAGGCGGGGTAGCCTGTAAATCAGTGTGCTTCTCTCACGACCACGGCCATCACAGGGCCAATTGGGCACGTGCACAGAACATGTGTTGTTTTAAAGGAACCTCCCAAAATGCTAGGCAGATTTTAGACAGGTGATTGGCTGGCTGCCGACAAATTTTGTAGAAGGACATGCAGTAGTGATGATTGATGGCTGATTATATGGTATTGGTTTCCCAAAAGACAGCCTTTACATTTTTTTAACAGTTATCCCCGGCTGCACAGCAAATGCAGCCCACGCAGACGCTGCAGTCTGGACCACCCAGCGGGGGTCGGCGCCGGCGCGTGGTGGATGAGGACCCAGACGAGCGCCGGCGCAAGTTTCTAGAGAGGAACCGGGCGGCTGCTACACGCTGCAGGCAGAAGAGGAAAGTGTGGGTGATGTCTCTTGAGAAGAAAGCTGAGGAGCTCACCCAGACTAACATGCAACTGCAGGTATGGACTGTGTCCCAGTTCTCCCACATGCAACCTACTCTGTTTCCATTTCAAACCATTTCAGAGCTGATTCTGCTAAACGTATTCCATCAAGTTATCGTATTTCACAACACATTAGGTCAGGTACAGTGGCCCATAAATGTGCTCAGAGTGACAGCTGATGCTACTGTATCCAGGGAGCAGATGGAGCTCAAATAGGCCTATGTGTGAAGGAGCAAAGGTCACATGCTGTCTAAATGAAACTATAAAAGGTCCAGTTGCTGGTGAGAGTGGGGTTTGTGGAACCGAAAACCGAAAACCACTTCACAAAAGTTAGGAGATTTGCATGATAACTACAGAATATCAAAACCGCACAGTTTAGGTTAAAATGTTTTACATTGCATATGGTCCCAGCTTAATTCCAAAGTATTAATCAGTTCAAAATATTCACATTAAACAATATGTTCTTGATCATATTGCTGTAAATAGATCTGTAAGTTATAGTGACAGTGTAAGACTTCACAGTGTAACTGATTAAACTCTTGTTTTTTTCTCCCTGCTCACTTGGTTCTCACACCACTTGTCTGATTCTTATTAGCCAACAGACAATAAAAGACATGTTTAAGTAGTTTATTCGCTTTCATCACACTGGCATTCTCCAAATAAGTGCATTGCCCAGGCTTGTTTTGGCTTCCTCCTCCTCATTAAACGAACAGGATATTCAAATTCTTTATTTAATAAGACCAGCCACAGCCATGTGCTCGTTTGTAATGAGACTCGTAACCACAGATGAGCGAGTGTCTGCTGTGAAGTCTGTTAACCACACACTCAAGTTACTTTTTAAATTTGTTGATGATCATCATCATGGTTATGCATTACACCATAATAACACCTCTAGGTATATGACAGATTTTTTTTTTTCATGGATATCTAAGCAGTGTGTCATTTTAACTGTAGACAAACCTGATAATAGACACTGACACATAGAAGGCATATTTTAGTAGTGTATCAGGATATACATTTATAATCTCAGGTTATTGCTAACATGCCACCGAAGTATTTAAACTCTTCTGGCGAATAAAATGTTTGAAGTGGCTGTTTGTTGTTGGCAGAATGAAGTGAGTATGCTGAAGAATGAGGTGACTCAGCTCAAGCAGCTCCTACTGACACACAAAGACTGTCCCATCACCGCCATGCAGAAGGAATCACAGGGTTACCTCAGTGAGTGTTGCAAACATCTGCCCAGTGGTGGCACTACCGTACATAACGCATTCTCTTTTCAGTGTTCACACACATTATGGACTCACACATACACATCCTGGATAAGCAGTCACTGATGTATGCATCATACTTCTCATTGTATCATACAAAAAAAAAAACCACATCCACTAAATGCTCATTTGATCATTTACACTTTTAACTCTATGACTTAAACTGTTTATATACAGTATATAAATTCCGGCGTCCTCGGCATGGGGGGGTGGATTCTGGCTCTCATCACTTGCAGTCATGCAGTTTAAATAGTTTTTTTTGTTATTTATTGTTTCACAATATCTACTAAATAAAAATATGAATTCACTCTATTTCCCAAAATATATATACGCTCACTGGCCACTTCATTAGGTACACCGGTTCAACTGCTTGTTAACGCAAATATCTAATCAGCCAATCACATGGCAGCAGTTCAGTGCAGTTACAGTAGGTGTGTAGACATGATCAAGACGATCTGCTAAAATTCACATCGAGCATTAGGGATGATTTAAATGACTTTGAATGTGGCATGGTTGTTGGTATCAGACAGGTTGGTCTGAGTATTTCAGAAACTGCTGATCTACCAGGATTTTCAAGCACAGCCATCTCTAGGGTTTACAGCAAATAGACTGAAAAGGAGAAAATATCCAGTGAGTGGCAGTTCTCTGGGTTGATGAGGTTAGAGGAGAATCGCCAGCCTGGTTTTGAGCTGACAGAAAGGCAATATTATCTCGAATAACATCTCATTACAAAATTTCAGGTATGCTGAAGAACATCACTGAATGCAAAACGTGTTGAACCTTGTAGCAGGTGGGCTACAGCAGCAGAGGACCATACCGGGTATCACTGCTGTCAGCTAAGAAAAGGCAACCAAGGCGGAAATATTTCAGACTGTATTTCTGCTGTGAAATTGGGATGGTAGGGCCAGAATTTGGCGTGAACAACATGAACGTATGAATCCGTCCTGCCTTGTACCAGCAGCTCACAATGGTGTGGGGGATTGGCACAGTTGAGGCCTCTTTGTATCTGAGTCTTGTTGCTGACCACATCCATCCCTTTATGACCACAATGTAGCTATCTTTTGATGGGTATTTCCAGCAGGAAAATGCATCATGTCACAGAGCTAAAATCATCTCAATGTGGTTTCTCGAACATGACAGAGAGTTCGCAGTACTCACACGGCCTCCACAGTCACCAGACCTCAGTCCAGTAGAACACCTTTGGGATGTTGTGGAACGGGAGATTCGCATTCGACAAACCTGCAGCAACTGCGTGATGCTATCATTATCATGTCAGTATTGACCAAAATCTTCAAGAAATGTTTCCATCACCTTGTTGAATCTATGCCATGAATAATTAAGGACATCCAGTACTATAAAGGTGTACGCAATGAAGTGGCCGGTGAGTGTATACTGTATTTGTAGCTCATGTGATCCTGACCTGAATGAGTGCTGAATGCATTAGCCATTAACACCCAGATTCAGGTTAATTAATGTGACCGTTACTTGTTTCTTGAAGATTCCACAAGATTCATATTAGATCTGATCACAGGTCAGTAAAAACATCTTGCTTGATTTTATTGTCCATTGTGATCCACACCACTATTCTCAACCAATGGCCAAGCTTCTATTTAAAAAAAATCATACCTCTTATCTTCTGTATCTGTATCTGTTTAGAATACCACATCTGTTCAAATAATGTATTTGCCTTTTGTTTTTGGTTACATCTCTACAACAAATATAATTCCATGTTAATACTGTCTTCTAGATTATTGCAATTTGAAGCAAGTCTGAATTTTGCTATCAATCACAACCCAGCCAACTGTGACTGCACACACACACACACGTGCGTGCACACACACACACACACACACACACACACACACACACACACACACACACACACACACAAACACACACACACAAACACGCAAGGCTAATGTATTCCTCTGGTCCTCAGGTCCAGAAAGCAGTCCAGCAGGAAGTCCGACCCCTGTGACCCAGCAGCAGGTCATCCAGCACAACACCATCACCACGTCCAACACAGCCCCCAATCACTGCACAGACATCAACCCCATCCACTAGAGACACTCTTCCTCTGTCTTAGACGCTCGAACAGCTGCACCGTGAGCTCCGTGAACAAAGGCACACCTCTGGGCCTCTGTGTCAGTTCTTTCTTCCATATGTATTTGGTACATGTAAATCTCTTGATTATTTTTTGTTTGTTTGTTTGTTTGTTTGTTTAGTAATTTGAACATAGTTTCGAAAGGAGGCTCATCAAAATGAATCCATTGCTGAACTTTTTAGCATGACCTGTTCACAGAAAGTCACCGTGATTTTACATATCAGGAGAGAGTTTGAGACTGTTGTGTTTTTGCGTGTTTTACTGATTTTTTTTTTTTATTCTCTTTTTTTTAACTGACTGTCCCTCAAATACTACTGCCTTCCCACGTATGCAGCATTCGAATTGCAGCCTTGATGTGTCCTTTCTCATTGCTCTGAACTGTAATGCCAAAAACAGCTGTTCCTTTTATATCTTTCTACCTACAAATGATTTATGAGAATTAATTGTTCTGTCACACTTCCCGTCTCCTGTAAGGCGATGAACTAAGAAAACCTAATTGATAATCCATTATGTATTGATGACAATAATGATGTTAAATGGAAGCAATATACATCAGTCTGACGTATGCTCAACAACTTAGCTGTCATTTATTTGCATTTTACCCGTTTTAATTCACATCCCAACATCAGCATTAAATTACCTGCTTAGCTGGTGCTTGGCCTGTGCTGTTGTCAGCGGTGGCCATGAGTTTTTAAATTAAGCTTACAGTATATCAAGTGGTATTTGATTTGAGTTCGAGTGTCTGCCTTGTTGACCATGCGTCAGAATTATGGTGAGGCCAACTGTTTATGTGTGTGTATGTGTGTGCGCGTGAATCTCATTGGCCGCTCTAGCCATATGCTGAATCTCAGCACGGTGACACCCTGGAGACATCTCTGCTTACTAAAACCTCTGGGCCATGTTACAAAGGCCTTCTGTAGAGAAAGAAAATAATGTAATCACCAGTAATCAGTGTTTGTTTAAACCTGCACGGCCATTGTTCTTTTGGATTAATATAAAGTTGAAACCAACCCGCTTTTGAGCATGGCCAGATGAGTCTGTCTCCTGGTTGCTCTATGATTATGCAGTATGCAATACGATCATACAGTCTAACAGACTCAACAGATGTTGATTAGATTGTCTGGATTGGAAGACGTCCAGATTGGGTGCTTAGGAAAGCTTTATGGGCAGCTCTGCCTCTCAAGGACCAAGCAAAGAATTAATAGAGGTCTACAGATTTTCCTATAGCAGATACGTCCGGGTCCGTAGGAGGTCAAATCTGCTGCTGCACTGGAGATCTTCATACTGATAGCAGCTTCTTATCATTCTAAGGACATTCCAATGTGAACCCTATTTCTGCCCTTTGTATCTTTGTACAAAAGACCTCTTTTACCTCAGGACTACATAATCCCAGACACGAAGCTGCCCACTGTAGCCAAGAGTGGCTGAGCAGGCCTTGAACCCCTGATGAGGTTGCATTGATTAACTGTCTCCCTTTAACGTTGACTCATTACAGAGCGCTTTAGTTCATTTGTCTGCCTCTAAGAGAATGTAGCATTTTACTATTTCTAAACAGGTACCAATCTAAACTATGCTTTCCAACTCTCACAATGTGCCTCAACTATGTTGTGACTTATTCACATGCAAAAGAATGTCAGTCATTATTAATATCATATTATTTTTTTGTTTTGTTTTGTTTTGTGTTGAAGGTTTTGTGCTCTTTTGTAAAAGTTCAAACCGATTGCTTGTTTGCATGGAGCTGTTTGTGGGGTATTCACTTTGGTGGACACTTGGGTAATCCTCTGGACGACGGAGGCCTGTGATGAGAGCACCTTGACTTTCCTTTGACTTTTCCCAGGCATCCATGTTCAAGCCCAATGAAATTGTTTTGCGCCAAAATGTTCCCCCTCCACAACAGGAGAAAAGGGTCATACTTCCAGCAGCTGACCTCTCAAGTATTCTGCAGCTCAATGTCAAGGACATTTTAGCGCTCTTAATTGGAACGTATTGATTTCCTTCACCTTCCTTCACCAAGCAGCACTGTGTCTGGAGCGGGAACGTGCTCAAGCACCTCCACTCTTAGAGGAGGATCCATGTAGCTGTCTATGCACTTTGACCTCTGCGAGTGCAGCAGAGTTTGAAATAGCCATATTGAAGACTCAGTGATTCTTCTGTTCCCACACCAGCGAGATGAAGCCTCTGTCGTCCCATGGAGACAGAGGCATCGCAGCCTTTTGTATCTCCCAAAAAAAAAAAAAAATAGAGAAAAAAAAAAAAGGAGTCCCTTTTTTGGGCCTTCCTACTGGAATCCAAGGAAATGTATATCTTCACTTTCAGACTTTGTGTCTAGATGCTCTTATAGCTTTAAACGATTTCAGATATCTCTTTCAGATGTCTCTTTCTATCTACGAAACTTTGTAGATAACCTTTGTAGGGTTTTCACACTGTGAAGGTGGTTGGGGTAGTAATGTGAAATAGAACAATAATGTTTTCTATTGAGTTTAAGACCTCATGCGTTGTGTTTGCATTCGGTCAGTTGCAGCAGATTCCCCAATGGACAATGCGACTGAAGCCAGCACTTGCTACATGTAGCACTGTAAAAAAAAAAAAAAAAGGCTTTTTCTTTTTTCTTTCTTCCATACTCGTGGTTTTGTTACAGCTAAACACAAAGCTGATAATAGGACACGTGTGTCATCTCAGTGTGCATTTCAATACTGCACTCTAGCTCCTGCATAGCGATGTAGTGAGCTAGCGAGAAAGTTGGCCACCATAGCTGTCTTATTCCGGACTAAAAATAGACGTGATGTTTGTGCAGAACTTTTGCATTCACATTCTAAACTACATTAAAGGTTGTATGTAACAGGCTTAACCAGAAAGGCTCATGAAAGATAACATTGCAGTGGGTCCCTATGGAGGACCACATGGTTGCCGTTGGATACGATTCTCATCCAGCGGCATGTCTCGGGCCACGCTGGAGTAGCAAAGTTAAACAACCATCAGACGTCCTGCAGTATTTCATCTCCTCAGTCGTTTCATTTCAAATGACAGCGGATCAGGTTAACGTCCACGACGGGCGACATCACCTCTGCTCACTGCAGAGGCCGAGAGCGAGAAAAAAAAAAGATTCAACTGGAATGATTTGTAAAAGAAAATAATACAGATTAATCTCAACTTGTTGATTTGGACATCGTTCCTTTTTACAATGGGCGAATAGTTTTGTCTTTTTCTACTTGCTTTCTAAGAAAATGGAGAGGAAAAAAATGTGTGTGCTTGTATATGTGAGTGAATGTTATTTTTTTGCGAAATGGTGGACATTAAAAAAAAAAAAGTATAAATGTATCATTTGAAGCATAAAAATATAAATATTGTATAGATTCTCATTAATCTTGCTCATGTAATGCAACCACCTTTCTTCTTGAAAGGAGTCAATGTTTGGTACATGTTGTAAATAATGTCTGCATAGCACTTCAAGTGTTTGTTCAAATGTCTGTTCATTTCTGAGCGTAAACCTTTCTTCGTTTATTCCACGTCCTGGATTCAAACATGCCTGCATAACTTTGTACATTTTATATATGTTTGTGTTTGTTTATTTGTTTGTCTATGCATATGTACAGATGTGAGATCACAGCAGCTATATTACAGTATGGAAATAAAGCACTTGTTCAGTAACAAAGCAAGCCAAGTTTTATTAAGGGGTGGATAAGGTGCATCAACACTTACAGCTACCCCTTTACTCAGACTAATAGGTCTTGAAATATTGCCTGATCTATACAGTACCAGTCCACGGTTTGGACATAAAATTGCTTTTTTCCCCTGTACATTCTAGAACAATACTCGAGATTTCAAAACTACTGTATGAAACTACTGTCATTAAGGAATTATAACAACAACAATTGTTATTTTAAGGTCAGCTGTTCTGGAATAGAGAACAGTATTGTCAAGTGCATTTGTAAAACCCATCAAGCACCATGATGAAACTGGCTCTCCCATGAAAGCAAGACCAAAACGTACCTCTGCTGCAGAGGAGCAGTTCATTTAGAGTTTACCAGCCTCAAAAACCACCAACTAACAGCACCTCAGATTAGAGCTGAAGGGTTTACAGAGCATACAGTAAGTACTGTAGAAGACACATCTCAATATCAACTGTTCGAATGAGATTATTGGATATTTTGGATGCCTTCAGCATTGTTTTATAATGTAGAAGGGAATAAAACTCAGGAAAGACCATGGAATCAGTATTTGTGTCTAAACTTTTGACTAGGAGTATACAATGAAGGTTTATTACTTTATTTCAAAACATTTGTTTCAAATTTTATATTATGTTTGATGTAAACTATAATGGTGGCACAGAAAATACACTTATTTTACCGGAAAAAAACACAAATTATTCTGCTTAATTTAGTTTAACTAAATATATCACAGAGGATGAAAGTAAAACCCTAAACCAGCGAGGATTTGTCTCAAATTACCCCAAGTAGTGAAGACAGTTTCCAGTCAGTCTTGACCAAAGGTTAAACCATACTTTTTAAAAATGTGATCTAAATGCTATTTCTGCACAAATAGACAGTCAATACCTTGAGGATTTCACAAATATATAATTCATTGGGTGTTTGCTTTTTATTATTATTACTATTATTATTATTATTATTTATTAATGAACAGCTTAGAAAGAGTATAAAAAATCTGGAAATTTAAAAACTGTCAGAATATCTGAACCCAGCTTATGCTTTGATTATTTAACCTTGTCACCGTTATATCCATCTGGAAACAATATTCTGTAACTGATTTATATTTTGCCCTTTTACCGGTGGAGATTTACCATGTCTACCTGACTTTTTCCTTCTTCTGCGATTTGTCGCTAATCAGTTGGCTTTGCATGTTTTGTGTCTTATTCTTTTTTTTTTTTTTTTTTGCTTATGATGCAGCAGTTTTCTGCCGTCACTGATTGTGTATAATCTGTGTTTTTATTAGTCTTTGGTGTTTTTGCCGAATCTTTGTTTTTACGTGTGTCCTTGTTGTATTGGTCCTGTTCAATTTAGTGGCTTTTTTATTTTTCATTTGCATTTGTTCCAAATCCTACAGTATAAACTAATCATAACCCTTGAAACCATAGAGAACTAACAACACTTATACTATTCCAGGCTAAAACACACAGGGTTGTCTCAACCTCCCTGACTTTTTGGGACTTGCTTTTCTATTCTTGTTTTTGTTTGTGACTAGTTACCCCTCGCCAAGTTGACAAGGCCATACTCCATCTAATGTACGAAACTTGAGTGCCCCCATGTACATAGGCTAGTCTACTCCAATCAACCGCCCACGCTCCCTTCAACTGCCTTTCCATGCATTTCAATGTAAAGACAAACCCTTCAGTAAAAAAAAAAAAAAAAAAAAGAACTTCTAACAACAAAGTAGGCAAAAAATTATTAATTCAATTTGCCATTACTCCAGCACATATTAGACAATGTGATTTTGTGCAGCTAATGAATGTGAATACAGTTGTATATAACCTTATTTATTTCAGCACCTTTCTGTATTGGGGCTATCTTGCTACAGTAGATGTAAAGCTTTTAATAATTCAAGGGTCTGATCAAAAAGTCCTGGGAAATTTATATTTTGATTCAAGTGATCAAACACCTAAAACCTTTACAAGCATACTTTTATACAAGGATTTCTAAAAATATGCTATGGTCTGTTATTTCTTATGAGTGTGTGCATGTATGTGCTTGTGTGTGTGCGTGCACATTTTTCTTGTTTTACTGCTGTTCCCATTCAATGAGTGTGTATCATCCTAAAAGGAAGACACTGTGGCTGTGAGATATAAAACAAACATTAGGGCATCAACCAGTCCATCTATGAATTAAGAAACATCCGTTTTTTTCTTTGCACATAATTTAATACACTGATCAGCACAAATACGTACAAGCATGTGGTACTTTTTGGATTGACATGCCTTTTCTTTAACTCTTTAACTTTCCCATTATTTGACAGGCTTTTGTAATAGGAAATAGACAAGCTCACACGTTTCTCTCATACTAT
>JAQQZT010000033.1:12813555-12827998 GCA_030068275.1 Clarias platycephalus | reverse complement strand
ATTATAAGCAAAACATCAAATTAAAGAAGCGTTTAGCTTTTATCCGATTAATCGAAAAAATAATCGCCCAACTAATCAATTATCAAAATAATCGTTAGTTGCAGCCCTAGTTCCAATAGTGCACTGTATAGTGAATATACAATTTACATGATATTGCCAAAAAGTATTCGCTCGCCTGACTTCACATGCATATGAACTTGAGTAACATCCAATTCGTAATCCATAGGGTTTAATATGATGTTGGCTCACACTTTGTAGGTATAACAGCTTCAACTGTCTCCCACACCAAACTCGCTTATCCAGGTCTTCATAGTCCTTGTTTCATGTTGGAACAAACTGTTTCCACAAAGTTGGGAGAATGGAATTGTTCAAAATGTCTTGGTATGCTGAAGCATTACGAGTTCCTGTCACTGGACGCTGGAAGTAAGGGGCTGAAAAACAAAACCCACACCAGTGCACAAAGCAAGCTCCATAAAGACATGGATGAGCCAGTTTGGTGTGGACGAACTTGACTGGCCAGCACAGAGTCCTGACCTCAACCCGATAAAAACAGCTTTGGGACAAATAAGAGCGGAGACTGCAAGCCACGCCTTCTCGTCCAACATCAGTGTCTGACCTCATAAATGTGCTTCTGGAAGAATGGTCAAAAATTCCCATATACACACTCCTAAACCTTGTGGAAAGCCTCCCCAGAAGAGTTGAAGCTGTTATACAGTAGATGCAAAGGGTGGACCAACATCATATTAAACCTTGATTATTAATTGGATGTTACTCAAGTTCATATGCATGTGAAGGCAGGCGAGTGAATACTATTGTCAATATAGTGTACTGTATATAACAGTGTATATACACGATCATATGTAAACAGGCATGTGGTTAAAGGACTTGACATGGAAAACTTGCCCTCGATAACTATTTACTTAACAATCTTAGGCATATAGTACTGTGCAAAAGTCTTGACCCTCTTCATATTTTGCTTTCAAAAAGTCAGACTTGTTTTTCTTTTTGTATTTTTATTGTAGTCTTGAGGAACACATTTCCAAGCTTCCTGAAGGTCTTTTTTTTTTTTTTCAGTCCCTGTACCAGACCAGTTTCAGAAGAATGTTTTTGTTTGCCACACAGTGACCTATGAATCATTCAAGCATAAAAAACATCTAACGTTCGACATGAACCAGTGAGAAACAGGTGCAGATGATGACGGGTGATCAGGCGGTGATTAGTATACTGGAGATTGGAATAAAGGAGAGGGGAAATAAGGTTACTGCTGAGGTTGCTACATACATTTAAAAAAATGATTGTGTCTTTAGGCACTTTACAGCCTGTCACAGTAAAACATTTATTCCCATTTTGTTAATTTGATCTACATCATTGAATGTAATTTAATATGAAGAAAGGAGGAGTGGCTAAAGACTTTCACACAGTACTGCAGTACTATGAATAAGTGACTTGACTATAAATAGATTTCCCTCTTAATACATCACTGGTAAAGACAAATCTTCCATTCACTCACCATCTCAGGATCACATAGACCATCTCCAATAGCCACTCCCTTGAAATTGATCTTCACTTTGGCAGAAGGATTATTCTTGTGGATGTAGTACCCAATCGCAGGAACATACTTTCCTGCATAGGACTAACCACAAAGGAAATAATGAGAAGGATTATGAAAACTGTTAACCTGTTCAGTACAGTACAATCCTCATAACAGGAAATACAAGCAAAGCAATTACTCATCTGATTGCCTAAATCATGGAGTGTACTCTGTTATCATTGTGAATGAGTGGATGAGAGGAGAACAGTGCTGTCTTCCCACTCACCTCTCCTGTGGCGTAGAACTCATTGGGCTGAAACTCACTAAAAAGCTGGAAGAACTGAACCAGTGCACTGCAATGCAGCAAAAACAGGAGATATGTAAAAAAACAAAAAACAAAAAACAACAAAAAAAAAAAAAACAGGAATCTGGACAGAAAATGCTGGAAAATCTCTGGCCAGCTTACTTGTAGAGATCTTGGCCAACATCATCCTGGTTTTTGGCAAAGCCTTGATCATTATCAGTGAAACTCCATCCAGTACCCACCTAATGGAGTATGTACAATTACTTAAAGGTCACAGACAAAGGTCACACAAGTGAGTTATTTTAATATACTCATTTAGTTTAACTATAATCCTATAGGAACAGCAGATGCAATGATGCTCGAGTCAAATCCACAGAAATGAACATACTGTACTTACCGGGTTGTCAATGTATAGAACTGAGTATCTAGAAGTCCAGGGGTATTCCCTGTAGCCCACTTCAATCACAAAGAGAAGCAAATCTGTTACTATCATGCGCTTGAAGCTTATATATATCATGGAGTTTATATGCGGCACACTGCACAACACATTCAACAGCACAAATCAGGATTGCTCAACAGACAACATGTACTTACAAGTCAGATTTTTATAGACAAAGTAAGGCCCATGTTCCACGAAAAGGCCAAACATGGACGTGCCCCCGGGTCCTCCCTGCAGCCACAGCAGCACGGGAGCATTCTCTGGTTTTGTCTGCATATAGAAACTGACATCAGTGCAAAATAATCACTCGCATACTTTCACTGGGCCAGCTGAAGACTGCAAAAAATGTAACCAGTTGGATCTCATTTTCTGCTGAGGTACATAGTTAGTAGGGGAAGAATTCACCACCAAAAGCATACATCCATGAATCCACTTTGCCTTGTAGGAACAGTTCAGGCTGGTGGAGGGGGTGTAAGGAAAATGTTGCAGGAAATGTTTTCTTATCCTGGTAATACGGGTCAATTAACCCAGCTCCTAATGGCTAATGATTCCAGTATGATATACCAACATGTCACAAAATAAATGTCGTCTGAAACGAATTTCATGAAAATGACAAGGAGTTCTGCATTCGTCAATGTCATTAAGTGACCGGAATTTGTGGAATCCATGGCGTACAGCAATGCCTGTCCAGGGTGTACCATGCCTTGTGCCCAAAGTCTTCTGGGATAGGCTCTAGGCTCCAGGCTCTGGGGCTCCAGGCTCCCCGCGAGAGAGCAAAGAGAGGCCCTACCAAGCATCATAATAACGTTGATCTACAGTACAAGCATGTAGTTTGGAAAGATAAGAAATAAATACAAAAAAAGCATTTAAAGGGCAAGTCTATTACTGGCGTGTTTTTTTTTTGCCTTTTGAATCTTTTATAATACCAAAGCTTTATTTTTTTTATCATTAAAAAGTGTTAATGCATCTCAGGTCACAATATTTCACTTCCAAGCATTGGCTCAATTCCGCTCTCAATGGGTGAAAATTATAGCTTTTCGCAAATGTGCAAAGTTTTATTAAATACATTCCTGCTAAAGGCATAGTAAAGTTACCTTGTCAGTTAATATCACCATTTAAATAAAAATAAATAAAAATAATAATAAATAAAAAAAAGATTGGACTACAGTTTTTGGGGCATAGATTCAACAAGGTGCTAGAAACGTTCCTTAGATATTTGGTCCGTATCGACATGATAGCATCACGCTGTTGCTGCAAAATTTTCAGCTACACATCTCGCGTTCCACCACATACCAAAGGTGCACTATCGGAATGAGATATGGTGACTGTGGACGCCATTTGAATCCAATGAACTCATTGTCATGTTCAAGAAACCAGCTAGAGATTATTTTACAGTAGCTTTGTGACATGGTGCATTCCAGTGGTCATAAAAGGATGGACATGGTCAACACGGATACTTAGGTAGGCTGTGGCATTTAACGATGCTCAATTTCACCACTGCAACCACCCGAACTGTTGATACGAGGAAGGATGGCTCCATGTTTTCATGTTGTTTACGCCAAATTCTGACCCTACCACCAGAATGTTGCAGCAGAAATCACGACCCATCGGACCAGGCAACATTTCTCCAGTCTTTTATTGTACAATTTTGTTGAGCTCGTGTGAATTGTAGCCTCAGTTTCCTGTTCTTAGCTGACAGGAGTGTCACCCGGTGTGGTCGTCTGCTGCTGTAGAACATCTGCTTTAAGGTTTGATGTGTTGCGGATTCAGAGATGTTGTAACAAGATGTTTTTTGACTTACTGTTGCCTTTCTGTCAGCTGAGACAAAAAAAAACATTTTTGCCCAGAAAACTGCTGCTCACTGGATATTTTGTTTTTATAGCTGACTTTTTGTGATCCTCGTAGATCAGCAGTTTCAAAAATACTCAGACCAGCCCGTCTGGCACCAACAACTATGCCACATTAAAAGTCATTTTAAACATTTTAAACTCAGTTTGAGCTTCAGCAGGTCGTCAAGACAAATTCTACACGCCTAAATGCATTGAGCTGCTGCAATGTGATTGATTAGATATTTGCATGCACTTGAAAAGGTGTACCTAATAAAGTGGCCAGTGTGTGTGTGTGTGTGTGACAGACATTAATATTCATTATTATACATATATGGACATAGATATACATTCAAAACGTTAAAATGATGCAACTTCTCATTGAACATACGCGACTTGTGAAATTTTCGAGTTCAAAGGGGTTCAAAGGGACAGTGACAGAATTAAACAGAGGTTGTGGGAAACTGAAATGTTTATTTTTCTTGCCCCTTAATAGACACTACATACAAATTAAAGTTTCAAGCATGAGAGGCTTAATGGATTAACACATTAATAAAACATTACTAATTGCATTTTAATTATTATATTTCAGGACAAGCAAAATAATGTTTTAAATGCTCTCCATAAATATACATATGCACCTAACTACCCCAGTTCTTTCAGGATTTTTATGCTGTTATGACATGGCAATCATAATTCCATGAATTCAAAGGTAGCAGTAAAACATATCTAAATGCTGAGACGTGTGTTGATTTTACAGTCTTATCTCACCTGTGCAGGGAAGAACCAGAAGAAGAGGTTACTGTTGTAGCTTTTGTTGACTGTAAGATAGCCAGAGTAACTCTTCACATTAGCTCCAGGTAGAGGACCCACCATGCTCAGCTTTCTAGCTATAAGCCAAGATGACAGAACATCTTTATATTTTTCAGTACAAGACACAATTTTTCTTGTTTAGAATAGAAGGCTTTCTACATTCTTACAACTCAAAAAAGAATGTAAAACAAGTGCATATTTTTGAAATTGCAAATATTATTGCATTTTATGAACAATACCCAATTTCATAAAACTCATTTTGGTTTAGTGCGAGTCCTTTGGATGAGTCCCAGCTTTTTAAAAAAAAATCTCTCATTGGGAAATTTCACAGAGGAACAAACTGAAGTGCCAGATTTGACTCCCCCGCCCCAGGACTATAAAAAAAATGGATATTTTAATATCGAGTCTGTCAAAAATGCAATTGCAAGACAAAACTGCGAGATCAGTCAACAAGATTAAGTCATTCATATAAATTTCATAAACCGGAATGAAAAAGAAACAAAAATACAAAAGTTCATTTAGATATTCACCCATGTTGATAGCTATACTTCCCGTCATAAGCCATGATATTACTGTATGTCATAATGACTGGACCTGGCTAATAGCTGTAAACAATTGTCCAAAATTTTCAGCACATGTCCAGTAGCCTTATTATTATTATTGTTCACTCTTTAAAGAAAACAGCAGGCTGCTGACTAGCTTTCGATATAGATTAAAACTTTTTTTTTTTTTTAAGCAGAACTGAAATTCAGTAACAGAGACAATCGGATTAAAAACTCCTCATTTTTTAACTTCTGTTTAACCATCACATGTGACCACAAATAAGGTCTAGAGCACACCAAGCACCATCTTGCCTCTTTAACCCTGACTTTCACATTCATTTCAGCCATCTTCAGCAGTAGGAAGAACTTGTCTTGGTTCTTAGAGAGTAAAAATACATACACACGGCCTGCTCTGTTGTGCAAACTCGTACCTTCTTCTATCTTTCCTTGTTCCAGGTATGGACTAAGAAATAGTGGTTTCCCAGGGTCTGGTGCATCTGATCCTCCGCTCACATGGTGAGATTTTCTGCAGAAGAATGAAGAGCAGCCCCTGGACAACACCGACTCCAAAATCACAGCGAGGAGCAGAGCAGCCAGCCATCCTTTCATCATTCTGACGCTTCAAGCAAGAAAATCAGTTTTTTATTATGCAACACCTTACCAAAGCAGTTATGCTTCCTGTTATAACACATCAGTCTGATAAACCTGATCTCAGGGCAACACGTTATATGGGCTGTAGTACTTAACCAGAAATATGCGTAATAAAACCGAAGCACTGAAAAACACTAAGATGAATGCATTTACTGCAAGAAGCTGTGACTGAGCTGTGTAATGTGATTCAGCGTTCACGATCAACACATCAGAATCACACCCACCCGAGAGAAACCAGGCCTTTACACTTAAACTAACTGAGTATTAATTCATTCATTAGTGCATATTTCTTACAAAACAAGTAAAAGCACTTACTCTGAAAGCAGATCTCACTCAGAGACACCCGGGCGCTATGAGCACTGCTACAACTACAGGGGGAAACTGGCGAGTCACGTTGCTTGTCACATGATCTACCAGCGACACGCATCACGTGACTACTGCTTACCGTCATCGCTCAATTAATGTACACCCAGGAATACAATAAGTGCAAAAAGCAGGGTTATAACCAGAATAAAAAAAAATTATACAGATTTTCTTAAAACTCTTAATACTATATATATATTATATAAAGAGTTTTAAGACCATTTGTATTTGCTGTGCTTCGTGGGTTTCCTCAGGGTACACCAGTTTCCTCTCAATTGAAAAACATGCAGATTATGCAAATTTGTGTTAATAAATTGCACTGTGTGAATAAGCCTGTGAGAGTGCGTGTGTATGTGTGCCCTTCGATGGATTGGCACCCCGTCCAGGGGGTTGGGCAGCTTGGCTTGTGCCCTAAGTTTCCTAAGGATAATCCCCACCCGTGCCCCATATATAAAATATGAACCTAGTTTTCTATAAGGACATAAAAAACATAAGAGACAGTACACGACGCTTACGGCGCATGCGCGGAGCCGCGCGCGCGCGCGCGTTCCTGAAGCGCGTGCACAGGCTCACCACACTGCGCTCGCGCTTTAAGAAGGCGGAGACCGCGGAAGAGAGAGAGAGAGAGAGAGCGCGAGCGTGTTGACTCGGCGCTCTGAATTGGCACATGGAGCTCATACTGTAATAAATGCTCGTATACAGCGTGGCGAAAACATGACGTGACACGGCACGCGGAAACTTTTAGCTCGGCCATTCATTTCCCCCTTTCTCTCTCTTTCTGTGTCTATCTATATATATTCATATGCTTATATGTATATATGTATTTAAAAATCTTTCCTTTACACGCGCGCGCACTGACTGTTGACGGTTAAAAGCGCAGAGTGAATGCGGCAGCGCCGGTGACAGTCGGACTGAAATAAGGTGACAGGCTGAGGTGATGGACGACCTGATCAGATCCCGTGAGCGCACGTTAATCGCAGCGGAGAGACAGTGAGACAGCGGAGAGATGGCAGCCTCGAGTAACTCCAGTCTGTCAGGTTCCTCCTCCGTGTCCTCCGGTGAGTAACATTACAGCTCAGGCACTGGACACATGGATAGGAACACAGCATGCTTTCATTTTTAACCCCCTCTCCTCAGGTTAAATAAGCTTTGGTTTCTTTGTCTAGAGAATGTAATGTTTGTTGCCTGTTATTCGGTTGACGTTAGAAGCTTATGGCCCTGTGGGTTTGGCTGTTTATTAAATGTTATTAGTCAGTCATTAAAGCAGGACCGAGCACGCTGAGGTGTGTCACTCACGTACGCGTTAAAGAAACATGTCTTTACTTTACTTTGACGCAATCGTACGGAATTTCGCTCTAAGTCTCGCGCACCGCTGAAAGATAAATAAAGACCGAAAGGGTTACAAAGTTGCACGTACAGTACAGACTTGTCAGTGCGCGCGAGCGTCATTTCACGTGCATTACTAGTAAAGCACGCTCGACGACGCACTGCTAGACTCGGTGCTGGCTATTATTTTGGACTGTTTATAAATAGCCCACTATATGACTGAGTATAGCCTGCTGTGCGGTTTTGTGGTTATTCCGACCCAGTACGATTCAGTAAGGTAGTTTTACAGTAATGAGCTCGTGCTGGACTGGCATGCATGGCTGTTGGACTGAGAGGTGCACGCCTTGCTGTTAAAGCAGCCACAGATTGCTGCTTGTAAAGATTGTGCTCTGTGAGACAGACACAACTCTGTCATTTATTTCTTTTTAAAAGACCAAAACGTTAAGCCTTCTTGCTATAAGCCATATGGAGGGTGCTAACAAGCATGGCATTGTGACAGCCCTGACTGACAGTTCACTTTATCCACAGTATGTGTTATTGTCAGAGTAATAAAAAAAACATCCCAGATCATGACCGTGCAATAAAGTGCAAGATTGCATTCTGGAGAAAGAAAAAAAAAATCCAATTCATTTGTTTATTTAGTTTTCATTTTGGATGTGATATCAATATCGTGTGACACCTTATACTGGTGACATCCTCTCAGGAACTGAACCGGTTTCTTGCAAGCCGTGTAATGTGCAAACAACAGAAGTGATATGCTTAGAAACAAGTGGTGTCAGAATCTCACAAGCAAGATGTTTGGTGTCATGCAATATCCTAGGTCTGCACTGAATGAAATATATTGTTGGACTAAATTACAAAACTATCAGGTCTCCTAATATCAATTGGAGCTTTCGGTATTGCCATCTAAACCGTGACCCTGTATACAGCTTATCCAGTGTACAGGGTTGCGCAGGGCCTGGAGCCTATCCTAGGAGACTTAGGGCACAAGGTGAACCCCAGGATAGCCACTTTATTGACGAGATGTACTGTACCTGCTTTTTCTATTCACACACACTATGGGCAATTTGGGGACCTACTCTGCATGTCCCCAAATTGAACATGCAAACTCCACGCACACAGACCCGAGGTGGGAATCGAACCTTCGACCATGGAGGTGGGAGATCACAGTGCTGCCCTGTCTCTAAAACAAATGTTCAAAAATGTTTGATTAGCAATTTTGTAATGTATTCGCCGGGCAATCTCCGTACTCCTCACTTTTCAGTGTTTTGAGATGACGCATACATGATAACAGTTTATAAAAGTTTAACAGCATGTAATTACCTTGCATCTCCTTTTTTAACCAGTCTGCCATCAAAGTAAAGTTTTCTTATGAGTGTTAAACTCTTTCATAGGTTCACCTGAGGCATTTTTGCTGAAGCTAATTTCTTTTCTTTTTGCCAAGATCAGAGCAGAGCTATACATTTAATTGATCTGTCAGAGTAGAGATAATGTGCTTTTTTCACAGTCTGTTAAACATGCAAACAGATCGGTGCAAACGTTTCAGGTAATGACTGCCACGAAGGTAGAGTTGTGCACGTTATTCCCGCTATGAGTGTGCCATTAAAGCTTGTGCTATGAACCCCAGGATAGCCAATTATCTGACGAGCTGTACCCACTTTTTCTATTCACTTAAGCGACATTTCCCATTATTCATTCTATTTTAGTGAGACCAGGGCAGCTTCCAATTTTCTGCCTCATGTGCTTTATGTCTCTGTTTCAAACCCTAATTGCTCCATACCTTGCTCCATACTTGTGCAGAACGATGAGTACATTGTAAATGGTTATTTTTTTAGGAAGCATATCTATACATCTAATTAAAACTGAGCATAAAGCATGTGCCATATAGGATTTTTCGACTAGTAAAGGATATAATGTGCCTTAGGAGGGATAAAATTGAGCCCACTGCATGCTGCGTAATGATGTAACATCGCCTAAAGCCATAGCAAAGATGTATATGGCTAGTGTCACACTGTTTTTATATCGTGTGAAGAGCGAACAAGCATGCAGGTGCTCAAACACATGGCGTGTGTTGGGAAAGATAAGAACCCGGGCTCCGGCTTGGACTCAGTCCATCAGAAAAGCAGAGGGAGGCTCTGGGATGGTACCGGCAGAATGAGTTCTGATAACGAGGAATTCACTGTCAAAGCAAAGGTCTTGCTCAATGGGTGTGCCAGAATCTGCTCTTTTTTTTTTTTTTGTTCTTGTTTTTTTTTTTACTGCCAGTTAATTAGATCATCACTCGTGCACAGAGCCTGCACTGTAGGAGTGTGTGATCCGTTTCGCAGTTCTGCAGGTGTGCAGGACGAAGTCGTTCCTGAGATAAAAAATTTTTGCAGACGATGAGCAAGTTTGCACACACACAAACACACTCACACCCACCGACCTCGGCTCGGATTTCGGTTCGTTGTGTACACCGAGATTCACGCCGTGCTTCCTCCGAAAGCTCCCACCTCCGCACACACACATACTGTACATACAGAGAATAACGTTTCCTCCTGCAGACAAATCCAAAAGGAATGCGAGCCAAACCAGCACAGCTTTGAGGTTCCCGAGCATTCCCAAATAGATTATGTTATGTGTGTTGGTTAAGCTCTAGATTGGCACTTGGAGAAGAAGGAAGTCTGTTGTGCCTGCGGTGTGTCAAGGGCTGTGATTATTGCCGTGCCCTCGGCCCAATCTTCAAGCCGTCCCCCGATCATGCTCTGCCAGGCTCCCTTACCCTCTCACAAGGCTATCATTATTTTCTCGGAATCCCTTTTTGGCAAGAATGTTGTACTTGACTTTCGCAGGGGATGCGATCCATACACGGTCCATTTCGTACAAACGGGAGCCGTAAACAAGAAGAGAGCCGTGTCGGCCGGTTGTCTGCTGCGGATTTCGTCATGAAAGGAGTCTATATGCTTTGAAGAGCTCAGCTATATCAGGACACTGAGTCAGACTGCACAAATGCTAAGCGCTTTAATGTGAGGATTGCTACTACACGATGAGAGATTGTACGCGTTCTTGCCGAACAGTTGAAGCCTGTCATTTGCTTCTATAAAGGAGCATCATGCAATCAGTCCTTGGCCTTTTGTATCACATCTACAGTATGGGCTATTTTTGGACTGTGGACCAGCCAAGCCAGCATCATAAAGAAGCCGTCAAGTAAAAAAATAAATAAATAAAATAAATCCCTCACGGCCTCCCGGGAAGTTTGAGGTCTGCACAAAGCAATAAAGCTGAATCGGCCCTCTGCCTGCAGTGACAAAGCTGGAAACTAAAGGATCTGTGAATGGTATAATCTCGAAAGCCTTTCATGAGTGCAACATGGTATTTCTAGGGCTTTTCGTTTCAGTGCGAGGTTACTGTAATAGACACTGCGTGCTTTTGGTCATTTGAAGAATTTTCCACTGCGTCTCCCACCATTCTGGTTGAAGCTTTACCAGCGGGACTCTTTGGTTTAATCCTGGAGTTTTATAGGTGGAGGAAATGTTGCTGTGAAAAAGACAAATTTTTTCTGGATCGACGTTGATAAAAGCCCAGCACGTTCACTGTCTCTGCATTCATTATTAATTACAGGCATCTCTGTGTGTGTGTGTGTGTGTGTGTGTGTGTGTGTGCGCTCCGTTTCACACTCCTGGTGCTAATTAGAGTTTCGGAGTCGTCCACAGAAACACGAGGTCCCGTGTGAATACACGCACGATGTTCATCTCATGTCCATATACGGCGAGTCGTTTGTATAAACACGTCATCGGATCCTAGCGTGAACGCTTGGAAAAATATACCGCGGGATGAGGAAGGGAAGGGAGAGATGCGGCAGCTCTGCATAATGTTAACGTAACACTTACAGAACAGTATGATGTACAGATGGCCTCCCCACAGGAGACGGCACATGTCCCCACAAAAACCGGATCAGCGCGTGCATGTGTGTGTGTTTGAGAGGGAGAGATTGACTGAGTGTGAATGTTCGTGGGAGTCCTGGCTGCCGAACATATGCTTGTGTTTTGGGAGAGAGGAGTGTCTACAACATACGCGTAGTGGTTTAAATTATGACAGTCTTCCATATTCAGCTGTGGGTTGGTTTGTTTGGATGAATTAGGATTCACTGGAGTTTTTTGTCTCTCTCTCTCTCTGTGTGTGTGTGTGTGTGTGTGTGTGTGTGGTACAGGAGTTCTGTGTTCACTCTCATCCACCTAGGCTCACAGTGTGTGGCAGATAAGCGTTAGAAACAAGAAACCAGAGCCTACAGCACCAGTCAAGAACA
This sequence comes from Clarias platycephalus, assembly GCA_030068275.1. Classification (NCBI taxonomy): domain Eukaryota; kingdom Metazoa; phylum Chordata; class Actinopteri; order Siluriformes; family Clariidae; genus Clarias; species Clarias platycephalus. The sequence continues at coordinate 12,815,918 of JAQQZT010000033.1, read as the reverse complement.
GATGACACGGATCTGTGTGTGTATGTGAGAGTAAGGGATACAGTGTGATGGAGAAAAACAGGACACACGTGATGACACTCTGAGTGTTAGCCCTGTGTATGCGTGTGATACTTTATATATATACATTATCCGTACACACATCACAAGCATTCAGGATCTCACGGGATATAAAACGATTCTTTGAATCCACACACGTGTACGTGCCTGTCTTTGCTCCGTGAGCATCTCAGTATGTCCTTGGAAGGCCTCAACCAGAGCCTGTTTCACTGTGGCTGTCTGTTTTTTCCCCTAATCACAAACACTCCTCAGTGCTGTGCTCAAGCAAAGCCACACTGTCAGACACACAGACTGCTGCACAATTAATAGCGTTTTGTCCTTCTGAAGAAAACGCCGTACTGACATTCATTTCTTTTTCCCTTCCCAGAAGTGTGGAAGGACTTTTCAATATGTCTTATCTTCATGGATTCCGTATTGTCAAAGTTTTTTTTTTTTTTTTGTCTTCTCTCCCCCCATTTCGGTGCCATTGCCTTTCATGTCATTACAGCATTTCTGCCTGACATCTTCAGGCCAATCCTTTATTCTCCCAACTTGCCCCATTATTATCATTTTCATTAAAATACACTCCGGTTATGTCTCCGTGCACCTACTAGAATTTTAATCATCAGCACGGCAGAGCTTGCAGCCAAAACGTACAAACACAATCGTCCGTCACAGACCACGTCTGCGTGATTGCAGAATCAAAAAACGCTGATAATAAGATAGATGGGAAATTGTAGCAAGCATCAGGCAAGTGACCAAAAAAAAAAAAATCATACTCTTCAAATGGTCTGCTGTAAAATAACTCGGTTTGTCAAGTAGAGGACAGCATGGCCGTGCCCTTCGGCCTCCACAGACAATGCATTCTTCAAAACTAATTGAAACCTGTGCTCCCTGAGAGGCGGGAAAGAAGGCCAGTCTGTGGAAAGTCTGAGTTCAGCTGGAAAATGCTTTTCAGGTACGCAGTTCCCCATGCACCAAGAAAGAGAGGATTATTACTAAAGCTGCCTCTGATGGTGGTAGATATACACCAATCTGTCGTACAGAAGCATTGTGACCAAAGACAGGTACAGTGAATACATCTTGTTACAATTGTGCCTGAAAGTGGGTGGGATATATTAGGCAGCAGGTGAACATTTGGTCCATGATGTTGATGTCTTGGAAGCAGAAAAAATGGGCAACCTTTAGGATTTGAGTGACTTTGACAAGGGCCGAATTGTGATGGCTGGAGGACCGGATCGGAGCATCTTCAATACTGCAGCTCTTGTGAGATGTTCCTGGTCCGTAGGGGTTCAAGGAAGGAAAACCGGTTAAGCAGAGGTTAATGGGCAGCTAGACCTTACTGATGGACATGAGGAATGAAGGCTGGCACGTGTAGTCCGATCCAATCTCAAACTTCGTTCAGCTCAAACTGAAAAAGAAAGGTGCGCAGGTTTAAAGGTCAGAACACACAGCGCATCACAGTTTGTTGTGTAGATATAATTGTGTATGTTAATTCTTCCTGGCTAGATTAAGATGACACTAGTCCAGAGCTGTGTAATAATTCCAGACCAGCACAGTTTTGGGATACTCCGGCTCACCTAATCTTTTACTTGCTATGTTCTTCTGGTGTGTTTAAGTGTTTACAGACTGTGCTGGCCATTGGTCCTCTAGGACTGGATTTGGACATCCCTGCACTAGCCAGTTATTGGTGATCTCACACATTTACACTTCTGTTCAAAGGTCTTAGTCACATGCAAATAAATATAGTAGAGCAATGATGACTTAAAAAAAACAGCCCAGTGAACAGTAACTCTTCGACTCGTGCACCTGCTTCTTTTTGTATGCAAACCCCATCAGCGGCTATTTTGTTTGTTTTTTTTGTCTAAAAAGTGGTGGCTTACATAGTTTTTCTGGCATACAATTTTTTTTCCCCCTTAACTTTTAATGCTGTGGTGCAAGCTTATGTTTGAAATCACAAATGTTTTTGTACTGACTCAATAATAAAATGTTACAATAAAAAAAAATCTATAACAAAGTTTGTACTAAAATCATAAGGTGCCTAAGACTTTTGCACAATACTGTATTCTATGCTAGTGGTGTCCCAGTTCGAAAAGATCTGGTTGGCAAATTTGGGAACACCAAGGAGTGCATGTCTTTGAACTATGGAGGAAATCAGACTACACGGAGAAAACCCACCAAGCTCAGGAAGAATGGAGTGAGATTCAAACTAGGGTTGTTCCGATTCCGATACTGGTATCGGAAATGCTACCGATACCACAAAAAAATCTGGCATCGGAATCGGCGAGTATTTGAGTCCACGTACCGATCCGATACCATTTTCCTAA
>JAQQZT010000033.1:12793884-12813455 GCA_030068275.1 Clarias platycephalus | reverse complement strand
TTCTGCTTTGCTTCTGAGATCAGATGAGATCTCGCAGTGCCACGGCTGTAAGCCATGTAAACATTATTTATATATATATATATATATATATATATATATATATATATACACACACACACACACATATAGAAAGCGGTTTTGTTGTTAGACTAGTCAACTATTCTAATTCCTCCTAGATTCAGCAAAATAAATAAATTGAGCTCTGTTGGCTTAATATATCCAAATTTGTTGACTTAACACAAAAAACATGTCAAGCTGATGATGGATCAATGTTTGTGTCGGGTATATATATAGTCTTTTTATGTCATTCTGAGCATTTAAGTAGATGTAAATTTTGTCAGAGATCTTACTAATTGGGTTTTACAGCGTGGCTGGTAGCTGTCACCTCATTTTTAGCTGGATTTATTAGTGTCGATTGCCTGCGAAACCGGCGACACATAGGGATCACTCTTCGCCGTCTCGCGTGAGGACCGCCATTTGTCATCACAGTTTTGTTTTATCTGCAGCTCTTCCTAAACCATTCCTAGGAATTTCACCTACCTTTACATAACCTTTATTAGGAAGCGTAGATATAAACTAGTTATTCATTTTTGGAAGTAGCAGATTCAGTGGGCAGCCAACAGAGGGGCAAAACTCTGGATTCGAAAAATGAAGCCAACGCGGAAGTGGCAAAACCTGCAGTTCTTCGATTGTCCACCAGGGACATGCTTACAGTCTGCAGGTTCCAAACATGCCAGGCTCTGTTTATTTCACACATATGACCTTTATAGATTAACTGCTAACATTACTGAAAAACAGGAGACTTGGGCACAAGGCAGGGTACACCCTGGACAGGGTGCCAATCCATCGCAGGGCACACACACATTCACACACTCATGGGAACAGTACAAACAATTATTCACCAACACCACTTGCACAATACAGGAGCTCGTCTGAGAGTTATTACCACATCCCATGTATAGTCCTGACCTTGAGCCGAGACATTTCCACATATTATGGCATTAAAGGAGTTCCTGGGAGGCCAGGGTTTCAGACATGAAGCGATTGTGGCTCTGGTGTACTGAAAAAACTTTCTGCATTGATGGTATAAGTGCAATAGTGTAGCAGGGGATTATAGAGAGAAATAAATGTAGTTTTACTCTGGTGTATTCTGCACAATCAAAAGTACCGGTTTGTCTCAAACACCCCTTGTAGAGTTAATATTACACGCTTTAAGCGATATCAATGTTATTTGCATACTGTTGCTTGGAGTGTTGACATACAGTACAGTACTTAGATGTTAATGATGTGCAAAAATTCCGTGTCTCTTAAAAAAACACAGGCTTTTTCAGTGATTGTTCATAATTGCTAACCTGGGGTCAAGTTTGTATCATTAATGAGGCAATAACTACTGAGGCATAGCAGAAGTTTCAAGCTGAAATCCTACAAACCGTATGAGAATCCTAATGTAGAGCTGTCTGAACGTCTGCGCATTTGACAAGACCAGAGCCATGTGGTTAACATGGTGCCGTAAACATTTTTCTTTTGTCCCACTCTCCCAGACCGGAGGTGACGTGTTTGGGAAGATCTTTCACTCATAAGGAAACTGTTCCCAGCTCCTGGAAAAGCTAATCATTAACATGATAGAAAGCTCTGTCTGGCAGAAACAATCATGCTTATGCCGACTTTTCATTCAGAAAGCATTTTGGTGCTTGAAGGTGTTGGCATGATGTGTAGCGTGTGCGTGTGTGTGTGGTTGGTTGATTTTGGATAAGACAGTGTGGTTCTGGTTAAACTTTGAATGTCTCGGGTGTGTGTGTGTGTGTGTGTGTGTGTGGGAGGGAGGTAATTGTATATCTTCTCCGTGTTTGATTGTGAAGGGAATACAGTAGAAAAGTGCTGACTGGCTGCAGGATGAAAGTGCTGACAGAGAGTAAGACACCCAGCCTGAAATAAGACATGAATCCACAGAGACCGGAGCACAAGCACCGAACATCAGGAGGCTGTTTCACAAAGCAGATTTAACCTAGTCTGGGATTCTGACAAAGTTCCCGCTTAACTGGCTGCTTCAGATCCACCACCCACTAGAAACACTTTTTTGGCACCAGCCTACAGAATCCTGAAGACTCAATGATTTTTTTCCCCTGCAGTTCCGTGTATTTGCAGGTGTGTGAGATTTTTGCACTAACATCTCGAGAGTTTTGTGGACTCGCTGCTGAATAAGCAGGATAATCTTGCATGTTTGCCGACAGGCCACAGGGAGGGTTTGTGCCTGGTTATCAGGCAAGTTGTCAGTTAAATGGGATCTTCCTGTGACAATAGGCGGTTCTTTGCCACATTTATTGACAAAACACACCAGAGTCTCTGGAGGTCCTGCTTACGAGAATAAACAAAAACCTAAGAAATGCAACTCTGGTGATCTTATCTAATGATGCTCGTTAACAATCAGGCTTAGATTAATGACTGTGTGATTTACATTGAACAGATAATCATTTGAAAGGTTTCGGGGGCAAATTAAGAAATTCAGTTTGAAAATATTTGACGATTATTCTACATACATACAGTAATGACTAATATATGGACTCATTTTATGATCACTTGTGAAGGTATTTAATAAATTGTCAAGGACAAGGAGTGGAGGTTGCACTGTTAAGTAACAAGTGGAAGTGAATAATAGTGGAGGTTCAGATACTCCAGCAATGGCTTTTATCCCATTCTAATTCCACCTACAGTAGCTGCTTTACAACAGTGATGTGCGTAAGTCTCGATCCATCCATTGTTTCTTCATATGAAATTTAATGAAAGATATTGGAACAGATGTTTTACTGTGACAGGCTGCAACGTGCTCAAAGATCTAAGAATTTAAAAATGGGTAATCTATGTTACCAGCTCAGCAGCAACCTCTTTCCCCCTCTCATCTGTTCTAACCACTCAACAATTTGGTCGTTTCTCATTTGCCATGAGAATTTAGTTCATTTTATGAAATGTGAAAGTTGCACTCGAGTCCAGGATGAGGTTCACAGAGCTGATTCCTCGTCCTCTTGAAGACATTGGTCTGGGCTTCACTTCCTCTGCACTGTGGTGCAATCTGCATCAGGTGTGGAAACTGTCAGTGCTCCGAGCTGCATGCTGAGTAAAATGATTGGTTCATCTAGTCACATTGATTCCAGTCGCAAGTCCTGCAGTGGTGGGGAAAAGGTTGTTATGGTCAGCCGAGGAGACAGAAAGCCTCACTGATGATATAAAACCAGACTTTCATAGGCCTGGAGCAATGTAGCTCATCCTTGTGGCTGATGCTAAAAATGTTCTTATATAAGCATGGCTTCTCATTTCCAGGTATTCCTGCATGATGACATGCTGTGCACGCCAGAAAGCTCCGTCCTTAGTGGAAAGTCATTACAAAGAAAGCAAAATGGGGGAACCTGGTGCCATGTTGCAAACCTGTTTGCGCAGAAGGGACGTATGGAATTGTATACTTACAGTAATCCAGGGTTCAGTGTGAATTCTTTTATTTGAAATTAAACATGCGATTAGGAGAATTGGTCCTGGGTGCGGATGCAGGTATTCAGGGCAAGTGTGAAAACACCTCATTTTTTATTTACAGTTTATCTTCTTCTTGTTGGAACCAGCACAAATAGGTGGAGGAAGCAAACAAAACAGCAGCATTGTACAAGAAACACGAGCAAAAAATTCATGTCATTTCATGTAATAAATACACGATGTATCTGGTTGCTGATGATGCACCACCAACGAGTTGCAAAGGTTAATTCGTCTTTTATCATTTCACCTTGCAAACGGAGGCTGCTTTTATGTCTTTCTTAAGAAGATAAAGTCTTCTATATCCTCATGAAGCATGAAAAAAAATTACTTTGGAAGATTAAAATTGAAAGATAAAAAATGTGTCTTAAGTCTTAAATGTTTCCTCCCCCTTCAATATAATACCTCTTTGCATTAAAATAAATTTTTCCTGTAAATTTCCATGCAAAAATGAGTGTATTAATGCTGTGTGTTACTCTGCCCTTATGGTCGTGAGATGTGTACTGTAGGTCAACCTCTCAAAGAGCAGACATGGTGTGAAGGATTTTAATTAGTTGTGTCACATGTTGTTGTACACGACTGCATGACAGTAATGACAGGTGGTGGTAATATCTGGAGTATCTCAGGACACAGTACTGATCTGTTGATGAAAGACATAAAATTCCTTATATATCATCCCTAACATTATGACCCCATCTAGTATTGATTAGACCCTACCCTTTGCCACCAGAACAGTGATGCACTGTGTGTTCTGACTTCTTTCTATAAGAGCCAGCTTTGACCTTTTCAGCAGTTTGAGCTACAGTAGCTTTTCTATTGGATCAGGTTTCGCCTTCACTCCCGTGTGCATGTGAGTGTTGACCGCCCATGACCCTGTCATTGGTTCACCGGTTTTCCTTTCTTGGACCACTTTTGCTCGGCCCATTTTGACTGGTAACATCCCACAAGAACTGCAGTTTTGTTGTTCCTCATAACACACACTAGCCTTCACAATTTGGCCCTTCTCACCTGGAAGTGGGTGGGATATATTAGAAAGCAATTGGTTAATTTGTTGGAGGCAGAAAAAAATGGGCAAACATACAGATTTATATTTGTTTTTGTGAATATTGTATTCATATTTCCAGCCTAAATATTAATATATTTTTTTACATTTTTATCCTTATTTTACTTTTATTGAACAATCTAGTGCGTTTTATTTCTTAGTAGTTAAATGTTTCTTTTTCGGTCACGGCAGCATTTCACTGCATATCATACTGTATATGGTTGTGTGTGTGACAAATGGGATTTGAATTCAAATGTATTTTTTCATTACAACTTGTAAAGACTGTCTGAGCTCAGTGAAACTATAATATATATTATAATGTATAATATGTATATTATATTATATTATATTATATTATATTATATTATATTATATTATAATGTATTTCTCTAATTTAATTGTACAGATTTATAACCTGGCTGGACGTGACTTACAGGTTAGCACTATCGCCTCCCACTTCCTGATTAGGATTCTGAATCTTGTCTCCAAGTTTGCTTGGTAGGTTTCTGGCAGGCAGTCGGGTTTCCTTCCACTGTTCTCAGAGATGTGGTGTAGACCGATTGGTGGATGATTGGGTGTGTGAGTGTGGGTGCTTGTGCCTTTCATTAGTTGGCATCCTATCCAGGGTGTATCCTGAGTTCTTGGTTCCCTGGGATATCCTCCAGGCTCTCTGTGAGCATAAGCAGAATAAGCCTTATAGACACTTTATGGATGGATGGATGAATAGATTTATACTCTGCAGGGACTCATATTGCATTAAAACTGGTTTCTCCTAGATCCATCGCAAACTCCATCTAAAGTCTTGTATAAACTCCATTTTTTATAAACCCACTCTAATATGCACATAATTATCAAACTGCTACTTGTGTGTGAATTGATTGGGTTAATTTAACATTGTCAGCTGCTCTGCTAATTTGTTTCGCACTGCCCTTTGCACATGCACGTTCATGACATCATTAAGCATTATATGTATTAGTATAGGCAAGTGATGGAGAGTTTGGTGGGTTTCACTGCGAGTGTGTGGGCGACTGCATGTGTGTATATTGATTCTCCTTGAGTAAGAGGACTAAATAGATTCAGCATTAAACTGTGGTTCTCCCTAAGGAACTGGAGATGGGTTCGGTGGAGGCGTGTGCCTGCTTGAGCAGTCGGTTGCTTGAGCAGCGGAGTAACTCACACTAATGAAACAATGTAATAACCTTGAAACACACTCCCGATCTCTGGACTGACACTAAATATGCCAGTGACATGATGAAGTGGGAATGAGATAGTGATGGAGCTCTATTTCAACGTCCACTTACAGTGTATAGACTTGGATTTTGACGTACAACCACATTGACTTGTCTTCTGTTCTTTTTCTCCATGTTTTACAGATCCTGAGGACTACCAGCCACCGATATGGAAATCCTACTGTAAGTTCCAAATGGCTGCAGATTTTTTTTTGCTAAATCTCACCCCCACCCCAGGAATTTGAGTACTTGTTCATTTTGTCTGTCAAGTACATAAGCTGTTAAGCTCAAATCCACACACATGCACAGATGCAAGGTGTATACAACATTACACAACATCTATAATACTCTTATAGTTTGAAAAAAAAAACTTCTTACAGTACTTCTCGAGATGGTTCGCCTGGTAGTGAATGATAAGTGCAATATTACTACACTAACTACATCAGTATTAGGATTGTAACAATTCGCTGTAGGCTTTCAATTTTCTTCATATTCAAATAAAGTAAGATATTGTAAAATACTGTTTATATTGCATGACAAGCCGGCACGGTGGCATAACGGTTAGCACTGTGGCCTCATACTGCCAGGGTCCTCCCACAGTCCAAAGACTTGCAGATTAGGCAAAATTGCGATTCCCAAATTTCTCGTACTGTGTGTGGCCGTGTTTGTGAGTCTGTGTGTGCCCTGCGATGGATTGGCACCCTGTCCAGGGTGTATCCAACCTTGTGCCCAAAGTCACCTGGGACTCCAAGCCACCAAACCTTTACTGCACATGAGGTGGTTTTAAAATTCACCCGTACACGTCTGAAAAAGTAGCTTCCTTACTATGTCGAATGAGGAGAGGCTACCGGGATTTAAACAATCGCGCTTTTCCCAAGCAGTCCGCGTTTCACAAGCAGAGGTGTTTACCTTGTCTAAACCTTGTAGAATACTATCTGAAGAAAAACAGGACTGCTTTCAGCCGGCGCCAAATCTGTAAGGCCTGGTGTTTGAGAGCTCTTTGACGTCCCTGAATCTACAGTACTGATAGCGGGTGAGAAGCAGATCAAAGCGTGTGGTGGAATCGCCAGCACTAGTACCAGACCAGGCATCCATGCATCTGAGCTGACGTCACCTTTTTGTGTGGATCTCTAAAACTAGGCATAAGAGTGTGCAGCACATGCACGCATAGCACACTTTCTTCTGTATTCACCTTTTCCTCATTGATTCAGTCTGGGATAAAAATCACCACAGGGCTATAGAGAGTTGCATGAGCACAAATAGCTAAGAGTAGAGTAGTAAGAAGGCCAATGCTTCAGAAACTTTGCTTGTAAATCTCACTAGTGAAAGCCACGTTTCTGAAACCTGTTGCATCCAGCCTCACAAATATTGTTTAATTGTTTAAATGTGACCGGATCGTGCTGTCATACGTCAGTTATACTATTATTATATACACCTACAGAGCATTTATTAGGAACACTAATAGTTGAGCCTCCCTTTTCTCTCCAAACAACCTCATTTCTTAATGCCAAGGATTCCACTTTTGAGATTGTGGTCCATGTTGACTTATTTTCCCAAAATGCTATTACTCTCCCATTCTATCACTTCCATACGGTGTTCTACAGTAGATGTAGAATGGATTTGGATCTGTTGACTTGGAAGGCCACTGCAAATGTTCAGACATTGAAAATGTTCAGAGAGCTTTTTCGGGAAAGGTTGAGTACACCGTGCAAAGGTATTTTATTTAAAAAAATTTAAAAATGAAAAAAAAAGGACAAGGAATAAAGTGTCTGATGGGGTTCTTAAGGGTGAAAGGACTAGAAAAGAGGATTTAAACTAAAAGGAAGATGAGGGAGATCAAGACAAGAAGGTGACAGTAATGCAGCATAATGGATGCCTGCACGAAGACAAGACAAGAAGAAGGTGAGAACATTGAACTCATCGACATGTTCATAAAATTAGTCTGAGAAGTACTCAAATAATCTGGCATTCAAGACAAGAAAAAGTTCCCCACACTATTACACCACCTCCACCAATCTGGACTGTTGACACAAGGCAGGTTGGGTCCATGGATTCACGCTGCTGGTGCCTCAGCAGAAATGAAGATTAATCAGACCCGGCTATATTATTCCAGTGTTTATTATTATTATTATTATTATTATTATTATTATATTCAGTTATGGTTCCTGTGCCCACTGTAGCCTTAGATTTCTGTACACAGCTGAGAGGTGTGAGACCTGACGTGGTCTTCTGCTGTTGTAGCTCATCCACCTTGATGCTTTTCTGCTCACCATTATTGATTTTTTTTTTTTTAAGTTACTGTCAGCTCCACGATTTCATGCATCGCACTGCCGCTATAGATAATTGAATGAATGAGTAGGTAATGAGTAGGCACTAATAAAGTGCTCAGTGAGCATTTTTTTTTTTTTTAAATATGCTAATACTTGAAAAAGGAATCCAAATGTTCAGGCAGTGCTTGTTGAAGTGGGGTCAAAAATAAATCCCATCCAGACAACACCTTATTGTGTTCCTAATGTATTGTTTCATATCGAGTTTTAGTAGTGTGTTTCATTACACCTTCATGACCGAAAAAATAAAAACAATCAAATTCAGTCGGCTTCATGCTTAATATAGGTGTATTGTGGGAAATGAGGGAGTGCGAATGGCATCTGTCTAGTGTGTTGCCATCTGGTAGTGTCAGAATAATGCTAAACCACTCTCTTTTTCTTGTTGAGACTTGCTCTTGTGATTGCTTTGTTGAAACTAATATAATACGTTACGTAGCTGTACTTTATAGCTTATTACAGCAGCCTGGGAAAATATTTACAGCAAATTGGCAACAATGTTATGGGTTACCTGTTACCATGGAGACTGTGTTATTTACCTTATTATATATCACATTAGTATACAATTTGTGAAATAGCCTTTTAATCGATGATGTCTTTTGGTTTTTGTCACTATATCACTATACAGGTAATACCTTTGTCATACTTATCAAGCATTATTCACACCTTATCCCTGATAGCAGACTCTTCTATCTTCTTTTGTGACCATCATGGTGGTGTGTGTATCTCTGTATCGCTGTATTTCTAGCCTTGCCATAACCTGGATGTTGTCCATGATTTGCTGCTGGTCCTGAGTGTTTCTGTCAAAAACACACAGTCGGATGTCTTCCTGCACCCCACATGGCAAATCTGCCACAGGTACCAAAGACCACGCTGCTGTCCAGGAGAACCTGTTTTCATAATGAAGTCATCAAGGACACTTATATCTCACATCACCCTTAAGAGCCTTGGGACATCTGCTGCTGTTTTTACATCCTGATTAGTCCAACCAGTCATGCTGCTCTCATCGGTCACTGTTACTTCATAGTAATAATATGATAATAAACTGTCTATAGTGCTCTTTCTATGCACAGGTACATGTGCTAGTTAAAAGTGTTGTACAATTAGGTAGTAAAAACCGAATGTTTTCAATTGTTAAATGCATTAAAAAGAATGAAAAGGCATGAAAAAAGTATATATACACATAAAAACTTAATAAGTAAGAAATATAATAGATATGCAGTACATACAGCTCCTGAGTCGAAAAACCTGAATCTGTACAAATGGGAAACACCTGATCTGTGATAATGTGTGATCTATTGCTATTGATGTTTTTGTTGGCAGCGATAACCATTAACTGGTGTTAACCTTACTTAAGCTAACAAATATTTTATAATTAGTCAGAGAGAAGAAACAGACATGCGAGGCAAAGCAGTAACTCTGAACCTGAAACACTGATCTGCTTTGTTCTGTGATCGACTCATTGTAAAGCCAGATCCTTCAGTTTACCCTTACGGCAGTTCATATTTTTTTTTTGGTGAATTGTAGTTTTAGTGAACGCCTAAGTGCACATACATAATCCATATCCATTTGCTTGCCTCGTTGTGCCGACAGCATATGCTGGTGTACTTCTGAGTCCCAGCGAGGAGGATTAATGAATAAATATGCTGCGCAAGGCTGACGGCATTCTGCAACAAAATAATCACTCTCATACAATCCGTTATGATTTATAGTCTTTTGAGTTAGAAGGAGAGAGAGAGTGCAAAAGGCCAGCCGACTTCTAATGTTGTGAATCCATACAGTGTTCCCTGCTTAAACATAGCACTTAGTGGTTAAGAAGTAAAGTAAGGACAACGGCAGTTAGTGGCCAGTGAGACACGGTGCAATTGCTGGGTTGCAAGAGATAAGACACATACATTATTTGTATGCCTTATACTGTAGGCTTGTGCGATGCTAAATATGCCTGCCTGCAATTAACCTTTTGGAAAATCACAGTAATTTATTGAACTGTAGATATTAAACAGACACTTATTCATTCATTCTCTGTACCGCTTTTCCTGGGTCATGGGAGGCCTGGCCAGTTCAGTCCAGAAGCACACACACACACACACACACTCACTCACTCACTCACACACTCACTCACACACACACACACACACACACACAATCCTGAGGAATTTGGAAATGCCGGTTAACCAAATCTGAATGTCTTTGGACTGTGCGAGGAAACCGGAGTACCAGGAGGATTACCACTGACGTTACCAAACTGTTTTTATACCACACCTTTTTTTTAGTTGTTGTGTTTTGGGGGAGTTTCTCCTTTCAGCCTGTATGAGGTGAAATACAGGCTCAGTTCGGTTAACAGTTGATGATTGACCTTTTACATTTCCCCCTTTGTTGCGTTTTCAGTGTGTCATTGTCTTGTTGCACGATTAATTGCTTCCCAATTAGATTGGATGCATTTCTCTGTAAACTGGCAGACAGAGCGTCTCTATACTGTAGACATCTGAATTTGTTCTCGTTCTACCATCATGAGTTCCATCATCAGTAAAGTGAGCCAGTTCCAGACGCAGCCATGCAAGCCCAAGCCATAACACGACCTCCATTGTGCTCCAGAACCTTTTGGCTCATCTCAGTATTTCCCTGTGAGGTCCAGTCTGGATTGATTATTGGTTTGAATCTTGTGTTTCTGTCATCAACTGCTGTTGGTTTTGTTTGCTGACTTTTTCAATGTCTCGTCAGTGGTTTCTTTCTTTTTCAGGGCATTCCAAATTGTTGTATTGGCTAAACCCAATGCTTGGGCAATGGCTCTGATTGGTTTAGCCTCTTTTCTCAGCTTCAAAGTTCAAAAGTCCTCCGAGTTCAAAACATCAGTGCAAATTATTCCAGACTAGATTTGCCCGCAACTTTGTTCACATGAAATTTAATTGCACTCATAAGTGCGCTTTTTAAAAAAAGTCTGTTGAATTTTGAAATGAACTAAAATTTTGACGTTACCATGAAGTGCGTGAAATAAAGGTGTGAGATCGCATTTATTAAGTAGATTTTAATTGCACACTTGAAAGGTGAATAAGCGCATTTACTTAAAATTGGAAACATCATTACTTAAAAAGTTTGATGCAACTGATTACTGTACCTCAAATGTTTTGAGTTTTGCCAACTTATTCAGGTTTACAGTGAAACAGACGGACAAAAATTCCGTCTAAACTATTTTCAGTGCACTGGCATGACAACTTTACAGTTTTATAGAATATGCATATATGTAAAGCTGCATAGATTAGTATTTTGGTTGGTTAATCTCCCATTAAGTTTTCAGATGCTTTTGAGCTATGTTGCATACATGCATCCTTGGATGTTAAATTGCAGAGGGAAAAGGTTGTCAATCTCGGGGGTCATTATTAATGGGTTAAACATCACTGTATATTGTGGCAATATAATATTGTGTAAAGATGATAAAATCATAACCTTAAATCCTATTATTAAGGCCCAATAGGATATGGGAACTTTTTATCACGCTGTAACAGCCCTTAACTGACATTTTTTATGATAACAACATTGTCCAATAACCAAGTCTTACAGTTGCATAAATGTGCGTGTGTGTGTGCGTGTGTGTGTGTGTGTGATAGTGTACCAGCTACAGCAGGAGGCGCCCAGGCCGAAGAGGATAACATGTCCACAGGAGGTCAGTAAAGATGCCTGCTGTTATACTTTGTGTTTCCTTATGCTGCACAGTGATGTTCATAAATCACTTCTGTGTGAAATCCTACCTGTATTATAGCCTATAAACCTTACCATATGAAGCGGTTACTGAGCATAAACTGGATTTGTATAGACTTGCCTGTGTAAGATAAAATTAAGGAGAGTGTATACTGGGACACATAAACCTGTTTGTCTTCACCAGTTCAGTTATTCTCTTTTGTTTTTCTTTTGGTTTATTTTCCAGCTCAAGAGCAGGCCCAAGTACTATGGCAGAGAGTGAGTCTGTCATTTTATTATATTTACTTTGCATATCTCTTTTTCAGTCTGACATGTTGAGGGCGGGTGAGACTCATTTGCTATAAGTGGAATTCGATGGATTGCACAAGTCTGTATGTGTGGGTGTTAATAAGAGGGAAAATGAATAAGAGGATTTGGAGCCGCGGCTGATGAACAATTATTTTAATATTATTCGATTCTGTTGGACGTCTTCATCATAAATAAATTCGTTTTGGGACTAATAATGTAATAATATTTATTTATTTATTTAAAACTGGTGAACAGCATGCCAAACGCATGAAAGCTGTAATTGCAAATCGGGGTTATTCCACCATTTCTTAATGTTATTCAGCTAAAGCATTGACTCAATTTGTTAAAAAAATTATTTGCATTTTGTTTTATTTGACTTATTAAAGCTCTGCAAATACTGCGTGATCTTGGGTTATTTATTTATTTATTTATTTCCTCGATTTTTCTCCCTAATTTAGTCGTATCCAATTCCTCCCCGCCACTAGAGGGCTCCCACATTAAGACTACTACTACCATTCAAGACTATCACGTGACGCCAGCCGACCGCATCATTTCGAACTGCTCGCTCACACACTCGGAGGACAGCGCTATCCGCTCCTTTCGCTTGCGAGCTCACAGACGCCCCTGATTGGCTGTAGAGCCGTGATTAATGTGGGAGCACTAATTACCTCTCATCCCTCCCCTCTGAGAGAGCTCGGCCAATCAGCTCTCTCTAGACCTCCGGCTGCGAGAGGTTATAACATCACCGGTTACAACATCACCCGGGGATCGAACTCGCGATCTCTGGATGATATCGGAGGCGATCTTGGGTTATTTTGATCTGTTACGATGTTGTCATTTCAATTAAATATACACTCTAAATAACAATAATTATATTTTGAATTTAGGAGAAATATTGTCAGCAGTTGACCAAAAATTAAACAAAACTGTTCATCTCACCAATACATAAAAACATAAGCAACTGATTATTTTGCAACCCCCATTGTTCTGCTGCATGCCACATCTGCTTCATTTTGACATTTGCATAAACTTTTTAGCAATTCGGTCAGTTCAAAAACTTCCAGTCTCTGCTGTATATTGCAGCTACTGTATACAGTATATGTATACGGTTTCAGTGTACAGCAATGTCATTACTGTGTGAACTGTAGTTGCACATCACAGTTTTTTATTTTATTTTAAATAGGTAGTTTTAATAAATTAAAGGGAATGACACTTGATCTTTTGTTGCATGTCCCTTGCGTTCAGTAACTGCATCAAGCCATCGACCCACTGACATCACCAAACCGTTGCATTTGTCTTTTCTGGTGCATTTACAAGTTTGTACCACAGCTTTTTTTTTTAAGTTGTTGTGTTGTCAGTAAAGATTAGTGAGCCAGTTCCAGAAGAAGAAAGCCCATGCCATGACACTACCTCCAGAACTTTTGTGGCTCGACTCAGTATTTATTTTTGAGGTCCAGTCTAGTTTAATGATACTCTAACCCAGAATAAACACAAATGTGTATTTCGTATATTGTCCCATTGTGTGACCTCTATCGTTTCACCATCATAGTGAATTAAGGTTCAGTGATGTGCACTGAGCCAATGGTACTGTTGCTATGGGAAACACAATGTGGTTCAGCAATTCAGAGTATGTCTGAGCTGTATACTGTATAAGCATCAGATACTTATTTTTCTTGACAGTCCTGCTTTGCAGTTAATTTTATTTCCCTAAATGTGGCTTCTCACCAGATTGCTCATCACGGTACTAATCAATGCTTTCACATGAGTTGGGGATAATTGTGCAACAAGAGATAGAAGTTGTTGGAATTTGGCTGGGGAAAGACTTTTATTGTCAGGGACTGTTTATAAATAGTGTTTGTATTGTACATTTTGAGTGACTCCCACATCTACATCACATGTCAATCAGCCAGTCAGTCAATTAAAATGTTTCATACAGTATGTCTGTACAAGGACAGTGACCTTAAAAAATGCTTTTGACTCAAATGAGTTTGTAATTAGTGTGTGTTAGCAATTGACCATACATGTGTGTGTACTGTATATGTAAGGAAATGTGATCGTGTTGCGCTTGATGATTCTTGGTGCAGGTTCCATGGGCTTATTTCTAGAGAGCAGGCGGATGAGCTTCTGGGTGGCGCCGAGGGGGGTTACCTCATCAGGGAGAGCCAACGGCAACCTGGAACTTTTACACTTGCATTGAGGTATGTGCTCACACAGACACACCTGCAAACAGATGTGCACAAAGATATATTTTTATTGAGATAAAGGAATAGATATGTGCACCCTAATGCAGTAAATATATTCACTAATTTACTCTCATTTACAGTACCAGTGGGTCTCATTTATCATAATTATTTCATAATTAATTATTTGGTTATTAACTCAAGTAATTTCTGGGGATTGTTTTATGCTCCACTTGTGTTCCTGAGTGTGTGCAAATTTCTGCATGCATATATATGACATGAGAATCACAGGACCATACATTTAGAAAAGCAAAACTAGTCATTCACTTGTAGCAAAAGAACTTTCTCCTTTTTCTATTCTTTCACAGTTTACTGATCATTTTATACTTACAGCAGTTTATATACTTCTGCATTTATTAACATACACACTCGAGTACAAGGAAAATCAGCGTTTCACAAATGTTGGTAAATCTGGTGAACCATTTTAGTTAGCTTTAGCTTTTAGCTTGATAAATGACATATTTTTTTACTTTGTACTAATAAATATGACCCCATAAATGTATTTTATGTATTCATATGTATTCATAGTCATAAATGACCTCGTAAAAGATCTCATAAGGATGCATTTTATGATAAACATTGTCCTAGATGATATGATTTAAAAAAGAAAAGGAAGTATTCAGACACCACAAATTTCCATCAGTACGGCGTCGCAAAGCTGTTGTTGGCAATTACAGCTTACAGGCATCCACGGTAAAAAGTAATTAGCTTTTTTTTCACAGCATTGAAGCTCGATTTGTTACGATTTGTTATATTTGTTTGCTAAGTTGTCTTCAATTCCCCAGGGTTATGAGGGTCCCATTGCTGGTCTCGCATTCATAAAATCCTCCATGCAACTTCAATGGGATTCAAGTCAGGAGATTTGCTTGGCTAACGAAAACCTTCATGTATTGTTTTAGCTGTGTGCCTGGTGCTGTGCTGATATTCAACGTCTTTGCTTGTGCTTATTGCTTATAATGTGAATATAAAATAACATTTACTAAGTATCTTAAAGTTGAATCGCGTGAACTGGACTTGAGCTGACATGACACGACTTCTAAACAATCTCACCTGGGTGACAGAACATCATTTACCAAGGAATAAAGAAATTCCGATCAGTTTTACATTTAATGTTCATCTTTTTAATGCTTATAAATACATATATCTTTTGTTAGATTTATAAGTACAAAGTCAAAAGACATTATCTGTGTACATTTGATGTGGATATACAGTATGCACTGGAAGCATGTTAAATAACCAACACGTCTGAATATGTGTTCCTCTTTTCCATTGCAACAGTAAATAGCAAAGATAGAAAAGACAATGTGGAAATGTCCTACCACGTACACTGTTCTTATGTGGTTTTAGGACATGTGGAGCGATACAGTCCACATTAGTTCTGGTTAACGGCAGTTCATGAACTATACAGTAAGAGCTCCATTAAAGGGTTTTTCAAATGAGTGCTTTTGTTAATGTATAATTACAGAATAAACAAATTACAGTACACAATAATTGGATAAACACTGAAAAATGTTTTTTTTTTTCCATCTTCAAAAGTTTATCCACCCCTATTCTTCCACTTTGACTTTTAGATTTGGAAGCCAGACTCTAAACTACAGGCTGTTCTATGATGGCAAACACTTTGTGGGTGAGAAGCGGTTTGAGTCGGTGCATGACCTGGTCACAGACGGCCTCATAACTCTCTACATCGAGACCAAAGCAGCTGAGTACATCGCCAAGATGACCACCAACCCCATCTACCAGCATGTGGGCTATACGGCATTACTGCGAGACAAGATGACCCAGCGCCTGAGCCGAACCCGGTCCGAGCCCAAGAAAGTCACCTTCCAACAGGATGACAAGGTGAGCTGGACAGTCCAGAATTATTGGCACCATTTGCATTCAAATATGAGACATTAAATGACATTATAAGATAAATAACATTTATATCGATACTCCTGCACAGTACTGGGAGTATGTAGTTCTGTACAGCACCATCTCAATACAGTTTCTTCCCAGATAAAGTTTCCGTTCTAAAGCGATAACTATATGGTTACTAATGTAGTTTTTAGTTGTCATAATTGGACTTTCTGTGGATGCTGTCATGCTGCAAGAGAACAAACTTTTATGTTTAAAAGGCGTTGATTAATTACATTAAAGCGTGTGATAGAGTTTCCCAGAAGGCAGGATATTCTTGTTCCTTCTGAGCAGCTCTGATGGAAGATAATGGTAGCAAATATGCCAGTCTCTCTACCATCTCTCAAAGTTCAGTCTTTCCGACAGATTTGTTGACAGATGAGTGTGAAGAGAATCTGTCAAAAAACTGTCAGTCATGCACGGTTTTCTGTATGAATATTTCATCAGATACTTTACATAAGTTTGTGAAAGCATTTACTTTTATTTATTTATTTATATATATATATATTTTTTTTTTTACATATTTTTATTATTATTTTAAAAATTAATATGGTATACGCAAAAGTTCACCTTGACAGTTACATTACAGTACATCATTCTTCAAATTGGTCAATTTTTTTCTTGTTAGGCTTTTGAGTAAATATAAGGTCGTGCACTTGCAAATTTACATAAATTACAGCACCTGATCTTCTTGTGTTAAATTATTTCTCAAATGACACTTGAAAACTTTCCTAATGACCGACAGATTTCTTGACACTTTGTTGCTCATTGATTTGGTGACTGTTTCCTTCCAGTGGCCATTAGGGGGCAAGAAAAAACAACATGACAGAAGCAAAGTTCTGAGTTTTAAAGACGAGAACTTAATCATAGCGAGTTCCAAATCAAATCCATTCTTCCGCAATTAGCTTTATAATATTAATTAAATGTAAATCTTTAATTGCAAACAAGCAAAACATTGTCTTGGTACTTAAAAGTGTCTCACCTAGGTGAAAAAGTACATTTTCCGATAGGATAATATAACAAATTTTTTTTATAATACTTAAAGCTTCTTATCTCCTAATGCATGCTTAGTTTTTTCGTAAAATATGCATAAACATTTAGATTTTTATCAAATGAAAAGAACATACAATTTCCGGAAAACCGGAATACTTTAATTTAAGCATCATTTTTACAGGTCATTTGCTTCTAAAAGTTTACACCAGTTTTAGTATCAATGCAGGTACTCATAAAGAACTACGAATAAGTTCCATTTTAAATAATTATTGATTGATGCGAGACAGTATAACGCTGAAAAATTTTGGGGGCAAATATAAAATCATCTCTCCAAAAAAAGTTAACATTTTTAGGCATGCAAAATTTGTCATTGCATGTTGCATAAACTTCAGAAGTAGCTTCTTTGGCACACACAGTTTCTGTATTATATGTATAACATAAAAAATTAAATCAGCACCAATACTGTGATTTGGAAATAAATTCCACATTCTCCCTTATCAGTTAACTTCGAGCTGAGAAAGGAGCTTAACTCGAGGTCATGTAACAGTAGCTGTCCAAAGACCATGGGAGCTGTAGTTGTAGGCAACTTCTGACATATGTGTAGAAGACCCTGAGAATTATTAACCTAAACTATTTGCTGTATACTGATAGGTGTAGTCATTGCAGTCAGTGCTTGGAGTGACATTATTACACTATTTATTAGAGCTATGTTTAGGGTTAGGTTCAGGACATTGTGTGTTGTTTGTTATTTTGTTGCTTATATTTGAATATTGCATGATTGATGACTTATTTTTCCAGTGATGTTTTATTGAGAGAGAGAGAAAGAGAAACTAGTCTGCATTAGATTTGCTCTACTGAGAGCATTGCTGTGACACGCTTCGTGTGCATAATTGGCTACTCCAGAATAAAGCACAACTCTCCCGGAGAAGCGCAACACCAGTACTGTAGACATCAAAGGCATCAACAACACCAGCTCACTCACTTCTCATTTGAAAAGTAGGACAAAAATGTATTTGTACTTCAGGTTCTGAAATGTCAGCTACATGTGAGTATTTGGTCTCGCATGTTTGCTTGCGTTTTAATAGAAACTTGCATACTTGCACATTCATCAAATTATTCAACTTTCCATTCATGTGGTTGCAGCACAATGGATACACTTTTGCAATTACAGGCCAGGACTTTCAGTTCATGTTGACATCAAATATCGGAATGAGTGAAATACACCGATCAGCCATCAATTAAAAACTACAGTATTAACACTGAACCCATCTAGGTTTTAGGTTTCTTTGGGTGCTGTGCTTGTAGGGTGGTGTCTCCCCGGTCCGGATTTGTTTGTCTGGCACATTCCATGGATGCTTGGTTGGATTGAGATCTGGGGAATTTGGGGGCTGGGTCAACAACCGTAAACTCTTTGCCTGCTGAGCCCCATGTGCAGCGGGCTGTGGTAAACTGAATGTTCTGATATTCTGTCATGGCCGGCTTTGTTTTTTTTTGTCGCTTAGTACGCCATTGGTTTTCTGTGGGATCAGACCAAACGTCTGGCCTTTATGCCACGCGGGCATGGGTGAGCCATGGATGCCCATGATCAGTGTTCCAATGGCTCTATTTTGTATAAACACTAGAGACTATAGACCATCATAAACTGTAGCCCTTCTATAGTACCGCAATAATAATCACAGTCACTGAGATCACGTTTTTTCCTCTTTCTGATATTTGATGTGAACATTAATGAAGCGCTAAATCTGCATTTGAATGATTTTACGCAGTAAATTGCACTGCTACCACGTGATTAGTGCAGGTGTACAGGTGCTCCTATAAAAGAGGATTTCTTGTTGATTTTGTGTAACAGTGCTGCAGCTGAACTGGACATTTTGTGTAGTAGTACAATGCAGTTTTTTGCATCCTCTGGCTATGAGAGATGAGAAATTCAAATGAAATTCTTCTCTTCTGAATTGCGGCAAGGCCATGTATAATCAGTGAGTTTTTGCTGTTTACTCACCACTTTAATCTCTGAACACAGCACATGCACAGCTCTGGAGCATTTCCTTAAGCCTGATGAATAAAACATTTCTCCTCTGCCATGGATCCTTTGAATAAAGAACCCTAAAGAAAAGCAATTATATCCAAATGCAAGTGCTCTGATTGTAACTTGTGTCAATGTAGTTAAACGAATCAGTGGGAATAGCTACTATATATATAATGGTATTCTATATGTATGCCTTATACAATATATACATATATACTAGATATACACTCACCTAAAGGATTATTAGGAACACCTGTTCAGTTTCTCATTAATGCGATTATCTAATCAACCAATCACATAGCAGTTGCTCCAATGCATTTA
>JAQQZT010000033.1:12747015-12782880 GCA_030068275.1 Clarias platycephalus | reverse complement strand
GGAAGGAGCGGCTAGCGCTTTCCTCCGAGTGTGTTACTCCGCCCCTAACGGTGCGTGAGCAAGCAGTTCGAAAAGATCCAGTCTACCGCAACCCTGACCAGTATGGATATTAAGAGAGGTGATTTTTACAAATAAAAGAATCTTGAAATGCAAGATAGACTGGACCAGGAGCCAATTGAGGGAGGCTAAAACAGGGTGATGTGATTTTATTTTTATAAAATGTGTTGTTAGGGTCAACAAATTACGCCCAGGTTCCTGACATAAAGCCTATTAAATTATAATAGTGTTCTTGATAGTAGCTTTGTGCCAAAGAGAATAAACATCAGTTTTTGTTGCCATATATTCATTAAAGGACATAATGTCATCAGCATAGAGGTCAAATGAAATATATACTGTAGTATCGTATTGTTACAATTACATTTAGCCATTTGGCAGACGCTCTTATCCATACTGTAGCAACAAAAGAGCTTAAGTTTCCGTCATTGGATAGATCCTTACACTGGGATACACATATTGTTCTTTAAAGATTGCCAAAAACTCTGCTCTATAGACATCTAGATGAAGTTCATTCCACCACCTACAGTAGGTGCCAGAACAGAAAAGAGTCCAGATGCATGTTTTTGTCGATCTCTGAGAGATGGTGGGACCAGGTGAGCAGTGCTGGAGGATCGAAGGGAACGTGGTGCAGTGTGAGGTGTGATTACAGTAAGGTAAATGAGTGCTGTGCCATTTTAAGCTTTGTAGGCAAGCATCAGGGTCTTGAATTTGATGTAGGCAGCTACAGGAAGCCAGTGCAGAGAGCAGAGAAGTGGAGTGGTGTGGGAGAAGCAACAAAAAACGAGACGTGCAGCTGCATTCTGGATCAGCTGAATAGTGGACAGAGGCAGACCTGCCAGGAGTGAGTTTGTCCATCCTTGAAATAACAAGGGACTGAGTAACCTGTGAAGGAAGAAATGGGTCGAATTCTTCTGATGTTGTAAAGAAGAAATCAACAAGAGCGAGTAAGGTTAGCTATGTCTAAAATTGCATTTGATTGTCCGGCGTTACACCAAGATTTCCGGCAGTGGCTGAAGGAGTGATCCGATTGTTGTCCAGTAGTTTGGTCGGTTTTACTGAGATTGAGCTTCAGCTGATGAGCTGTCATCCAGGATGAGATGTCTGCCAGACATGCTGAGATCTGGTTGGAAACCTGAGTGTCTGACGGAGGAAAGGAGAGAAAAAGTTGCGTGTCATTGTAGCTTTGCCTACTTACACTGTAAATACCTTTCTTTGGTGGCCAGCTTTGACTTTTTTGGTCAAGTTGTGCTTCATTGGCTTTTCTATGGGATTGGACTTGACGAGCTGTTCTTTGCTCCCTATGGGCATATTTGAGCCTTGGGTGCCCTTGATCTTGTCACCAGTTTTCTGGCATATAATCTATGTTAATGTGTTAATGTTATCGCTGATTGACACTATTCTTTAAACTGTAAACTATGTACAAATAACTAAGCATTTACTGTCCCCTGCATTGTATTATGTAGACTTTATTATTCTTATGTAGAATTTATTATTATTGTACAGCATGTACAGAATGCAGGGATTCCATGTGTTGAATGGAAGTTTTTTTATTGTACACACCTACACTGTGGCATGTGTCAGAGTCGGTGTGAATCTAGTTCAGCTGTGCATACTTTATACTTACACCACTTTTTTTACTCTGTTGTGATCTTTTGGATTATGTACAGTATTGTGGTCTGGGAAAACGCGTCAGAAGCTGTTGCAACAATATTCTGACAAGCAACCAAAAAAAGATGTCTTTTGGACCAAATTGTTTATGTTCTATCTACGGTATACTTTGACATCCTACTTAATCATAAAACCATGAATGTATTTCATGAAAACTGTCATTCATTATAAACATCAGTCTGACTGAATATGTTTACAGTAAATTGATATAATGTATTTGCCAGCTAAGTATGTTTTTTTATTGTCGTAAATGTAGTGCTTTGAGGGTTTTGGTTCCATAGAGAAACATGCATAAGTCTAAGATCGTGTGATTCACACGCATTGTTGTTGACACTGTAGAGAAGTCAAATTTTTTTGGGGGGGTTTGAGCACTTAATGTTCTTGAGACGTCCGTTTATCTGTCTGTCAGTCTGCAATTCTTGTTAGTATGATATATATCTCAACAAGAGGTGATTGAATGTTTGTAGGATTTACATGGAATTTTTATTGCAACCAGCAGATAAACCAGTTTGATTTTGGAATTGTTCCAAACTGGGTCAAGGTTTCTGCAAGGTCAGGTGTTAAAAAAAAGTTTTTTTTTAATAGCTTGCTTTGTGTTTGAAATATAGTTTAAGGGTATCTATAGTATACAAGTTAGTAACTAGAAACCTAAACTTGTTCGTTTTTGAGGCAACTTGTTAAATGCTAATCCACTAAAGCCAGGTTTTAACCAAATGCCCACATGCGAAAGAGAAAGAGAAATCCACATGCAAAAGTGAAAGAGAAAAGTGTAAAGTATACAGTATGTAGTAGAAAATGATAAAATCATCATATGAAAGATTGTCTCAGGTCACCATCACATTTTGTTGCCTTACAGGCTGAAAATAAGACAGACACAGTTATTTCTTTATCCAGTTGTACTGTATTTACTCAGCGCAACTTCTAACATCCAAGTGAAAGATACAACACCAACATGTCAGAAAAAAATAGCAAGAAATAAAAACCAGAATCACTAATATGGAAAAAGATCACTCCCTGCTAAAAATGACTTGTAAACTTGATCAGGTGAAGCTAATCTCCTTCTCAATGCCAAAAAAAGAAAGCCATTTGATTGTGAACTGTGATCAGCTGTGGTCATTTTGATTCCCTCAGCAAGAGAAGCTGGAGCATTTCAGTCCCTGGTAGTGCAGATGGAGGAAACTGTCGAAAGATCTCCAGGATAAAGTTGTGTACAGGCACAAGTCAGGAAAAGATACAAAAAAAAATCAAGTCTTTATCACTCAGTGATGGCACAGCAAAATCTATTATTAGGAAGTGGAAGGTATTTGGTACAATATACAGTACACCCTCTGTGGATTAGGACATCACTCCAAACGGGATTAAAGAGCCAGGAGGAAACTGGTCAGAGGGGGTACCAAGAGGCCTACAGGAGCTCTGAAGCAGTTGCAGGAATTAATGACAAAGAGTGGTTATTGTGTACATGTGACAACAATATCACAAATTCTCCACAAATGTGCCTTGTATGAGAAGGTTGGTAGAAAAAAAGCCACTCCTCAAGAAAGGCCTCATGCAGTCACGACTGAGCTTCGTGAAAATGCAGGTGGTCAGACGAGACTAAAATTGAATTATTCTGACATGTTGGTGTTGTATCTTCCACTTGGATGTTAAAGGTTGCACTGGGTAAATACAGCTGGATTAAACAAAAACTGTGTCTGTCTTCATTTCAGAGTGCAAAGCAACAAAAAGTCATTATTTTAAAGACTGTGATTATTTTCTATACTTACAGTATGACTTGCCTGTGCTTGGATCATGTCACACAGCCCTGGCATATAAGTAGTGTTTACCCTGGTATGCTGATTCACAGCTCAGCAGTGTAGGTGGTGCCACCTGTTCTGCCCCCCCAGGCTACAGCTCTCTTAGGCCAGACCGGGAAGGTCAGCAGCAGTAAACTCTGCAGCCACCTTTGTGACCGAACAGTGCTATGCTAAAAATTTGCCTATCTTAAGCTATTTATTTACACCCGTGTAGGAAAATGCCCCCTTTGAACATTGTTGGCCTTTCTGTTTATCTTTGGTAAGAATCACTGTGTTGTCATCTTGAACAGTTTCCTGCACTTTTTTAGTGCCCTTTAAAGCTTTATTTGAAAGTGAAACACTCCATGTTCTGCTGCCTGAGCACATTTTATGTTCACAACAGAGTGAATATAAAAGCCAGCGGACAGCTAATCCCTTTCTTTTGTAGCATGATGTGCAGCTTCGTAATAACAGGAAACCCCTGGAATATTATTTCTGAAATACAGAATAACACATACCCTAAAATGTATATCTGCTCATTTTTTCTTTTTAAGAAGCTATTAAGAGCTCTTAAGCAATACGATACTGATGGTGTATTTTCCATAAATTCAGCAGCGTATCATTTTGTTCATGATAACTGCATTATGTTGTGAGAAGTCTGCCCTTTAGTACTAGCTAAGAATCATGACCTTTGTTTTCTGTCTCTTTTTACATAAACTGTTTGTTTTTAAATGATGACAGTGAATGGAGTCTGCTGTGTTCTTTGTTGCTGTGCTCAGAGCTGGGCTCGGATTTGAAGAACTAGCAGATTACATGGTGAGGAGAAGTGTAATGCGATTATCAGGTCCAGTCATCTGGATTGGCTGGGCATGAGTGCATGAGTGAGTGGAGAATGATAAGCAAGAGTGGACTGTCACAGCGAGGAGAAAAGAAATTCTCAGCACTATTCTGACACAAATCATTTTTTGAGTATTTCTAGTAAATGGCTGTTGGATGAAAGTGTGGCTTGTTGTTTACTTTGCTCTGAGAAATGACAGTAGAAGAACAGCCAGCAGATGAGGGAGTCAGAGACGATACACGGGGTCGGAAACAAAGTGATTGAACAGACATTCCCTACAGTCTAAATTCAGTTCATCCACCAATTGAGAGCTATTGAGCTAAGCTCTTCTGCCCCCCCCCTCTTCTCCTCTTCCCTATCCTTCCTACACTACTCTTTCTCCTCCCTCTGCCTTTGCCCTTCTTTGGCAGCACTGAAAGCCTTCTATTGTGTTAGGCACACTCCAGCCCCCCAGGCAGACCTCCTCCTTCTTTCTTTCTCAATCCTCACCATGGAGTTCCTCCAGCTCAGTCGGCCCTTAGTCCCAAAGCAGGCGTATTCTCACTACCACTTTGTCCAGCTCCACATCTTCTCCCCCAAAGGAGATGCAGGCTCAGTGGAAGCCAACAGGAAGTGACCTGGCTCCCCTTCGAGCTAAGAGACAGGAGCAGAAGCGGCAGGAGTTCCTGGCTCTAGCTCTTGGACTGAGGCTTGGGGTTAAAGACACACTGTTCTGGAAGCCATTAAAGTTCTTGGCTTGTCCACAGATCTCCAACTCACCACTGGGCAGACGCGGTGCTCTGAAGGACGCATCCGAGAAGCAATGCAACTACGAGAAGGTCCATAATTTTAAGGTAAGCAAAAGCCTGGCTGTACTGGTTTATGCTACTGACATTGGTTTTTATGTATATTTTACGACCATGATCAGTGAATCGACATTACATGTCATGTAATATGTGGATGAGTAGACATTGATTTCTTAGCTCAATAACACTTGTGCGTCGGTGGATATGTAGTGCATTCACCATTAACCTCATTTTATGGAGAGGTTATACTGTAGTCTGCTGAAATGTCTCTAATTTGCTGTAAATTTAAACCATGAAATTTAGCAGCACCTACATTTGTAAACCCACTCATGTCATGTTGACTACTAGGAAATGAGAAAGGCAGGCATGGGTTATCATGCGCTATTCTTGACACTCCCTTATATAGTACGTACATTGTGTTTCATTCCACAATAAGTGAGGAGAGAAGCATAAGCATTAAGGTTAGTCATAAAGGCACTAGATCTACTGCTGTAATGATACTTAATGTATAGTATATGAGTAATGGTTTTTTTTTGTTTTTTTTTTTGGCTTTTTAGTGTCACCTATTAAAAAAGCCCATTTTAATATTTAAAACAGATGGAACATGCAGAAGTGCTTTAATTTCCATCATTATTATTAAATCCAAGTGACTACCGGAAACACAGTTGTGCAGAAGCGAGCTTTTCATGTCCATGTATTTTTACTCTGTGACTCTGTGGTTCATTGTCTATGTTAAATTGCCCGATGTCTGATTAAGTGTGTGATTGTATGGTCCCTTGTACTGGACTGGCGATCTATCCAAGAATGCATTCCTTCCCCATCCACAAGGATGAAGCACTTACTGACAATGAATAAACAAATTAATGAACATTTATTTAATAAATAGTCATGTCTTGTTTTAGGCATTTAAAAGGTTTGTACAAAAGGAGGCACCCTGCTCCAATAATGCGAATGTGTGTAATTGCATCTTTTTTTTCCCCCTTCCTTTGCACAGGTACACACCTTCAGAGGCCCACACTGGTGTGAATACTGTGCCAACTTTATGTGGGGTCTCATTGCCCAGGGTGTACGCTGCTCAGGTAATACCACATACCATACTGTACAAATGAAAAGCTCCACCTTTTAAAAACCAGATCAGCTCTAGCTGTCAAGTACAGACACATTGTTCATATTAAGTTGTTGGCCAAAAAACAGAACAGTAACAATATAATTAAGTGTTGCTATGTTAACTGTGGCAGCTTGTCTGTGTACATGTGTCCACTGACTCAGCCCTGAGCGGAGACAGTAGGCATGTCACATGCAAAATCCAAATTGTGTAACCATGGCATTGCAATGTGGCCGTATCACATTCCTAAATGACACCTGGTTAAGACCAGTTTCTCCTACGGTTTACGTGGAACTATTTATAGTGCATTTAGACGGTGTGTGGAAGACAGGCGTGGGAGCAACACACCCATGTGTCGTAAAATGGAAGAAATGGACTTTTATCAATACACAACAAAAAATGTAGCGACCTAAACGTAAATCCACAGACGTAAACGGTAGTCTTACTATTCATTTGGGAACATTCCATGGGCAATTAATGCTCTGCTACACCTACTTCTTAAGCCACCATTAACATCATTTACTTCAAGGACCTTTTCATTTTTAAATTTAAGCTGCATTAAAACAAGATCCTTATAGGAAGCAGCCATTTGTCCAAGGTCACAACTGTCAGATATTTTTATTTCTATATATGATACCAACATAACACCCTCCCACACGCATAAATAAAAATCCCACATGTTGAAAAAAAATACATTAAAAAAAAAAAATTTTCTTCAATTGCCACAGATCCTTTAAAAACTCAACACAGTTTTAGTTGCACAGCCAAATTTTGATTCTAGACAACTGGGTCAGAGCGACTCCAAATCTGTAGCTCTTGTGCGATGTTCCCAGTCTGCAGTTGTCAGGACCAAGCAAAAGCTGTCCAAAGCAAGAAAACCGTTGAACTGGCGATAGGGTCATGGGTGGCCAAGGCTCACTGATGCATGTTAGGGGTGAAGGCTGTAGTCTGTGCCAATAAAAGAGTATACTGTAGATCAATTTGGTGAAATGGTTAATGTAATGCAATCGATTGGTGTCATAACACACGTCAGTACCATTTTGGTGGCAAAAGGAGGCACCTGCTCAGTATTAGACAGGTGGTCATAATGTTTGATTGGTGTATATGTAATTTTTCTTTATATTTCATACTGTATATGACCATTATGAGCTATTCAATTTAATATTATAAGCTTACACTTTGTTGCATTTGCTGCAATATCATATTTTAGTGCTCTCGTAGCAGTTCATGTTAGTATGACATAACCATAAACCAGTCTGTTCCCAAATACGTCTAGTCACAAGGCTTTAATACAGGTTTTGATACAATGAGCGATTTTCAGAGGGTTTCGACTATAACTTTGACTTTTATCTTCACACAAGAGCTGCTCTTGTTGGTGCTTGAGCCGCAGGCGAGACGTCTTGTCATCAGACATGCTGAGGCGCACAACTTTAATTAACTCAGCATCAAATTGGAAAAGAGACAAATCGTTTTTTTCCTCTTTCCTCTTCTGTTCTTCATGCCCCAAAGAGGATGCCCATGGTCGATGATCTAATGGAAAAGAAGCACAGACACACACGCATACAGATAAACTGTTCTAGTATTATACACAGTCAGCGCACTCATTTACACGTAAATCACTCAGCCACATCACACCAGGCCATGGACATGCATAAAATGGGGATAAACATAAGTCCCAAGCATCTGGACAGCATTCGCAATTTTACCATTAGTAAGGTTATTTATAGTATGTGGTAGACACACTGCTACTCAACAAGCAAAACAGCCACACACACACCCTATATTTAGTCCCCTACTGTCATTCACTGGAGACCGCTTGTTTGCAGACACTGTGGTGATGGTCTCATGACCCCATGACCTTTTGATCTCTGACCCTTTGTAGATTGTGGACTGAATGTGCATAAACAATGCTCAAAGCTGGTGCCCAGCGACTGCCAGCCAGACCTGCGGCGCATCAAGAAGGTTTTTAGCTGTGACCTCACCACGCTGGTTAAAGCTCACAATACACCACGGCCCATGGTCTTGGACATATGCATCAGAGAAATCGAGCTTAGAGGTACTGACGTCCAAGTCTTTTATTCAAAGAACAAGCTAGAGCTTAGCTCACCCTGCAAGATGCTAAGATATTGAGTCATACTTTTGTTTTGTTTTCACTTGGAGATACTATAATACCGTAATGAATATCCAGTATCATTGAGTATCCAGTAATTTGCTTCAGAGTAGTCTTGTAAATTGAATTGAACTCTGTTGTAATGTCTTATTTCCCTACCAGTTTACCAATTAAACCTTGCATTATGCCAATTAAAATTGGATTTACTGTAAGAATTTTTTTTTCTTGTTAAGGACTGATGTCCGAAGGGCTGTACAGAGTGTCCGGTTTCACAGAACATATAGAAGATGTAAGGCTGGCCTTTGACAGAGGTGAGTAGGCGAAATGTCATTAAAACTCTTTGGCTCTCTGACTCTTTGGCTCGTTTAAAAAAAAAAGAATTTTTTAAAGTTGTTTTAGTGAAACAAACACGTCATCGTGATTTTCCTTCACAGACGGTGAGAAGGCTGATATCAGTGCTAATGCTTATCCGGACATCAACGCCATCACAGGAGCATTGAAACTCTATCTGAGGGATCTACCCATCCCTGTCATCACATACGACGTCTATTCCAAATTCATACAGGCAGCCAGTAAGAGCTCCTACGACAAAAAATTTTTAATGGTTCAGTACTAGACAGAAACATAATTTATAATAAGTTCTGTGGAACAGTAGTTCTCGACCACTGCCCTGCATATTTTAGTGCTCTCTCAGCGCCCAGCACACCTGATTTACCTAATCAACTAATTAATAGCCCTTTCGAGTGTGTCAGAGCAGGAAAACTCTAAGATATGCAGGGGAGTGGTCCTCCAGGAATAAGGTTAAGCAACACTGCTGCAGAGCACACTGACATCAAGAGATTTAGTCAAATGAAATTAAAGGAATTTAAGAATTTAAGTTTACATCAAATGCCTTTGTACAGAAATAAATGACCCTGACACCAGGCTGGAAGCAGTCCATGATGGCTTGCTGCTGCTTCCTCCTGCACACTATGAGACTCTTCGCTACCTGATGACCCATCTGAAAAGGTGAGCCATCTCATTGCTGATAGTTTAACCTCAGCCACTGGTTCCCTGCTAGTTTTGGGCGCTGTTTAACACTCCCACATGTTCCTCATGGCCTGTTTTTTTTAAACATCCTTTCTCTATAGCATTTATTTGCATGTGCCCAAGACCTTTTTCTGATTAGTCTCACTCACAAGTTGTTTTCTTATGGCCAAACATCTGTTTATTCCCAATTCTGTGAGTTCTAATCAGATTGTGTGCATATGAAAATGCTCTTATTGTTACTTCAATAACAATAGTCCAATAAGTTGACCCTTCTGAAATTGGATGTTTTTGGCCAGGCAGTATATACTGTATGTGTCCATATATTTTTGGAACAGAAATATGATTTTTGCTTTGGCCTATACACACGACCACATTTGAAATTTGAAGTGAAACACTTAAGAAGACAAAAATGCATAATTTTTTAACATAAAAAAATGGAAGCCTCAATTTTTCAGCTGATGGTTGACTTTTCAACCTTCTTGGTTTCCATTCCCTACTCTCCTGTTTACTCTTGGGCCCGTCGTGATAAATCCATGTTTTGTCACCAATGGTGATTCTCTTTAAAAAACTTTCACCTTCCTTAGAGTATCGGGCCAATTATATTCGCAAATATCCAAACGCTTCTGTTTATGCTCTTCTGTGAGTTGTTTTGGCACCAGGTGCACCCTCAGACATATATACTGTTCTCCTGAAAATATAGCTCAGAGCAATTCAAACTGGTGCATAAATACTTTCACAGTTTCTCAGCATACAATTACAATAATACAAGAGGAGTTTGAAGGGGGGGGTGGGGCGGGGGGGCTTCTGCTCTCAAATAATTTTCCAACTGAATTATTTTTTGGGGGGAGAATACTGAGTCATATTCACAGCATATTACAGCACATTATGTCACACAGAAGTATCTCTAAATTGCATCTTATTCTGTCAGGGGCTACATTAAATGTCACAGGCTTTCCACTTCTTAGAGAATTGAAAATGCAACACAACTTATGGTTATTCTTTTTTTTGTTTTTTAATTAGGGTGACTATGCATGAAAAAGACAATCTCATGAATGCAGAGAATCTTGGAATCGTCTTTGGTCCAACGTTGATGCAGCCGCCGGACCAGAACACACTAGCCACCCTCAACGACATGAGGCACCAGAAAATGATTGTTCAGCTGTTGATTGAGCATGAAGATATTCTCTTTTAAAGCCATGAACTCTTTAAAAACTCTTTTCCTACTATAAAGACATCAATCTTGTACATTCTTTAAATGTAAAGACCTTGTTTTGGTAGAAAGAAATGGTTTAAAATGTACATTCAATGTAACTAAATCACCAATAATAGATTATAAGATCAGTAAAACTGGGCACTACTGTAAACCTGATCTTGAGACTTGATTGCGGTGATATAGTATGAATTCAATTCATACATTTTAATACAAATTCATATTTAATGTAATTTAATGCAGAGCAAATCACAAGATGGGGGGAAAAATCAATTGTTTTTGTATATACAAGTTGTTCGTATAGTACAGTATAATTGCAAAGGATACTGTTTACCCAGATACCAAATATTGTAAATGACTCCATGGTACATGACTGAGGTTCTATGGTTAGTATGTTGCACTGATAAGGGTTTAATGTTTCAATATGGGTTTAAAAAGTTGTTTATTCTCTGTGCTGTGTATATGTATACATTTGTAATGTGTTTTACAATGACAAGACCCAATATGAAGCACTTTTGTTTTGCAAAGATTGTAAATATTTTGATCTGTATTTTTCTGAATTTGGTGTTTAATCATTTATTTTAATGTTGTCTTCATTCATTTTCCTTCTCTTAAGGAAAGGGTACTGATGCCATTCGATGCGGTTCTTGTGTGCTTGAATATAATCATGGCTGATTACTGTAAAATGTCATTCTGATGAGGAGCATTTTGACCATCTTAAACTGTGATGTGGACATGTGAGCCGGTGCACACGGATGAAAGCAGTGGATGGTGCCATACCTCATGATCAGGCCATTTATGAAAAAAATAATCGTCCAGTTCTAATACTTTTGTCTCAGTATGATGAATTTGCTCATTTGATATGAGAACTTTCTAAAAATGTGTTTTATTAAAAAAATATTTTCTGTGCAAGTTGTAATTATGATTGTAATTTATCAAATTTATTAAATGACATAAATCTGATTGACCGGTTTTAAGCATGCGTCCTCTCTCTATCTCCTAAACTCTTAACTGTAGTCTTAAATGGCACTGAACTGGATAATTGAGGTTATGGTTGTTGATTATGAAGCAGCCTGTGCATTTTCTACCTATGATGATCATTTTCAGTGTGATGAGCTGGCTTCAATCCAGATTTAAAAGGAAAAAAAGGGTGTGAACGTGCACCTGTTTTACATCAGCAGGTTATGCAAGCAGAATGTCTCTATGATCATTCTGAGAAGACGAGACTAAAAAATGAAACCAGTTTTCTCGGTGGGAAGTGCCATTAAAGTCAACAGACCAGTGACCGTGTGTGGGAAGTCCTAGTCCTGCTTCACTAAGGTGTGCTGGCTTAAAATTAACCTCACTACCTGTGATTCCTTCGCTGGTCTAACATCATTGTCTCATAGCTATAAAGAGTGTAGAGAGCAGTGGGACACAAAGTTGATTAAAGAAGGAACAAAAATCTGGAATCTGGAGGAGAAGAAATAAGAAGATTGTAGGTGCTTGGGAGAAAAGCTGACCTTACTGCATTAAAAAAAAAAAACACTTGGATTCTGTGCCTTTGGTAAGGACAATGTTTTATATACAATGAGTAGCAATATTGCTCTGCTTTAACGTATCATTATTGTTAAAATTATATATTAACATGTATCTTAAGATGGTTACCAGGTCTAGTTTTAGCTTTTTTTTTTTTCTTTTTTTCTTTTTTGGATGGAACCCCTGTTTACTTTTATAGTAAATTTTCTAATTAATGCGTATTACAGTATCTTTAATATAAGAATTATTTTTGGTGTTATAAGGTGAAGTGAACACTTGGGATGGCAGAGAGGATTCCCTGGTGGAAGGCCTTCAGCGGCAGGGTGCTGAGCAACATCATTAAAGACGCTGCGGTTCAGCAGGACCAGGGCTCGGACAGCAGAAGCTCGGGCTTCATGAGCGACGGCTTCGACGCCTCACAGCTGGAGCCTGCGTTAATCGAAAACACCTTCAGCCGCAACCTCACCGTCTCACGCTCCGGCCGCTTCAAGGAAAAACGCAAGGTTCGTGCCACTTTGCCCGCCAACCCGAACTTTACCGAGAGCAACACAGCCGTGGCCAAGTAGCACACGTGCCAACGCTGACATCCAGCACAGAGACTGAGGGCAGAGGAGCTCCAGAATGAGGAAGAAGCATACTTGATTATTATGAAAAGCATTTAAAGCTGACAAGGTCGGGCAAGTGATGTAAACGCTGCGACAAAGAGCTACCAACTCACGCAATTCAATATTTCGTTAATTATGGTTATTAGGGTTAATTACATAGGGTTTGCCTGTTTATTCAAGATGAATTCAATCACCTCTGAGAACATGTGAATGTCTACTCAGATATACAGTACACTCGGAAACCACTTTCAGCTGTATGTTTCCTTGTCATTGATGGACTTTGTCATTTGACCTGCAAAAAAAAAAAAGGATTTTGAAGATTTAAACAGCATAGGGTGGCACAGTGGTGTAGCGGTTAGCCTCGCATCTCCACTGTCAAGGGTTCAATTCCCACCTTGGGTCTGTGTGCATGGAGTGTGCATGTTCTCCCCGTGGGTTTGGTGGGTTTCCTCAAGGACCTCTGGTTTCTACACAATTGGCGTTCCAAAATTGACCATAGTAGTGTGAATGTTGACCGGAGGTCCCACCACGGTCGTAACCACCATTGGATTTCATCCCCATTGACTTCCACGGTCCCTAGTTTGGCTACCGAGGTTCCCAGATGGGTGGATGTTGGAAGTGGGCAGTAGAGTAAATCTAATGCTTTAAAGGTACACTACATTTACTACAGCATTAGTGACAAGGAAAGGTGCAGGTACAGTACCCCTTTTTGTCCAGGTGTGTACACAAGAACACTGAACTTAAAGTCAGAAAGAAGACCCTTTTGAAGAAAAGTCCATTGTGTGTGTGTGTATGTGTGTGTGTGTGTGTGTGTGTGTGTGTCTGGTTGATGTGGTAAATGTTTATTTTGCTAAAAAAATTCTGAAGGCCACTTATTTATTATCTGAAGTTTTAAAGTTGCAGTGCTTTTGTAACAGTTAATATGAAGGATATTTAAGTATATGGTTCTCTATGAATGTATGGGGGAATCCCTTGCAGGGGGAGAATCCCTGCTTTTCTAAAAATAGGAGTCTTGCACTATTTTTTTTTTCTTTTTACGATTATTATATAATGCATTAATATTCAATGTCCAAGTGATATTTAAAAAAAAATTTAGTTCATGAATACATGACAAGGTCATAAGCCAGGCCACCTTTTATCACAGAAGTGTTGTTTACAAGAACTACCACTCTACACGACATGTTGTGCATGATGGCAGGTTGTGTAACCTTCATAATTAAATGGAAAGTTATGTTCAATAGCATAAAGTATACAGATACAAAATTACTCATGTCATGCTATCATCTTGTTTCTCACAGTAATCAGTACCTCACGGTTTCCTGCTCATTTTCAGTACATTAAATAAATAGGAGCATGCAGCAAGGCAAGTGATCAATTATTAGGCAATAATTTACCTATTTGGTTTTTTTAAGATATGTTCTTAAATTTAAGTAATTCATTAAAAAGTGCTGAAACATTTTCTTTTATTTGATTTCATCTGATTTATACGATATTTTTGTTTTTGTAATGTCATTATACTTACTGGTACAGCATCCTGTGATTAGTTGAACTAAAGATTTCCACTGTAACACCAATTTATCATCACATTCCTAGTATTGCACTTCAAGTCTTGTCACAGTTCTGTATTATCTAAAAGAATTAAAATAATGTTTTATTGTCATCCCAATTAAAACTGTCCTTCAGTTAAAGCTGCAATGTTTTTTTTTTTCTTTTCATCAGGCATTGTTTAGGAAAGCCATTGTAGAAAATGATGCTTTACATATTTTTCTGGTGGAATTTGCCTCAAGAGCTACTGCCTTGAAAGTTTTTGGACACATTTATCATTATGCCACAACCTAGAAAACATGAAGTTGTTCACAGAAAGCCATTCAGCTAAAATTACTTATGCTAAATGTAAAAATATATATTAGGGTTTATCAAAAGCATGGGAACATAAAACAAGATTTTACAAAGCAATTGGCACGTGAACCATGATCAAAGGAAAAATGCATAGGTCGTAAATATAGACATGCCACAAGTTATTAGTTCACCTTTCTTGTTTAAAAAAAAATTAAGCACAGGATGAACTGGACAAACTTGAAGCATATTTGTGTTATGTTTCGGCTTCATTGTTTTTGACCTAAATACTCATTAAGGTATAATTGGCTCGGTGTTGTGTTAAATAACTTGCTTAAAATGTATCAATAATATAAAAAACATTTAGGTTTAGGTTAGATTTTTTGTAAGGTTTTCTTTCTGCCAATAAACATTAAACGTTGTTCATAAGCTGGTAGCTAGTTCATTAACTCACACTGTGGGCACGGTGGGACTTCAGGACATCTTCAGCACTAGAGACGACCATTAAGGACAGAAATATTGATGTCTTCAGGAAACTTTTTACAGATGACATGAGGACTTGTCTGCATACCCACTGGGAACCTGGGACGACTAGGTGTATTATTCAGCATGCCTGTAGAGAACTGAAGTTATATATGAAAATCATTTGTCTTACAGCTCATCTTGTGCTCACTGACAGCCCTAAGATAAGGACATCCTCAGATTTCAGCTATATGGAAAAGAGAACGATACTTTTCTAAACTGTATGTCAGTACGTACCCTGACCACACACAACACGTACAAACCAGTTTGGGAGCCATTGAGTTATTTTTATGTACATTAATTACCTCTTACAAGGCCAGATTAACTAGCTTTATTACTAGAATAGCCGACTGCCTTATGTTAGCAGTTTTATTATAGGAAAGGTAATACAAAACACCACCACCAAAAAGAAAAACATAATTTTTAACCATAAATATATTTTGTACTCAAAATATGAGAGTTGTTTCTATCTAGAAGATTTGTGTAACTCAATTAATGAACTCCCATCAGTCACTGAGTATAGAGCATCTCCTGCTGGTGGTGTCTGAAATCACAGCATTCTTACTTCGCACTGCAAAGGGCACCTTAGTTTTCTTCATCTGGTTAAACCGATTTAGTTTATTGTGATTGTATTCTTGATTACTAGGACTTGCTCCAAGCTTCGTCCTTGTGGGTCTGTGTGTGTTTGAGGAACTCTTAAGCATTAAAATGTAGTCCATCCTCAAGCCTGTGGTTATGTCTGGCCATTTAGTCAAAATGAATTTATATGACACAATACAATGCACACATACTATCTAACGACCCCATATTTTATTATTTCTTTTAACAAGTAAACATAGGTCTCAGAGCTCCCCCAAAGTGCTTCTGTTAATGATCCAGCTGAAATAACCCTCAGATACTGATTTTTTTTTTTTATACCTCAAACTCCCTTAATTTCACTCCTCCAAATGCGCCATTTCAGTGTCTATGGAAATGAACTACTGCTGAGCCACGTCCCTCTATAGAACAGCAGAGCTGAGCAACAAGTTAAGTTTGGGCATTTTCTTCAATGAGGTCACTTTAGGGGAAAATCACATTTTAAACTTTGGCCCATACAAAAAATGAAAAAGGACATAAATCAGATTTTTTTCTTACATTTTATGTTTGTACACACACAATGGAGACTCAGATGTCTAACACTTACTAAACATACAGTAATTTTACATAAGTCCCCTTTAAAATTCCCTTTGTTCATGTTTAGAAGCATCAAAATGTACATGTTAAAGCCTGGTAGCTTTTATACAAATTAGATCCATTCTGAAGGAAGTAAAATTAAAAATAAAAATAAAAAAAAACAGAAAAATGTAAACATATACTGAAAACAGCTCATATGTTATCGTATAAGTGTGCCAGATTTCAGTTAACTATCACCCTAGAAACAAAAAGAAGCACACATCTTTCACAGTTGACAGGGTGTACAGAGGATAATGGCTGAATTTAGTAAATTAAACTGATCTTTCAACGCATCAAAAGGGGGCAAACGGTACTTTTTGTGTATTTTTCAGGACGAAATTCACAGCAGGCATGAGCGTGTACTGTAACTGCTCCCGGATTCTTGTTTACATAAACTGTAACAACCATCTGCATTTTCATACACTGAAGTTCATCATTTATACCAATACTGAACTAACAAGCTATATTTCATGGTTCTCTTTACAGTTGAACAGGGAGAGAGTTCTTGGTTTCTATAATTCGTCGTGTTGGTACGTGAATTCCCGCGCGGATATGAAGCCGTCCTCGTCGTCATCCTCCTGCTTAAAGATGTCTTCCACCATGGCTTCATGATGAGTGTCATTGGGAGGGTATCCATGTCTCTCAAACTCTTTCCGTAGATACTCTTTAACCTAAAACACAAATCACAAAACCATGCGTTAAAAGTTTAGCAGCGGTCCTATTTCGAATCAGGTTTTATAAAGCGCTTTCACTATTGATCGAGTAAAATTGATGCAGTTGAGTTCTTGTGATGAATATGTGCTGTTTAATTTACTTATTAAATTAATATCAAAATGTACAAGTGAAGCCTCTTATTTGGCTACAGTATAACACACCTCAGATTTGGAGAGCTTCCAGTCATCATTAAGGTCCATCTCCTGGAAGGACTCGTGTGACCTGGGGCCATTCCTGATCTCCATGAGCTCTATGTCAAAGATCAGGGTGCTCTCTGGGGGGACTTTTCCTAAAGAACAATGGAGTCATGCAAATAATTATGAACGTGTAAAGGCATTGACTTAAAGCCAATTTCAAAAACTAAGCAGAAATAGTGCTTAATAGTGAAAAATAGTGAAAGCTCACCTTTGCCTTCCTTGCCATATGCCAGAGAGGGGGGGATGGTCAGCTTTCTTTTCTCGCCTGCGCACATGTTTTGAAGTCCCTTGTCCCATCCCTTGATCACCTCCCGGATCCCCAGGGTGAACCATACTGGGTGTTTATCTCCTTCTTGACGGCTTTAAGTGTATAATGAATATTAATACTTTGCAATTAAGTGATTAGGCCATAACTGTCTAGCCTTGTTCATGGTATGCTTAATTCCAGCAACAAACTAACACGTCTCATACATTAGCAAACTGTGTCTGCGGGTATATATAGAGCATAATGGTTATTGGTACTTTTAGGCCTTTTTGACCTAGCATTGTTAGAATTGGCGACATGATTAGCACTGTGGCCTCGCACTTCCAGGAATCGATTCCTCCACGGGTCTGGGTTTGCTTTTGTTTTTTGTGCATGTTGCATGTTCTCCCTGTGCTTGGTGGCTTTCCACCAGGTACGCAGGTTTTCTCAGACAGTCCAAAGACATGCAAATTATGTTGATTGGCATCCCCAAACTGCCTGTAGTGTGTGCCCTGTGACAGATTGGCACCCTGTCCAGGGAGGACCCCGCCCCAAAGTCTCCTGAGAAAGGCTCCAGGCCCCTGCTACATAATAAACAGTAAAGAAGATGGATAAACTGTTGGCTGGTGACAAAGGTCTGGGCACGCAAGCATGCACACACTGTAGGTAATTTGGAAATGCCAATTAGCCTACCCTGCATGACTTTGGACTGTGGGAGGAAACCGGAGTACCTGGAGAAAAAGCACCAAGCACAGGGAGAACATACACACAGCAGACACACAGATCCGAAGGCAGGATTCGAACCCTCGACCCTGGAATTGTGAGGCAACAGTGCTAATGCTGCTAAAATGAGTCTTGATTCTTATAAATTTAACTGGAAATTTAACTGGAAATACACAAAGGGTTTTACTATTTTGAGATACTTCAAATATCATCTTCTATACCGCTTTATCCTGTATTAAGGGTCGCGGGACCTGGAGCCTATCCCAGGAGACAGGGTGCCAATCCATCGCAGGGCACACACACATGCACACACTCATTCACACACTTTGGAACGCCAATTAGCCTGACCTGCATGTCTTTGGACTGTGGGAGGAAACCGGAGTACCCGGAGGAAACCCACCAAGCACGGGGAGAACATGCAAAACTCCACGCACACAGAGACGGGAATCGAACCCGGACGCAGGAGGTGCAAGGCGACAGTGCTGAACTCAACACTGATTATCTTCAATATTTAACATTACAGGTTATGCACTAGATATAATCATGCCAACTGGTTTGTACAAAGGGTGAAATTGTCCTCATTCATAATCTGGTTTATTGAAGCGTATATGGATGAAAGCTTGATTTAAAATAGATCATCGATGTTTTGCTTGTGGAGTGCATGACAGCTCGACTGAACACTGCGAGTAAAGCTAAAAGGGAACATATGTAGTGTATTAGAACAATAAACACATGACAATATTCGGACACCGCAGGGTGAGGGACAGTAGGCTGCACTTCATGCATGTTACCTGGAATGAAACATTGTGCCGTTACTCTCCAGAAACCCGTCGTAATGCACCAGCAGCATATCTCCATACTTGGTTTTTCGGTGACACAGAAAAGGTTTGTACGAAACTTCAATGTTCACCTCCGGCTCCGGAAGTTTTGCGCCATGGATGCAAAACATCAGAGCTGAGAGTGAGCACAGCCACAACTCCAGCATCATTTCAGCAAAAACAATACATCAGATATCAGGCTGGGACCGGGACTGTTATCTGCTCTGCTGGGCAGAAAGAAATCTCCCTAACATAAGCGAAACCTCTGAACCCCAGTGCGGAATCACCGCGGCGACGTGGCATCCAACTTCTTCTACACGCTCTCACTCCCGAACACTCCCCCTAGCGGACGGAACGGAGCAGAAAAATAACGCCTTAGTATCAAACTGCTTTGGGTTCATTGGATGTCAGGATGGATGTAGCCACGCCCACAACGATACACGCCTCGTCCAATCAGGGAGACGTTCGGGGGGGAAATCCTCAAACAGGGGGGATGAAAGGTGCAGCAACATAACAAATGATTACTAATAAAGAAAAGAAAAAAAACACCCCGAATATGATATATAAAAAACTATAAATGTGTACAGAGTCCCTCTAGTGACAGTGGCCTCGACTTACTAAGGCGTGGGAGCATAATATTATAATGCGTGGCCATGAGATACTGTACTGTGGCCACAACTTAATAAAGCGTTATAACAGTTAGTGTACAGTAGATTACCTTTATTTACTCGTGTCTCGTTCCCATGGCTTAGTAAAGTGGTCATTTTTCCACCAATGCCACCAGAGGGGCTCCATATACAAGACTAAAGAGTATACTGTTACTAAGCAGTTATAAAGATTACATGTATTATAAAAATATTTATGCTCCCCCTCCTTCTTGTTTTTAAAGAAATCAAAAAGAAGGTCTTTGGAACGAAAACAAAAACAGGAAATTAAGCTTTGAATAAAAACAAGAATATCTGACCAGATTCTTTCTGTACAATCACAGGTCTAAAACAAATGGTTTCAGGAGCAGAGTTTGAAAATGAGCAAATTGTGTCAAATATTCTTTTTAAATCTTAAACAAATAAAACTTTTGACAGGAACATTTTTACACAATATTTTAAATGAGATTCTCTCATCTGGTTAGTTTATTTATAAAGTCCAGTGTTTTTCCCCCCAATGTACTGTGATATTATCGACAAGCCCATCCTCCATGACGTCACGTAAACTGGTTACCGACGCATGATCACGTGGATCGGTATTCACGTAGGAGTTGCGCTTGTTGGGAGACGTAGTGTCACGTTGCGCACGCGCTTCGTCCGCGTCCAGCTACGGAATCGCGTAGTCAGTATTTTGAAGTGAACAAGTAATGCATTGTGGAGAACAGAGGCACCATGGAAGGAGTTCTTAATAAATGGACCAATTATATAAGTGGTACGTGGTAGTTTATTTTGAACTAATGTAAAGAAATAATAATGTACACGATGTTTGATTGTGTTTTATTGAGTTTGGCTCGGGACAGTGAGAGACAGGGGTGCACTGTGGGCTTGGCCGAGTCTATACATCTCTCAGTCTGAGATACACTACACGAACTACTGGGCTGTGTTTCATTTCTCTTATCTTATTCCACCTTATCGTTCACCTTCACACGTGTAGCTTAGCTGTACGTTAACGGTACGTTCTGTCATCTGAATAGGAGTTGTGTGTTTTGTTTTCAGTGGACATAGCTAGCTACAGCAGGCTAACGAGCTAGCCAGGAAACTTTACAAGGCTCAGTGCTTAACAAAGTCCATAACTCTGGCCACGAGGTGCTTACTATGCTGTGACCACAACTTTAATTACCTCACAGCATTTAGCCTCTTGTAAACTACATACACATTTATGTTGACTTAGTTTCTAACTGTTAGTATACAATATAAAGAGCTTGCTGAAAGAAAAGTGCAATGGGAAATACCTTTATTTACTCACTGACATATAGCATAACTCCAAAATAACAATCATCCTGACACATCTGGGACATAAATGATCTCACGTACTTAAGTCATGACCAAAACATAGTATCTGGTGGCCATGGTTTATACTATTTTGTTCCCACGCCTTAGTAAATTTCGGCCACAACGTAGTAGCTCATTCTCACGCCGTAGTATCACATAGTCGCCATAGTACATAATAGTACTTGTCATTTCTAGGTTGGCAGCCACGCTGGTTTGTATTAGCCGGAGGAACTCTTTCATATTACGATTCCCAAGAAGATGCGTGGAAAGGATGCAAGGGCAGCATCAAGATTTCCGTATGTGAAATACAAGGTAATGCAAGACGATCAATGCCTGTTTTATTTTGGTTCGCATTTTTGCATTGTCATTGTTTTGTGATGTCATTGCTGACATATTTTATTTGCACGTACACCCTTCACAGTGCACCCATCGGATTCTACGAGAGTCGATCTGACCATACCAGGAGAGCAATACTTCTACCTCAGGGCCATCAATGCAGCAGAAAGACAGAAATGGCTGGTAGCTTTGGGAACAGCTAAAGCATGTCTGACAGACAGCCGGACCAAGAAAGAGAAGGGTAAGACATAAAGCTGTCTAAATATCTTAGTCTTTACCTCCTGGTTTCATACACCCTCCTCTTTCTCTCCTTCATTCAGTCTAATAAAATATTTTCACAATTTTGATTGTGTAAAGCCGCTTTGCAACAATGACAATTGTTAAAAGCACTATACAAATAAAATTGTGAAAGTCTTTTATTAGACTGAATGAAGGAGAGAATCATTTAATCTTCAGTCATACTGTGACCAGGCGGCTGAAAATACAGTAGTACATGGAAGGTCTGTAAAATTTTTAATCTTTGGCAGATGAACACAGATGGTCCCTAACGTAAACAACTAAACAACTGATACTCTACAGTTTTTCTGGCTATTGTCCGAGAAATTTTTGTCCGTGTCGCTGCATCCTCCTTATCTTTCAGCAATTAATGATGATACTTCAGTGCTTCAAACATTTTCCCGACCTAGTCAGCTGTATACGTTAATAATGAGTACCCATTGAAGCAGTCTGTCTTTTATTTACAGTACAGTATTTAATAAATTATGTGACATGTTCAACACTTTTATATATACAGTTTATTTATACTGTGATGTTCAGTAGGTCAGGTATACTGCATTAAATGATTGCTTGACTTACAGTATGATGTGTTCAAGTTGGAGACCATGAGTAAAGTAAAACTATGATTATACTCGACAGACTGTATCCATTTAAAGATTGTCCAGACAATGTTTTGATTTAATGTATTTATCTCTCTTTGTTTTTAGAAATACAGGAAAGCACAGTGGCACTGAAAACCAAGATGTCTGAACTGAGGTTATACTGTGACCTTCTCCTGGAACAGGTGAACAAACTCAAGGATAGTCCATTGGTTGAGGCAGCAGCTGGCTCTGGAAAGGTGAGTGTATTCGTCATGGGAATAATCAAGACAGATGATTAAACTTACATGTTATTTACAGGAGATGGGGGGTGGGGGGATCTGTTCATTAATGAATCGCAATTCAAAGACATTTTTCCATGTTTTCCAATTTGGCCATGACCGGGGATCGACCAATCAGCCGATTTATATTAGAAGTAAACAATTCTGTACCGAGTGCAGAAACTTCCAAGTGGCACAACAGAGACATTTTTATGACATAAAATCACGTG
The DNA here is from genome assembly GCA_030068275.1 of Clarias platycephalus. Taxonomy (NCBI): domain Eukaryota; kingdom Metazoa; phylum Chordata; class Actinopteri; order Siluriformes; family Clariidae; genus Clarias; species Clarias platycephalus. The sequence goes on along the minus strand of JAQQZT010000033.1, from coordinate 12,760,240 downwards.
CATTAAAAGCCTCTGATCTGCAATTAATTCATCATTAAACCTTTAAAAGGTTTAAAATTGTAAGGCATCTGGGAAAAATTTAAATATAGAATCAGGAAATGTATAAAATTGTGATGCTTATAAAATCCCAAAATTAATCGACTCAGCACCTACTGTAGGTATCATGATAGTATTGTATCGGGAGGTGACTGGTGATTTAGATTCCTGGTATCTGTAATTATTAGTAAAATATACAGATGGATATGAAATGTTCTAATCCATTTGCCTGCTTATGTGTTTGTGAAACATCATGTTAGATGTTTTTGTATGTGTGTGTGTGTGGTGCTCAGGCAGGGAATGAAACAGGTAAACTGGTGAAGTCCACATGCGCCACGTTTCTGAAGACATTGGAGGAGTGCATGCAGATAGCCAGTCGCACATTCCCTCCGGACCTGCAGAACCTCAGCCCGCTAGATACACCTCCTGTTGCTGCTATTAAAGCTCACAAGGTGTCAAGTTTGTACACTTGGAAAAAATGCATTGTTGCTGTATTTTACTGAACAACTCATTGTTCTCAGTTCTACACTGCCTTGTCATTTTTTGTTTTGCTTAATTATGTGCAGTGTGAAATTAAACCTTGGTCACTCTGATTCAGACTCTGCAGTCTGACCAAATAGGTGTGAAAGTGCATGGATTGATTGTCTTTTAATAATTAATTTACTTGTGTGAACATGGTCTCTGTTCTGGATTCCCCTTTTTTTTTTTTCAGATCAAATCTTCAAACCAAAGAAGTCACCATTTGGAAGAAAAGTAAGATTACTTTCTTTTGCAAATACATGTATGCATTCTCTTGTGTTGTGAATGTATTTGTTTATTTGCCTTTTATATAATTTATTATAAAGACAAGTGAGGTATTTGATCTAGTAAAACACAATTGACCTATTTGAGTGTGTCCAAGGTTAGATCAGGGTCTTGTTACATTTAAATGATTGGGTTGGGCTGTTCTAGTATCACTGTATGGGTAGATGGAGAGCAGACAGGTACTTGGAAATATTATCAGCAATCTTATTGTCTGTCTTATTTGCAGACAGAAGCACTCAGTAAATAGCTCATCTGTTGCATTAATATCTGAGAGAGTGAAGCTGGGACCAGACAGAAAGCCCCCTGAATTACATCCAGACAACATACCAGAATCTTCAAAAGGTAACACACACTCTGTAGTCATACATCATCATCTTGGAAATCCACTTTCTTATTTTAAAGGTGCAATCTGTACAGTTTTTGGAAGTGTTTCTGGACATCTAATAATCACATCACATTGCCTGACAAAAAAGTCTCACACACTGTTGATTTAATTTAACCACATTTAGCTTTGATTTGATTCCCCCAATCCCCGATTCTCTTCTTAATTTAGTCATAGCCAATCTCTATTAGCAACCAGTCTGTCACATGCTTCCTCTTGGACACTTGCCACACCCATTGGGGACGCCACTCGGTGGAAAGCCCCATGTGTCCCTTCTGCTTGCGTGAGCTTACAGATGACGATTTTGTGTAGATCTCACATGAGCACCGTGTTTGGCACAACACAAACTAATTTGCTCTGTAATCCGGATGTCATGAGTTTGAATCTCACTACAGCTATCTGTCCTGTCTGTTGTGGGATTCAAGCTCACGACAACCGGATTACAGAGCAAATGAGTTTGTGTTGGAGGAAACACTTGATGGCCTTCGCCCTCCATGGTGAAATTTTAATTTTTAGTTGGATTTTATTTGTACAAAACAAAACAAAAACTTTGACCAGTAAATTAGAAAAAGTACTGCAAATGTAAAAATTCTTTAATAACCCATGTTTTATTATATACACATAATTGAATATTTCATTAAATGTAAAATGTAAAAAAAAAAAAATTGTATGCTGTCAGTCATAGTTCTCAGACAAAGAAAATCAGTTAAAAGAAAACTGAATCAACCAGGAAAATTACAATCAGTTCATCTCTACTAGCAGGTGGTTTTCTTTGGCCACACAGCTGTTTAGCCAAAATCCTGTGAGCTCTAATCACATTGTACATGTGAGAATGCTCTTACTCTAACTATTAAACATAGCTGTGATTTCTGACCGTTTTTACAAGATAAGTGATCTCAAGTCACTTTTTTCTGACCATATAGGTTGATGTTTCAGGACTATCCTTCCAGATTTAATGCTCTGGACAGTCCTTAACCCAATTCGAGTATTTCTAATGCTTTTTTTGCTTAATGCCGTGAAAAGAACCGACCCTTCTGAAATGACCAAGCTGTATATGTTTTCAAAGATAGTATATTATTTGTAATTTGCAAACCTGCACTGAACTGTGTCATGCTTGTTTCTGGTGACTGTTTACATTTTTAATGGCCAGAGAGTAGGTTTCACCCAAGCTGCAGCAAAGATGCTTAACTGCATTGGATGAAACCCAGCTCAGGCTGATTCTTTAAAGCCATACATTGTGTGGTTTTATTTGAAGTACTGTGCTCACACTGGGCGATTCGGCCAATTCAGGCAGATCAGTGCGTGAAAGGAATGTAAATCTTTTCATTGTAATTACAACTGGCTTCACCAGAGAGCTTTATAAAACCACTCCTTTAGTATATAGATGCATAATAAATGTCTCGTCTCGTTTGCTACTGTCGTGTTTTACAGAGGAGAGACTAATCGGGGACGGATGTGAAGACCAGGTGGAGGTTCTGAGTGCGACTAACTCTAATCTTCACAATCCTGCTGAGGCTGATCTTCCCACAGGGGATGCAGGAGCAGACGTGCACCCAGAAGGAATTCCCGAATTAGAAATACAACAAGAACAGCAGCCTATCCCTAAGCAAAGCCAAGAGGCTGGTGCACAGTTGCATAAGCTTGAGTCAGAGGGTAAAAAAGAAAAGGTGGAAACATTCTTCAGTAGTATGAGCCACAGGTACGAGGAGCCTCTGGCTCTGTGATCTATTAATCATGAAATCATGATGCATTACCTTTTGTGTGTGTAACCTCAAATCTACAGTAGGTTACAGAACATATCATACAACACATACTTCTTTGTAGCAATAACTGCATTTTAATATAATTTTAATGTACCTAGGCATTAGACTTCCAATCATTTAGTTATAACGATTCATATCACGATGAATACTAAAGAGTATGTACTTACACACTTCTATTGATTAGTGTTCTTTTAAGCATTAACTCAGAAGCAGAGTCAATGAGACGTATGATCAGATGTACAAAATGCAATAATTATAAAACGTGATGTTTGCAATGCAAACAAAAAAACTAACGTGATTTCTAACACAACTGATTTCAGGAATCTTCTTGTAGCACTTGGTTTGTTGAGCTTTTTTACTACTTCACTTCTTTTCCTACCTCTTTGTGCAATAAAAAAAAAATCATCAGTAAATTACACATTAAAACTCCTACATGTTTCCGAAAACGCAGAGAAACACAGCTTTTCAGTATTTCTACTGTATATATGTGTGATGATTGTGCACGCAAAATGTGAAATCCAAATCCAGTACCTCAGCACTATACTTTAACTTGCTCATAAGTGAGTAATTCAAACCAGCAGTGTGGATTCTTCAGCATTCCTCTGATTTATGACTCCTATGAATACAAACAATGCATATTTATTTCCCTTAGGTTTTGATGATGTGTTTTGCGTTGTTTCAGTCGTGTTCTTCATGTTTTTCTTTGTTAATCGTGTTCATCAAATAAACGACTGTTAAACTGGAGTACATGGTAATACATCGTCATTTTCTAAATGTGTGTGGCATTCCTTTTGTAGATTTAGTGATATAAGACTGGAGGACGACAGTGGTATCCCCACACGAGCCTTTTTGGACTCTTGCTATGCTATAGTGCCAGTATTAGGTAGGACATTCTCTCCTTTCACTCTCTTTCTCTCCATCAATACCATTTCCTTTTTTCGATTAAAGGCCATTACTTCTTGTGGGGCTTGCTTTCTTTTTCTTTCTTTTTTTTTTTTCCAACCTGCATATCCTCTCCATTCCCAGACTAGTAGCTGTGGCATCACTCGCTCTGTTGGTTGGGGGATCATGCATGTTTTATTATTATTTATTTACTCGTTATTTAATTTATACAGTGTTGTAGATGGTCTGGTGATTGTTTATGCTGTATAGTGGGCTTGTCAGTGAATTCAATTCTTCACATGAAGGTGGCTTTCTGATCAACCAGTCAGCAGACTTCTGCAGCTTGCCATGACCTGTTCCTTTGCTATAACAGTGGGTCCATTCCTTGCCTGTCCAGTTGTGGGAGCACGTTCACTATTTAGAAGTTCACTTCTATTGAGGAGTCTGATGTGCTAAATACTCAACGACACAATGACTTTTTTTTCCCTCAGACAAGCTGGGACCAACAGTCTTCGCTCCAGTTAAAATAGATTTTGTGGGCAACATTAAGGTGAGTGTGAACATCCAGCAAACACATAGTGTTTAAGGGAATTCCACTTGTTTTCCCTTATTTGACTAACAACTAAGAAGTGAGCTGTTTCAATTTCAATTTTATTTTATTTGTACTTTTTCGCTTTTAACAATTGTCATTGTCGCAAAGCAGCTTTACACAATAAAAAAAAAATGATGGAAATTTTGTATGAAATGTGAAAAATGTGTATGAATCAAATGATCAGATTGTCCCTGATGAGCAAGCCGAGGGGGACAGCGGCAAGGAAAAACTCCCTGAGATGGCCGTATGAAAAAACCTCGAGAAGAACCAGACTCAACAGAGAACCCATTCTCATTTAGGTGATAACGGATAGCAGGGATTGTTTTGCAGTCATACTGCGTGTTAGGTGGCTGGAAGTTCAATTCAACACTTGATTTCTTTAACTTAATGTGGAGTCGAGTTCATTATTCGAGGCTCAGGTAGACTGTAGGAAATTCCAGTCCTGAAACTATTGAGCGATTGCAGTCACAAGTCCTCAGAGAACAGCTGTCTGCATCAGTCGAGGCCAGGACCGTCTTCGTGGTAAAATGGAATCGCCCCCAGTCACCACACACATCCCAAGCATACAACACAGGGCATCCATGCAACAAGATCTCCAACCAGGAGCGGGACACCAGGACGAGTCAGAAAGGTCCAGGTCTGGATCACTGGCAGCTCGGGAGCGGCATATGTAGGTATAGGATAGGGAGGGAAAGAGAGAGGGAGAGAAGAGAAGGAGAAAAAACAGTTGGGTATGGTCAAAGTCACGTAATGTACTGTATAAGTTGAATGCATATTTAAGTGCAGAGTGCAAGCAAACTCCGGCAGGACTGACTATGACAGCATAACTAAAAGGGAGAGTCAGAAGGAAACACAGACATGAGGGCTCCCTGAGATGTAAAGCAATCAATCACTACAGCACCTAAATTAGGCCAAGTATTAAAGAAACCGATACGTCTTTAGTCGTCGTTTAAAGATTGTCAAAGACTCCGCTGTACAGAGTCAGTGTATGACTAACAAGTGTATGAATGTCTGTGAATGTTGATCCAATCTGCCCTGGGGTGCTCACTCTTGCCCTGGGCCCAGGGTTACTGAAGATGTGTAGCAGCTCGATTTAGATTTTCTCCTAGTCATCTATTACAGTGTTACACAAAACATCACAGGACATTTTAGTCCTTGTGTCCCTCCCCAAATAAGTGTGATCTTGTAAGTTTCAGGGAAGTAATGATCTGATAGTGACACTCGATATCTGATGGATGTCTCCCTAAACACCATAATTCTTCATATGTGCTTATTTCATAAATCTTCCACTCATATCGTTTCTGCTGGTATAAATTAGTGGTGGAGATAAAAATATTATTCCAACAGTATTTTTACTACAAGACATTTTCCCTTCTTTGTAAAACTTAGTACTGTATTATGTATGAGCATCTAGTACAGTGTCAATGTTTCCATGAACATGGATGAAAGTGGAATTCCTATGTACCATAATGTTTTCAATGACTTCAACAGAGTAATATCTTTCATCAAGTGTAGACTGGAAAAAAAACAAAATGACATTAATGCAGTGAGATTTGTCCGTATTACAATTTAAATCCAACGTTTACAACTTCGAAATGTCTTCCTTGTATATGCCATACCAGAACAGTTGGGCACATAATTTGTTATGGCCACTAGGTGGTCTCAATGCAGTGATTATGTTTCATTAAAGTTTGTTTATCATTGCCTCCATTAAAGCAATGAGATTTTTGGAATATATAATGTTCATTTAATTGTTATAGTCTGCTTAAGAAAGAAAAAAACATTTTCAACAACATAATGGTACAGGACAAATGATATTAATGCCTGAATTAATACCATAATTATACCATATCATTACCACTACCAGTCAAAAGTTTGGACATCCGTCTTTCCTGATTTTTATTTCTTTCTAAAGCAATGCTGAAGGCATCTGAAATGAGCAACAATCTCCATTGAACAGTTGATATTGAGATGTGTCTGCTACTTATGCTCTGTAAATCCTTCATAACGGCTCTAATCTGAGCTGCTGTTAATTGGCGATTTTTGAGGCCGGTAACTCTAAAGGTAACTCCTCCTCTGCAGCAGAGGTAATGGTCTTCATTAGAGCCAGCTTCATTATGGTGCTTGATGGGTTTTGGATATGCACTTGACAACACTGTTATTGCAAGGACTATTTCAGAACATCTGACAGTCGTGTCTTAAAATAACAACCGACTGTTGTTGTTGTAGTTGTTGCTTAATTAAATAATACTATTCATGTTATTTCATAGTTTTGAAATAAAAAATCCAGTTTTGTTCTACAATGTAGAAAATAAATCGAAACTTGTGTCCAAACTTCTGATTGGTAATGTACATGTTTCAGCACCTGCTAGTGGGCAAAGTATACTGTATGATTTTTTTTATTTTCATTTTGAATGTCATATCTCCTAGAAAGTGCAGCAGAAGTTACAGTCAGACCCAGGCAACTTCCCCACGCTGCAGAGTATTGTGGTCCACGAAGTGCAGATGGAAGTGGCGCAGGTGCGGAACTCGGCCACCGAGGCGCTGCTGTGGCTCAAACGAGGATTAAAATTTCTCAAAGAGTTCCTCTCCGAGGTGAATGCTGGAGAGCAGGACATCCATGCAGCTTTGAGTAAGTGCCAGGACTACTTTCAAAGCCAGGTGCATCGTTCAAACTAAAGGAGCTTAGTCAGCATTGTCTCTCTTTTTACAGGCAATCTTCCGATATTAGAATTACTGCCATGTTAGGGGGGGGCGACAGCTTCAGTGCACCTTGCCAGAGATTTACACATTTCTGGAACTGTACAGAACACATGAATACCACTCAACCAGAAAACACTCTGTGTCTGTGTTTGGATGATGTGGAGCGATGTCTGTCTAAACCCATCTCTCCAGATTTTCCCACAGGTATTCAGTTGGGTTGAGATGTGGTGACTGCAAAAACCAAAGCATATAATTTTTGTGCTGGGCTCTCAAGCTCTGTGGATAGGGATGATGTCATACTGGCTGCGGCCACTCCTATCAGGATAGAAACGTGAAAGATGAAAAGGTGATCAGTCAGAATAACTTTGGATAAAAGACTTTGGTTATGACGGTGTTGATTCATATTGTACCTTCCCACATGTGGCCCCAAACCATGCAGCGGAAAGCTTGGCGGCTAGTACCATCTCCTTTCTACTGTATAACATTTATTTTATCTTTTAGTCCATCTTTTAAATTTCTATTGTACATGCAGTTTAAGCCTCATTGTGGTACTAATGACTGGAAACTGGAATGCCTGCTTTTACAGACAATGCCTATGGAAGGACGCTCCGCCAGTATCACGGGTGGGTGGTGCGTGGAGTCTTTGCCGTAAGTCTTTAGCTTACATTTAGCTTTTTAACCTTTATAATTTTTTCCCTCATACATATCCTCAAACCTCACTCCTGACTGGATTGCGTATGGTTACAGCTTGCTCTGAGGGCTGCTCCTTCCTATGGTGGATTCATGGCAGCACTCGTATGTCATGAGGGAGATGAGCTGAAGGAGGATTTTACGTCAGGGATGCACCGCGACCTTGCCATCTACCTACCAGCCATGGAGAAGCAGCTGGCCATCCTGGATGCTCTGTATGAGGAGTACGGCCTGGAGTCAGACGAGGTGGTGTGAGACAGTCACGGACACTCACAGATACAGGCAGAGCTCACTCTCTGGCTGCAGTGAGAGTACTGTAGTGTGTGAGAGCCAGATTAAGGGATACTGCTGAATGTCTGTATGCAGCAGAGCAAGCACTGTAGCAGCACTGGGTCTGTAGCTACCATTAGTGCTATGAAGGTGCAGTCGCCTACATTCTCAATAAGGGGCCAAAAATGTACATTTTATAGAGTGTAAAGGTTTTTTCAGGGAGCACTTATTTTATTTTATTTTTTGGCAGGGTGGATTTGGTGGCATTTGGCAACTGAGTAATTTTCATGCAATTACGTGAATCAAAAACGAGATCTTACAATGTAGGTTTTTATGTATTAACATACACATCTGTGGAAAGTATGCAAAGGTGTCAGTAGGTAAGCAAGCCACAGTATTTGCATTTGCGCACTGCATGTCATGCCTCCTAATTTTTCCTCTTTGTATATCAGATATCCCTTTGGTAGCATTGATAGACAGAAACGAATCCAATGCCTTAGGCAAGCACAAATTAAATGTTTTTGGGTTGAGTGGATTGTAAAAGAGACCTGACATTATTAGTGTTACTCATGTTCAGTGTGCATGGACATGGTAATTGTGCACAATTCCTAGGCTGAGCAATTTAACTGAAATAATTTATAGCTTCGAAGGACCAGATCATAAAGGGGGAAACACTTTGTATTCAGCGTGCTTCATATTTTTTTTTTTTTTATAAAAGCCAAATTTGTAAATTTTTCTAATAATTGTATTTATTAAATTATTTACACATCGAACAATTATAAGAATAGATCACGATAACTTATTAATGTAGCCAAATGAACAATACTTAACTGTGCATGTTGTATTGCATGGGCTGTGTTAATTTTTATGTTAAATGAACATCAATCAAAACTTATTATATCCTGTAAGTTACACTTGACACAAATCTCTCTTATGGCTGTACAAAGCCATGTTAAATACTCTACTACTCTACTCTTTTAGGAATACACTAATGATCCAAAATGCAGATTGTACCTAATATTGATGACTTTCACATCATTAAAGTGTTTTGGAAAGAAATATCTCACTTACACCCACACACAATAAGAACTGCTCCATGCTTTAGGGTCTCTTTGGCGCTGAGCAGGTGTCATCTGTGCACTACACATATTAAACAGAATAAGATTTATTTTAAATAGCGTTAAATAATTTTTAGATAATAAGAATGGGTGACATCCTTATCTCGTCTAGGCTACTCTAGAACTGTAATATCTACCTTTATGCCACCTGTGCTATTCACTGATGGTAACTTCTGTTCTATGCACTTTGCCTCTATTCTCATGGTGTTTTTTTATGTATGACCAGATCTAACATTAAGAGAAGGAAGGCTGGCTGTGTATAATCTTAATGTGTGTAGGCATATGTAAATAAACACACGCAAAAAAAAAAGTCAAAACAATCTAAAGCTAAAGAATGTGATGCAGTGCATCTGACTTTGCTTATATCTGTAATGACATTTCTAATGAATGATTCTATTACAAACAACTTGTGTCTCCCTGTCAGTTGTTTATATTCATGTGTTTAGTTCTTCTTCACTGAACACGCAAGCATCGATGGATTAATGTCTCTACACTATTTACAAGGGCACTAGGTAAGGTGTTATACTCAGTAATGTGTAGAAAGTGAACAGAAAGCCTGCTGAGATTTGTCCCAGCTGGAAGATGACAGATTTGACTGAAAATACAAGGATGAAATGTGGGATCTATGTAAACTGAGATGTAAATAAAAAAATATTATGACAAATTAAATGTTAAAAGTAATGTTAAATAATGTGTTTGTTTGTAGAGAAACATCTCAAACAATTTGGGTTTCATTACAGTTTAGTTCTGCATGATACCACCTGGCTATGAAGGAATATGGGTAATTTCCACAGGTGTATCTTATTCTATTGTGAAAAATGGGTGTGTTATTAAAACAGAGGCCAATTTTGGTCCAAGCCTGATCACTCGGCCATAGCAATTTGCAACAGGCTTTCCCAGCTCACCACGCATATCTGAAATTTCCCAGATCAAGCTAACTGAAACCTAATAAACCAGCTATATTCCGTCATATCTTCTTGTTATTTTGGCGGCACAGTGGGGCAACCACTTGTTGCTATCTTAGACTAGTTTATAGATCTCCCTCGACCCTGACTGCATTTATATATTTTAATTAGAAGCACTTACATTTTCAAATGTCATTATGCAGTGATGTCACCTAAAATCATGTGTGCGAAGATAGTATCATTAAAAAAATCTTATTATTCTCAATTAATGCCGCACAATTAATCCCATAAAAATCTAAATCGCAACATGGTTCTGTGCAATTATTTAATTGCAAAAGGCCAATAATTACAGTTAATGTACATATTTATGTACAGTTTGACAATAATTTAAGTAATTAAAAAAAAACTAATGAATATTGGTAAACAATACATATTTTGGTAAATGAAATAATTTCAGATTTTTTTTTGTTGTTGTTAGCCTAGATCAATTTTAGGTTTATTATGAAATTGTATATTAAATGATTACATATCGCAGTTTAAATCACAATCGCAATATGTGTCAAAATAATTTGAATGTGATTTCAAAATAATATCAATATATTATACTGTATATATAATATTTAATTATTTCATTAATAATTTTTTACAAATTGTGCATCTCAACGAGGGCTGTTTTTGCTCCACTACTGCCACCGTTTCAGTTTATTGCTGAAAGGCTGTTGTTTTATTGCCACTACTATTGTTTTATTGTATTGTATCTCTTTGTGATCAACTCTACCAGATCAGAAACAGTTATATAAAAGGTGTAGGAACAGACAGACAGGCACAAACGAGCATTAAAACATTATTCTAACTTGTCAAAAAAGTAATTTTAAAAAATTTAATTTTTCTAAAAATTGCAATATGAACTCAACATTCTCACTTATGAATATTGTGTGTGTTACCATGTAGCTGTGATACACAGACCTTCACTATGTCTAAATGTGGTTGCCAGGACACACAACATAAACAAAAGGCAAAAATAATCCCCAGTCTCAATAATAGCCTCTAAGAATAAAGGATTTGTTTTTGCATCTAGTGAGACATACAGTGAGCTGGAAAGAGACGAGTAACTGCTGGTTATAGTGTTGCAGGAGGGATTATCACTTTTCTGACTCTGACATTGTGCTGTAGATTGAATTATTATGGGGAGACTCTCATTCCCTGTGCTAAGCTCTTATATATAGCTCTACTGTGACTAAATTTACTGTCGCCGTAAGACAAAAATAGCATGGACCCCACTCCTGGGCTGAAGGTACCCACATTACATTCCATACACAGTGGAAACACTTTTACTATGTGACCTTATTTTGCTCTACTGGAATTCTCGAGTGTCCATGTGTAAAGGCGAGTGCGGAAACTTTGCAGGGAATGAGCGTATGAGATCGGACTGTTGACTGGGCTCTAAGAACAATCAAAATCGAAGCCTTCATTTTCCATCAATCCATCAGCTTGTCAGGGTAAAAATATTTCTATAGCCTTAGTAAATACTCTAGTGACCTTTGTTAAAACCGTTATCCACATGATGAAGTGGAGGAGCAAGAGTTATTCAAGGTCACTGACCTCTGGGACAAATGGAAAAAAAGTCATGTGAGGTAATGTAACCTAGCTAAAACTCTTATAACTCATAAAACAGCAGGGCTTTTAACCATGCTTGGTTTCCTGAATACCCTCATATGATCTGACTGATAATGTGAATGACTTTTAGCATGGACCGTGTTGGCCTTGATGCATCTGTGGTAAAGTTGGATTTTACAGAGGCTAGTCTCCAGGGTTATAGTTTTTGGTTTAACTGTTGGTTAAGGGTGTAAGGGTTTCTTTTGTAAATCTGCTAACTGGTTAATTGGGTAAAATAGCTAAAGTTATCCCAAATAGCCTAAAATGCACAGTTCATATTTGTAGGAGGTATTTAAAAACATTTGTGTAACATATACACCAATCAGTCATAATATTAAAACCATTAACAGTTAATCCACCTAAGTTTTTGGTTCCCCTCATGGCATCAGGGCAGCTCTGGCATCTTAGGGTGTGGCTCTGCTTCTAGGGGTGTCCTGTGGTGTCTGGCACCAGGACCTTGGCAGCAGATCCTTTGGGTGCTTTGAGTTGCGGGGTGGGGCCTCAGCGGACCAGACTTGTTTGTCCAGTGCATTCCATGGGTGCTTGGTCGGATTGGGATCTGGGGAGTTTGGGGGCCGGGCTTTTTCTGTGGGATCAGACAGACATGCTAGGCTTTGATCCCCATGGGCAAGGGTGAGCCTTGGGTATCCATGATCTTGTCAGCAGTTTCCTGGAAGTTGGTGATCAGTGTTGTTCAGTTCACCTGGCAGTGGTGTTGATGTTATGGCTGATCAGTATGCTGTACATTGCATGAAGGATCGGTTGCTTGCAGTAAGGATTCCACTTAATATAAAATTTAGGAAGAAATTCTCAGACTGAGACATTTTAAAGCTCTACATTGTAATAAATAATATGACAATAATATATATTAAATGTCAAAATGGGCCCATCGGACTTTTTCCAACAGATGTAACACCTATTCATGTCACTACTTAATTGGTTAGAAAGTTGTAACCTCGGGGTTAATTTAGATGTTTTATTGTTTGTGTGTGTGTGTGTGTGTATGGGCAGGGTGTCCTCTGCCAGGCCACTGCACCTTGCATACCTGCAATTCCCTACAATAGGTCAGGGCTTTTCACTGGGCCTGAGCTGACAGCTGGCCCTGTGTGTTTCCTGTCTGTGGGGCCCTACCATTGAAACGCAATACCCTTCCTCTTGCATGCACCAAAATAATCTGTCTCTTCAAGGCAGAGGTGACAGCTGCCTTCCCCTTATTTAATTTCCCAGCCTGTACCCGCTCATCCCCAAGTTTCCATTGTGTCTTTAGCATTTGTATCTATAACAAATAATAATCAGCAACATAACACATCCATCCATCCATCCATCCATCTTCTTCCGCTTATCCGAGGTCGGGTCGCGGGGGCAGCAGCTTTAGCAGGGATGCCCAGACTTCCCTCTCCCTGGCCACTTCTTCCAGCTCTTCC